>OW285197.1:6803222-7123222 GCA_935421135.1 Bugulina stolonifera | reverse complement strand
TTGTAGCAGCTGGAGAGAAGGTGTTGAAGAAACTTATATGAGGGCAATGCCGCATCCAGGGATCTAAAATACATTGTGCAGTAAGAAATGTGTGTAGCTCTATCCTTAATAATATTAGACTATACAGTGGCTATAAGGTTCACTTTTTGTTAAGCTATTTAACGTCCTTTACGATTATATACATTTTAGGAGATATTAAAGCATAAAGTGTACCAATACCACTAATACAAGAGTAACTGCATCCATCTTGCCGTTTCGAATATTTGTTTCAATTTCTTCCAAGTAATGTGCTACCATTACAGGGCATAGGCCTACACACTTACATTGCTCTGCCTCCACCTACCAAAATTAAGAAAAATCATGATATTCAAGAATAATCTGTGGCACACAAATAATTTCTCTTGTTTAGTTATCTACATGTATGTCTGAATAATCTGTGTTTTTGTAGGTCTTAGGCAACTTTAGTTGACTTAATCTCCATGTGTGTCAAGAAAGAATTGTAGCCAGCATCAGTGAGTATCATTGTAGTGTTTAAATTCAACTTCGTACTCTATCTCAGTACCCACTACCATTATGCGCCATGGTCTCCATTAATGGAGCAGTATGTTCTTATTATGCTCCAAAACTGAAACTTCTAATTTGGGTTGCGTTTGCTAGTCTGTTGTATAGTACAACCATATTATAATGTTTCTATCGGTATACATGTAAATGGTATTTGCAGGAAACTTACTCTCTGTAGACTTTCTATTGTAGAATGTTTTCTTAATGAAGGGCAGCTTCAATAATTGATGAGTAAGCGGACAGTGCAGGATCTAAGCAACTATTTGTCTATTACTGAAAATAGAAGTTTATTCAGGATAAGCCACATGCACTACATATACAGATACAAATGAGTTGAAAGGTTAGTTGGAGAAAGTACCTTGATACACTTAGAGACCAATCATATGATGCAAGCCAGCATTTAACAAGTACATTGTGTACATTATTCTGATGTGAAAATCAGCTAATTAATTAATTAATATTATAGTTTTCCACAGCAAGTACAACAGCCCTTATTGGAGACTAAATGCGCTAATAGCATCACTTTTGGTTTGGCCAGAGTAACAAGAAATAATCTATGCTCTTCAATTTGCATTGCTTTGTAGCATATGCTTAGCATCTTGTCCTAATACTGCAATTTTACAGCAATCTAAATCTTGCACTATACAATAATTTTATACCGCTACTAACATTATACTGCTTGAAAACTGTAGGTTGTTACATGGATTTTTACCCCTTATTTACATGTACATGTGCATGTAGATTAGCATTCATGTTGAGATGAAACCCTTAGCGCTTTCTGTACTTTCACAGGTCTAATAAGTTGATACTAATTTGTAATGTACATGTATTACATAACAGATAGCTGAAGAGGTGAATGAACTGTAGGGGGAGCAGACAAATTCATAGGCCTAGACTTGGTTCAACTGCTATAGACATAACAGCTGGAAGCACATTGTACAATGTAAGTTCAATCCCTTGCATAATTTTCAACAATCTCACAGTTTACCCAGCTATGGTAACTTTTTCACTCTTGACAGCATTTTATGAAGGTTTAAGGAGTGTCGCTAATCTCCCATAGAGATGCTATTTGGACTACTTTATGGAAAAATGTTGCTGCAGCAAAAGACAAGTGAAATGTTCTGTATTTTAGATATATGAAAAGGGAATTCGCTCTGCTCAAGAGAACCGCCACCAGTGATGAAAAAGATGCGGAGGCCATGGGTGAAAGAAATCCAAAACTATGTAATTGTACATTGACTTGGTTATCAAAGCTTTTAACTGGTATTACAAGACAGTGCCTTAAAACTGTTTTAATAAACTGTATAATGTGGTGACCGGCTGCCCTTGACACTGAGGCCGCCCTTGACACTGAGGCCGCCTTTGACACTAACGCCTTTGACACTAACGCTGCCCTTGACACTGACCGCAGTAGGACCTACCAGACAGCTCTATGTTAATCTGTGTCTGTGACAGGACACTAAGCAGGCCAGGCCAAGTGGTTAGATGGCTATCATCCATATTAATCTATTATGTAATTGTTATGCAATAATCACCCATTATCTTATCTGTGATATTTATATTATTATACTTACTTGTGTATTCTCGTCTCAGTACTACAGAGTATAGAAAAGGACAATTTCATTGTACAGAGGAATCATCATTATACCTAGATAGTGTTTTTCACACAATACACTATTCTACTTAAACTACTAAATACCACTGAATAGTTGATCTGGGAGCACATAGGATAGCAGCAAACCCAGTACCTACTTAGGGTGACTTGAACCAATAAGAAGTTATCATCTCTCTACTCTTACAAGTTAGCAGTGGCTGGCCTGTGGCGCACAGCCATTACAATAATGTTTTATTATTTCACTTTATGATAATTACATCACCCAATGATGCAATGTTTCCCAACTACAGGTTATAGGGTGCCCAACACTACAACATTAACTAATGTAACAGTATCACTAAAATGCACAATAATTAACATTGCCAAACAGAGTGAATTTTGCTCTTGAACGTAGGCACAATCTCATTCGCTAGCTGTTCATTGTTAGTAGGAAATAGCAGTTCATGTAGTTAGACCTTGGTGTATTAGTAGTTGTCCTCTCTTCACACACTGACCATCAGCAGTACAGAAAACACCCAGCCTTGCATGTGCATTGTCTACTGGGCACTCATTAGCTATCTATTGTAATTATAAATTAGCCTTTCTCAGCCAGTTATGTTCAACTTCTACCAGCAAAACACAAATGGAGAGAGAGAGGACAACTTCTATTTATAACAATTCCCTGATGAATGAACAAAATCTAGGAGTATCAACTTGATATACATGTTGCAATTCTAACCAAATTTGTAATCTAAATAATAATTATTCTTCAGGAGCAAGGGCCTTCATTCAATAATGATCATAGAGAGAAGTTATCCTCTCATTTTCCATCTGTCTCCTACTGGTAGAAATGAAACAAAATAGATTGAGAGAGGACGACTTCCAACTGCAATCAATAGTTTTGTGCCTAGAATTGTATTTCTCCAAAATACATTCAATATTAATAAAGAATCTTCCTGAGAAAGGGTTAAGTTATGATTTCATATTTTTATGTGTAGCCTATTCACAATTCACTGTATTATAAATTATATTCTATAAGTCTGTGTGCATCTAGTATGTACATGTAGGATGAAGCTCCCTGTCTGTATTCTTCAACCAAAACAAGAGCAGCAACATCACAGCAAAACAGGTTAAAATGACAGCTCAAGAACTCTCTGTTTAGGTTTTGGGGCACCACTGTTCATGCTGGGTTTAATGGGCAGTGACTGAAGAGCAGTAGTGAAAATGTGGTGAAATCATACACCACCATTAATAGATGAGAAACAGCTAAGCATGTGATACATGTACATTGTACATCTACCATGTACGTAAATGTACATGTACAATGTATATGAAATGACACAGACTTATTCTGTCCCATCCTTACATTGCACTTGCATGTATTGAGAATATTAGGATTATGTGATGTGCATGTAGACAGGTGTACAATTATACATGTCATATGGAAGTTAATAATATTAAATATTTTAGCTTCTCAAATTGAAGTGTATTGCAATACCTGCTTGAAAGGGCTGCAGTTGCAGTAACACATTTACCTACGTGGTACTATTAGTTAGAGTAGGCTAAGGCATGAAAGTACATGTCATTCCTTTCTCTTGCACTACATGTTGCCTTGCTTGCAAATAATTGAGAACGAGGAAGTACTAACAGCAGTTGGTCTATCAATATTATTACATGTAGTTCAACAAAGGTGGCCAGGGCTGATCCCTGCTCCTCTTTGATATACAGTATATCTACAATTTATTAGCCACAGGGGCCCTTGTGACATGTGTTCTGCACTTTTTCTCTCTGCCTTAGAGATCTTTGTTGTTGTTGAGACAATGAGTTGAAGAATTACATACCTACATGTTGGATTATAATACTCTTATACATTAAATAACAACACCAGACCTCTCAAAATGTTACATAATATACAATGTAATGTACATGTACATGTACATGTATAACATGTACATGTACATCACATATTGTTCATAATAATGACATGTACTAGCAGTGTACATGCATAATATAAAACATACTGTGTACAATTATCTAACAATCTAACAGACTATCCAAACTTATGTTCCCTGCAGAACCGAAGCAATTAGGGTAGTTAGAATAGACAGACAGAGCCGAATCTAGCACACAGATCATAACCATGTAAATGTGAGAGACATACATACATTGTATATCGGACATAATAATTATTCTAGTGAGACCAGCAGCAGTAGGTCATACATAAACAAAAGATTGAAGGCTCTCTCAGTGTTTATTTTAGCATATTGTATAGCTTGAGGTTGTGTACTACCCATGAACGCAATTTTTAGTACATTCTTCCAGCAGACAACGACTAAAGTAAGCCTAATCTACCAAGAATACCTACATGTACATGTTGATCGATCCATTAAAACAACAGAAAAATAAAATTATAGATGTCACATACATGTAAAGAGAATACAACTTCAGTTCAGAATATACAAATGTACATGTGCATGTATCTTGCTAGCAGCTCTAAGAGGAACACCATGGATGCATGAACGCAATACCATACATGTACATGTATATTATGTAAGTTACAAAAATGTGGTAGGAGATGCACTGTTTTTGTAGCAACTGTGTTTACTCAGCTGTGTAAAAGAGAGGGCAACCATTAGTGTAGATGGGACATACTGAAAACCAGCATCTAATATTATACTTGCTTTCTGTAGGAGGCTTTCAATTATTTCATGTATATATTTAGTAGTTGTCCTCCCTCCTCCACAGCTGAACAATTGCAGTATACATACACGTAGCTGCTGACACGTGCATTGTAAATGATATTCTTACTAATAGTAGTTGGAGCACTTTTGTACTTGGTCAAATATGCATGTTAAATCCACATAATTTAACACTTGGATGTTTTATTCCCTGCATAACATTTGAGAGAGGGGAGACAACCCAGAAACATTGCGAAAAATAGCACATGCATTAGCCCAGAAGCCTATAGCATTGACACTTGTATCATAGTACTGCTGTGTCATGATATTTAACAACATTATCAACTATGGCTTGGCTTCTGGAGTCTTGTTATGCTCCTACAGTAGAATGAACTTGGTAGAAATACTTTACTTACATGTACATTCAGAAAGACTGATTCTAGAAGCAATTCAAATTTAAATTGGTTATGAACTCATGATCATGACTTGTGAAGAAGTCACTAGTGGTTTGGGCTAGGATTGGCATTGTTTGTACACCATAGTAGCGTGAAAAAATAAACTCTGCTATCCTTAATGCTCTTTCACAGAAGGCAACTGTTTTGTACATATTTTCGACACCTGCCTAGTAGTTCCAGCTGTAGTATAAGTCTAACATACATGTACATGTAAATAAACAGAGAAACATAATTTGTATTGAATACTTGTTTTATTACAACCTGTTTATTACAATAATTACATAGATATAATTGAATTATTATACTTCTTTCCTTTTCCCTTCCTCTGTAATCTCTTCTTATTCTGCAAATGAAAATCAGAATTTTATTACTGCAATTTGCAGAAGAAAATCACAACTTTGTAGAGGCTATGTTGATGAATGTTGGTGCAACATTGGCAGAATGACTACTGCTTACCAGCAGAACCCTTTTACTGACACTAAATAATACTAACTAATTACATGACTAATTCTACCAGCTTCTTATCGATTATAACTACATGGGTTGAGGATCAAACAGGTGACTGGGCCCCCAAGCTAGAGGCCAGGTACATAGCGGCCAGGTACATTGCCAGGTACTAGCGATATTACATGTACATATAATATGGCTGTGTGTTCACATGCATTTCAGTTTGTAAAACTGCATGAAATGTGGTTGAATACGACATTAATGCAGCACAAATGCAGGCATCAGTCGCTGAAATTTTCAGATTGCTGGCCAAGACTATGAATAACAATAAAACACAATAAATGATTGCTAAGCCAGGGACTTGCACATGCATGTACCAAACATACATGTACATTTATTAAAATTTGAATTGAATACCACTGATTTAGGACCTACATTGTACAAATATATCATTTATTTTAATTGTGACATACAGTACCTGTAGTTGAATCCATTAGTAGGAAAGGAAGCATAGGAGTGAAGTATCTTTCTTCTTCGTAAGCCCATCATTACTGAAACATATAACAACAAAAGGTTGATCATCATTACTTATGCAGACAGTTCACCTGGCCACTAGGATTAAATGTAGAAACAGTAGAAATAAAATTATACAATAGGGCTAGTGCTACCCTCTATCATTACATTAATTAACCCATGCCAATATCTTATAATAAAACTAGGGGTTCTATCAAAATATCTATTTTTAAACTCTGCGGCATCATGGAGCATGGTATCTCATAATTTTGTAGAAAGATACAATATTAATGACTGAACTGACATAAATACTCGATCAGAAATATGTTACACGGGACTGCTTGATTGTTGGAGACTATTTGTACGTGTCAACAGAGATCTATATTATTGTGAATACATGAGAAAGGCAATCATCTAAGTATGTGTATAAGCTAAGTTGCAACTGTGAGAGGTTGTTGTGCAAACAAGGTGTAGTTGACCTGCAATCTAAACTAATTTTGTGCACCCATAACTATGACAAGAATGGTAAAACAACCGGCTACCATTTTTCTATTAAGTTCATTAGCCAAATTTTCACTTACTAACAAACAACCCTGCGAAGAGCATGATAGACATAGTTAGCTTTTCTCTAAAGTCATTAGAAGATCTCCCATGTATCTAAATAGAATCAGAGTAGTCTCTCCCCCACATGCTTGTGTTACCTAGAAATACATATTATACAAAGACATGTTTACTATGATAGCAGGTTTGACTATTTGATACAATGTACAGCGTGAAAAAGTTGAGAAAATCGGATACAATTTATGCTAATTGACATTATTAGTAAGGGTGGGTAACTCTCACTGCAAACATTATCATGGAAATTTTAACCATTTTTGACTACTTTTCGTGCAGTTTAGCATGAGATAGTTACTCCACTAACAGTTTAGATATGATTATAAAGCTATGACAGCCATGGTGCTAAATAGTGGGTTTGCAAAGAAGGTCAACTTTAACAATCAACTTAATAATCTTAATTTAATTGAGACTGTACACCCCATGACATTGAAAAATCCACTGAAATCAATTAAAGTTAATTCGGAACTGGGAAAGAGGTCTATTTATTTTACTGCCGCTAATCTATTTGGTGAGCATGCGTGGGACCTACGAGGCCTCCGCGGTGGGGTCTATGCGGGACACCTGGCTGCTCATCTCTGGGAGCTTGATGCATAGTGGGTGGGCGCAGCGTGTGTCCCTGGTTGCATGTGTCAGCCTTCTGTGGCTGGCGAACCTTTGGAATGGGGCTGTCACAACTCTAGTTTCGAACTATGTGATTAGCCCCATGTTCTATTACCTTATTTTAATATCACTACTATTTGAATAATGATGACATAAACTAATATAAATAAATGAAAAAAAACATGACTCTGTCAGAAGTGCCATGATGTTCAATCACAACCCAAAGTAGTTTGACAGCATGCATGTTCTTTACAAATATATACTACTAGGTGTAAATTTATACACTTTGTAATACATGTTGGTTAGGGCATTGCATGGCTGAAATGCAGGTCAAGTAGGCCTATCCTGTCTGTTTACCTTAAACAATTTTAGTCATATGTGACACATTTAGCCTACTATTATAGGTTTAATCTAGTTTTGACCAACCAGGCAGGCATCCTAACTACAATAATACACTAGGGAATTTTTGCTTACAGCTTCATAGGATTTGCTCCCACATAAGTCTGACTCTTCCTTTGATGTTGGAACCACACTTTCTGGTAGCTGCCAAGTGTCTGCATCTTTCTGTCTTTTCCTTGCATCAAATAAAAATCCTGAAAACGATATGGAATATAATATTATAACTACTAGTTAATGCAATAATGGTTTGAGCAGATGAAGTTTTGATCAATCATTTACATAAATATAAATAATGTTATTTAGGCCTATATCTATAATAAGCACCGGTCTGAATTGATTGTAATAAATTTACTGGGCTGCATTAATTTGGTCTTTTAGTTGGTTATAGTAAAGCACTGCAGCCTACATGGTTTTGACATGTCCAGTTGGTTCAGTTTTGGAGTTCAAATAACCTAGGAAAGTTTAAGTTTTTTCTTCATCCCTTCACCTTTTCTGCAATGGTTTTATCCTTAGCTAACCTACAGCAACAAGCAACCGGGTACAAAGAAACCCTTGTCTTCACTCACCAAAGTTTATGAAGATAAGGGTTGCAGTCTTCTACAAGTCGGCTAGCTACCGTAAATCCGTTTATCCTGCTAGCCAATAGGTGCACAGCTCCTTGGCACAGTCTCCTATGGGATGCGTAGGATAGTTGTAGTTCACTACATAACAAAGCTAAATTTAAACTTCTTATTTCAGTCTCTATCCAACAGAGCTGGATCTAAGTCAACAGGTCGACTCATTGTAAACTTTTGGAGGCAAGCCAAGTTGAAGTCAAGTCAGAGCTGCTTCAAGTCAGTGTACAATGCAAGTCTCAAGTCAAGTGGGAGACAACTTCAAAAAACATTGACAGGTTTTTTTACAAAACATCGCCTTTTTAATAGACATTGCAATCTATTGCATACCAGAGCTGGGTCCAAGTCATAGATTGACTTGCTAAGTCAAGTCATATGTCGACTTGACTTGGACTTGTCAACACGCTGACTTGATTTGAATTTGACTTGCATATCAATGTGACTTGACTTGGACGCAGCAATGACTTGTAATTTTGACTTGGGTTCTGTCAAGTCAATGTGGAGAATAAAGTAGTGCAAGTAGTATGGTGTAAGTAGTGAATACAATGCACAATGCGCAATGCAATAATTAGTCAATTAAACTACAATACGTAGACTGGAATTGCAGGACTGGCCAGTGGACACTCTGTACTGTCCCATGTTCTGTTTATATGCTATGTAACACAGTATCACCGTCACCAATACTGTATATAATACTACATGACCAGTCTCAACTGTAGTGCCAATATTGCTACATACATAGACTAGTTGCCATAATTAATGTCTAGCATACATGCCCATCCAACTACATTTTGGCATGGTTTTTCATGCATTGGAATGTCTACTAAAAGAAAAAAAGTGATGTTTGGAAAGATGTACAATAATCTTGAAGTTGTCTCCCACTTGACTTGCATTTCAACTTGCAAGTAGACAAGCGGCCTTGAACTTGACTTGTGACTTGCATGACAGCTGACTTGACTTAAGGTAGCACTGACTCGACATGGACTTGACTTGCCTCCAAAGTTTTAAAAAATGGCTTGACTTGTTGACTTGCAAGTCGACTGGGACACAACTCTGTTTCAAACCATGCAAAAGTTTAGCCGGGTATGCATGCCATTCAAGTATGATAAAGAACCAGTCTATAGATGATGTAATGACTGATATTGGCACTGATATCTAGACTGGTCATGTGGTATTGTACATTAGTAATGGTGATACAGTGTTTAATCGGACGTAAGCAGCACACGATAAGGGGGTGTCAACTAGCTACCCTGTAATTCCAAACTAGTTCATATTGTAGTGCATAGTCTCAAACCCCTAACCCTGATATACTCTGAGGAAAGTGATATGTGGGTAGACAGTTAAGACTTGTTTTTTTATGTTGGCTAAACAGTGTACACAATTTTATCCGTCACATTGACTTGGTATACCCCAATTCAAAGTCCTAAGTCACAAGTAATTCAGATTTTCAAATTAAGTCAAGTGAAGTCACATTGATGTGCAAGTCAAAGTCAAGTCACCAAGTTGGCAAGTCCAAATCAAGTCGACTAGTGAATTAAATTCTTGTCAAGTCAAACCTATGACTTGGACCCAGCTCTGCTGCCTTACATGATAAAACTTAGGCCTACTACAACTTGGAAACTTTCAAAAAATTGATTTGCACGATTGGGAGGGATTTTGCGACTGTTTGAAAAGGACAGTTCAAAACAGGACCTTTCGAAACTGGACAGTTCAACACCAGGCAGTTTGAAACCTCTAAACCCTAGACTTCAAATAATTTCTATTTTCAAAATTATTTTTTATTTATTTGAAATTAATTGTATGTAAGTTGTGCTCCTCTAAAAATAACCAAAACAGTTTCGAACAGTCCGGTAGTGAAATGTCCTGTTTTATCTGTCTTTTTGAAATGCCCCTTTACCACTGTAAGGATAGGGCTTACACAGTAAAAGGCCTTATCAAATACTCAATTAATATTACCTTTAAAGTTAGTTTTCAGCATTTATGTTATTAACAAGGTAAACAATTTAATAAAAAATTAAAATTCAATCACATTTTATTATTTACTATAATTTGTTTTTATATAACTATGCTGTAATTAGGCCTATTACCAATAATAATTTAATTTAATTATTTGTTCATACGAGTATTACATTATTAAATTTTATAATACTAATAGTACGCATAGGGACCTATACCATATGCTAGTATAAGAATTTAAATTAGTAATATAATGTCCGCATTCATATGGAGATTATTGTGTCTGCTTACTTCTTTTCAGTTTTTAGCCATTTACGATGTTGGCAAATGAAAACAATAATAAATTCTAATTCAAAAATAAAATTGGTAGACATTTAGGCCTAAAATATGATTGTTATAATTATACTTATTTTACACTATTTTATATTAATTTAAACAATATCAATATGAATAATTGTTAAAATCATTTAAACTATTGACTATTTATTTAATTATATTATAATGATTATTATTATTATTATATTATTATAGATTTAATTTATATTGAAATTCACGCATTGGCATTGGATTGATTATCTTAAAGTTATGTAATAATATTGCATAAATTATTCATATGTCATACCACATCATATGGCTTCTATAGCATAATTGTATATGATAATGACTATGGGGAATTAAAATCACATGTAGTTTAGTAAAAGTATAGTAATAGTGTAAGTATCGAGTAGGTCTAAAATAAAAATAAAAATACTCAACAGAATAGAATATCAATATAATATAAATATTTATATTACTGAATATTATATATAATTATCATTATAAATGATTGCAATTTGCACTAAAGAAATACTACACAGTGATAGTCAGAGTTTGAGAAGTAAGTGATTTGTGAAGCTATTGCTGAACTTCTCCCTTTTCAGCCAACAGCTGGTTCCATTCTAAAGTTCAAGCAGTAGGACAAAGAAACAAACTGAAACTGAAGCAGTCTGCATAATATGCAAGATGGAGGTTGGAAAACTCATTTCAAGAGAAGACAATTACATTATTAATAATAAATAGCCTTTAGGTCCTTTCCACTTATTTATAATGGGCCTCATGGTTGATGCCCTAGTCAAAAGAGCATTGCTTCTAAGAAACCTGAGCTAAAGCATGCTTGCTGCTGGGGGTAACATTGACAAAATTAGAAGGTACTGCATAGACTATGGTCAACATACTAAAGGTACTGCAAATGTGAATAAGAAGTAGAAGAACATCAAAACTACTTGTACAAAAAAATATGAATTAAATTTAGCCATATTATCATTTGAGACCAAATAATCAGTTGTCCACCCCCACTCAAACCTGATCCAACTGGCCTGCAATCAATAGACCGTTCATTCATGACGCAATGTACTTGTAGCTATATAATAATATAACAGCCACAGTTGTCATTTTACAAAAATGTATTGACACTGTGGTTGTTCTAGGGTACCCCCCTAGAACAACCATATTTTGCATCGCCTTTCAATCCTTCGATAACCTATATGGTAATTTTCCTGAGGGATGTACTGTGTCGGTAAGGTCTGACTGGTAACTGTTTGTAGTAGAACAGCACTTGTGTAGTCATTGATGAAACTCAAGTATGGTGCTTGCAAATAACTTTCGTTATTGCTGCAAGTACTAACCATCCATTTCACCATGCAGTGAAACCATACACTAATAAGGATATACATAATCATTATAGTCATGTTATGTTGATAAAATTTATGTTTTATTTATAAGTACATATACTGACATGTAATTTGCTTTATTTGGCCTGCTTTGTAATAAATAATTAAATTGCTAGCTAAATGTATAACAATACGCACACTGTGAGTGCAATAAGTGCAGTAAGTGCATGTATGTAAAAATCTTAGCATTCTACAACAAATTTATAATGTACATCTACAATGTACATTGGGTAATATTTCATAATTAAAAGAATAATTATTAGAGTTACAATATCTTATGATCAGAAGGCTAGACCACGTGCTAGTGTCCTTTATTCTTATGCTGACATGTTGGATATGACACACATTTGCACCATTTTGATACATCCATACAATTGCCATACACTGTATTTAATCACTATATTATAGATCAACAATATAGTAGTTCAATTTAGGTCATTGGTAAACCTGGTCTTAGTTCTGTTCATTTGGATAGGTTGATGTTTATGGTTTCAGCTGACGTTCAGAGGGCGGATTGCTGCCCTGCTTGTAGTGATATGCCAAGGTAGGGCAAGCTGACGAACAAATTGAGAGAACCAATCACCACGCTGATAACATGTGAGTTGTACACTGATAGGTGAGTGGTGAGTTCCAGCTGTAAAGATAAAGATTATATAAAGTACTGTACACTAATAGCAGGCCTAGTACATTGTACATGACTGTAGCATAATTTTTGTTATGGTAATACATATATAAGATGGTAACCAAAGACTTTGGCTGCCAACAGGTCGGAGGTCCGGCAAAGATATTTCAAATTTTATTCGCAGGCTCGTTGAATAGTGCTTGTCACTTCCACCGTCTCGTTGGTCTATCAACAATGCAAGTTGTGAGTGAATTAACTAAATTAAAAACAAAATCTAACGTCACAAATGAACCCCATGAACATTGCGATAATCTTTCTCCCTATTGAGACATTGTTATGCTGAGTCGATGATGATCTGGTAACTTTTTTAACAACAAATCTCCTGAAGTTTAGTAAATATTTTTTTGCATGTTGTGCTGTTTATAAACCGGTCATAGAAGAAGGAACGTTACAAGTTTTCCACACCTGGTCAAGACGGCGATTGCCCTTCAAACTCCCTCAAGTCTCTCTTTAGGCAAAAGCCTTAACCTGTCTTTTGCACACTCTACCCAACGTGTTGAGTGTTTTGATGAGCAGTGTATTACACCAGCAAAGAAATCTTAGCCCATGCTAGTCACTTTCCATCTCTAACATCCCCGATTTCAGACAATTATGATAGATGATTTTGAGCACAATTCCTTATCACATACAGTGACTTTGATAATACTAGGCAGCACTCGCCCGGTGCCATCAAAACAATTATTCCTGAAACAAGTGTCACAATACATGCATTAGCTTCTTCAAATATTACATATTATGTTATCTTGTGGTGAAGTGGCCTCAAAAGAGGCCAACCCTCGGTGAGACCGACACCTACTGAACCCAAGAAAAAGGGCAGTTGAACACTTAATAGTGTAGGACCGGCCCAAGCCAGGCCCACTCTTAGTTGAGAGGGGCTCAAAAACTATATTCGGTTGAAAACAGTTGGAAATAAAATCCCAAGAAGCTCACTTCTCTCTGGACAAGCTCCTTTACTTGCTAGAAGGCTTCTTCTGCCTAGTTCACTGTAGTACTAAGTGTGTCCTAGTGCCTTTTCCCACAACATGGGCTTGGAACCCCAACTCATTAAGTTGGTTTTGGCGTAATACGACGGGCTGTAGGTCAGTCATCGGGCAGCTCTCATGCATTTGAATTAACACAAACACAAGAATGTATCCCAGTGTTCGAAGTAGAACAAATGAGATGGGTACACTGTGCATGCAATCTTAGGGCATTCTCTATAGTTGAGTGTAGAATTACACATGCAGAAATCCTACCTTACAGATTAGTATAATTTTATTGCTATCCTATCTAACCTTATAGTAGCTAAGAAATTAGCAATGAAGCAATAAAAATGAAATAAAAAAAATCATAATTTGGTGAGATTGTTCCTTTGTCCCTGAGAAAGACACATGTCCCTATGAATGACAATCGAGTACTCTACCAACAATGACTTCATGGTGAAAACTAGCCAATAAAATGAGGGTAGATGCCTTCTGGCCGTATAACTACTAAAATTGTGGTGGTACACACCATATACTCCCTTGTAACTGCACTTCGAACACTGGTGTATCCTATTTTGCCTGTTAGGAATATTTTGGTATACATGTATGTGGTGGTGCGTGGATTGCGTACTACCCATTTCTCTAACCACTAAACCACAGCAAAGAAAACGGAGAACAAAGTGAAGATTACTGGATGATTTCTCCTTCCTTCATGCACCAGACAATAACTACCGAATCCGATTTGTGGACGTTACGCCAGTGTGTTGGTGCGGTTATAAGTTCCCTCCAGCTGGTTTACTAATCTATTGTCACTATCTGTTGGTAATCCTTATTATATACCACTTTACCTACAAACTACTGAACAATAGCCAGGAGGAATCTGCTGGCATACTGAATTATCAGCTAATGCTAAATGTTTTACAGGCGCAGAATTTAGGGCATCGCAATGAACTAGTATAATCTCTTCAGCATTTTTTAGTCCTGCGTCACTTTCTGCATCATGTGTTCGCCCACTCATCTGTTTAGCTTTCCGGAGTTAAAAGATTTTTGTTTCAACGGCTTAAAAAAGTTTCTTTTCTTGTAACCTAATCCCTTTAGAAAGTTATCAAAAGCTTCACATCAAAATCGGTAAAGTTTTCTATTTGTTTAGATGTAAAATAATGATGGCTGCAAGGCAAAGGAACAAAATTAATATTTTTTTGAAGTGACGTGCCTCTTTCCACCATTGGCTGCTCTTTCTCTTCCATAGACGCTGACGCTAACACTTACGGCTTCACTCATCAGAGAACTATTCGTTACCATTTCGCAGAAGGATTCCCGCCATAAAATGCTTTCAAATAATTTGCATCATGTTAAGTACCCCAAATGCTCAAGGACTTTGGCATCACTAAAACTAGAGTACACTTACCGCTTATTCCATAGCTATCAGCATTAAATGCTTAGCACTTACCTTCTTTATGTATACAGCTCCCAGGACCACCATGGCTATGGCAAAGAGAAAGTTGAGGATAGTCAGCACTCTGAACTCTGATATCTACAATTAAATTCAAATAGAGATCATTGCAGATCTACATCCACCCTCTAGCTTCTACCTCTTCCCACCATCCGGTCAATAAATTATAATATATTATATTATAATTATAATATATTATTATTATAATTATATTATTATATATTATAATTATAATATTATTTCCTTCTTGTAGTTTACTCACATAGAGGGGTAGTGTATCTCTGTATTTATCTTCTTTGAGTCTCTTGATGTGTAGGTAGGAAGCTATTAGTATTGTGCCCGCAGGAAGTCCACCGAACAGTAGAGGTAAGTATTTATCGGCTGAATCTATTAGATCATAACTGGCAGCATCTTTTATTAGACATATAAGTACAGCCAATATTATTGTTAACCCTGAGATGAGCTGTAAATAAATAGTGAGATGGACAAGATAACTCTATTATTAGATTCAGTGTAGTATTGTCTGACCATAGTCAGTGTATGAGAGGATAATTCCAAAGATTTCACCTCATGTGATGACATCCGCCATGTATTATACATACATGCATGCAAGTATATAATGTTAGTATAATGTAATAAACACTTGGATAAGACAACTCCTATTGAACAGTGTGACATTTTTTAGTGTAGTATTATCATACCAGATAGTCATAACAACATGTATATACATGCACGAGGATAATTCAGATCAAGATGTTCTACATATTATTACTGGTTTTATTATCAGCTTATTAAGCTGATAATAAAACCAGTAATAAATATAATAAATGTAGCAATAAAAGTTGAAATACTTGAGGTGACATTTAAACCTTACCAGTTATACTTCATTAATAAGGTATAACTGGTAAGGATGCTTATGAGAGCTACCTATGCATTCATATAAACATAATATAGTAATTATGGTCATGTACCACAGTGGTACACCATTGTTATATTCATATGGATATCCTAGCATAAGGCACCCACCCAAACATACAGTTAAGATACGTACATTGCTCAAGGATCACGTCACATGCACATGTATATGTACATGTACATGTACATGTACATAGGTGTGTTGTATTGTACAATCAAGTAATACGCATATAAATACTTGCATAGACGGAGCATCCAGTGAATGACTGCTTTGAGTCAAGTGAGCACAGTGACTGGGTCTAGTACACAGGCTAACTAATATATTATGCTAAGGCTACGGTGGTGTGGGTACCTTACATGATAGACAAAATTATACTCTATAAGCAGATAGAGAGAAGACAACTTACACCCAGTCTGTACAACACAATAATCACACTGATACTACAATTATTATGTGATGTGCTACCTTATACTATAATAAAACCACATAGTTGATGGATACATCATAATGTAGCAGAAACGTTTTTGATATTATTATAGCTTTTGATCACACTTTATTTTCATGTATTTAATACATGTATAAAAGAGTAGCTCAAATCTATTCCTTTAACTTTTATTTGGAAGACGTAATAATAATGATAACATAAACATCTTACAATGAAAGATGTGTTTCCTATTGCATTTCAAGGTTAAAGGTGTTGCAAACAATCGCCTACCTGAATATGGGAGAGGACTTGTAGAAGTATAAGTTTGGATAGAAACACTTGGCTGGTCTGTGCGTACGCCATGGTCATGTGACTGTCATCCAGTCGTAAGCCATGTAGTCAAATAATAGCTAATCCACTATAATACTATGATATACTATACTCCTATGCAATCCAAAGCTATGATATGCACGCAGTGTTATGCGCGTAGCGAGGTATACAATATATGCGTTGTGTATGCAACAAACACTAATGACATCATATTATGGCTATGCTGTAAAACTGACTGTTGGTCATAGAGTTTTACGTTATGCAGTGTAATCTGTGTAAAGGGATTTCAAGTGTTGCATGCACTCCTTATATGGTTTATACAATGTATGTAACTCAACATAGTAGCAGTCTTAGCCTCTATAAGAAAGATTTATATAATGCTAAGAAATATAAATACATTTGAACAAAATAATATTGTCAAAACGAATATTATACTGGAATTACAAATTTAAATCAACTGTTTTGTAACTAGTAACAGGGTATACAAATCTAAGTTATTTACTTATGAGGGTAGGCAATTCTAAATTAATTTATTCTTGGAGTAATAAAGGAAGAAATACGTACATGTGCATGTACATGTACATGTACAATCAATCATGTACATGTACATGAAGCATAATTATACGTAGTGTACATTTTAGAACAGTAATTATACTGTACAATAATGCATGTACACATACTTAGCGAATGTGGTAGGGTAGATCAACTATAGCTTGTCTTATCATAACCACACAGTAAGCAAAGGACTATTAGGCTACATCTATGCATTCATTTACGTGTCCCACCAAAATTTCAAAGACACTTTTTCAGTATCTGCTAAAAGCAGATCAAAATTCATATGCAGACGTTGTGCAAGCATGGAGACTCTTCAAAAAATAATTTAAAAATTACTTCCACGGTAGCCAATAAGATTTCAGGGTTAGTTTTGTTGTAATAGTCAAAAATTGTATCCACGCATATATTTGAAAGTAGATATTAACTAACAAAGATGTCACAGTACGATACGTAGCACAATTAGTAGCAACATTAGCTTAATATAGACAGGCCACTGAGATCTCGAAGAGATGTATGAAAATTCCTAAAGTATTGGTTATGAGTTACTGTCGCAGATTGGCCGAGACAATCAAGATCATAATCTATAGTTGTTATATAACATAGATGTCCAGATAGATGTGTACTGTAGTCTATCCAATATGTTCAGTATGTGTTAGTGACGAGTGTACATAATGGCCAAACTAGAAATGGCAGTATTCAACTACAAATCTGTGATAAGACATAGCCAAACGTGAGCCAGCTTGGAACCAAACAATGTGCCATTCTGACTTTCCAACCATATGGCTACAATTTGACACGTAGAATAAGAATCCATGATAAGAAAAGACTCCAGAGTTTAACTGTATTTAAAATTCTACTGAAAGGCAAAAATATAAATAATAATAAACTCTACATATTGATATTGTTAACTATTAAACCATTACAGAAGTTGTCCACACTCTGCATCTGCATTTAAGAGTGAGGACAACTCCCAAAGAACAATGGGTCACTATTATACACTAATATAAGAGGCATTGTTTTGATTACTGCTAAATCCCTGATGATAAAAACATGAATTGATAATATTACAATGGTACACAGGGAGTCATGTGATCATCTAATAAACCATGTAACTAAGTATAACAATGTAACATCACCAGCTCAGAAATATTATTATAATAATAATAATATAAAATAATAATTATAATAATAATGAGTTCTATGAGATCAGTCTCCATCTTAGAAACATAAACATAGCTTCAGCTCATAACTACCTGCTGACATGCACGGTAAGGGTGTGATGAATAAGCTCCCAATTTGTTATGGCAAATGATGGAACAGAAGCAGTTAAGTTAATAGTTAAATAGTTAATAGCAAAACTAATACAGCTACAGTGCCTGATAGAGTATCTGTTATACATGTATTATAGTAATTATAATTGTAATGTGTGTAGAATATAATAGATAGGTATGCAGTCAAGTTTAGCCTCAATTCATCAATAAGAGACATGGGTGAATGCGCAGGGTAGATGTAGCCACCCCAACCATGCAGTTGTTCTGATAAGCAGAGGTCATTCTACCAAGTATCCCTCCTGAGTCTTTGGTTAATTGATGAAGATTGGATAAACCTGAAAATAATTTTAAAACAGGAATAAAATTATATTATACTGTATTATGCTTTTCAAAACATTAAGAGAGTGGGCAACTCCAAAATTACAGAAAACTGACATGACAAGAAAGTAAGCCTTCTGATGGTTGGCTAATTCACTGTGTTACATACTTGCTAATATGCTGAATCTTTCTACTTCTTTGCTGCCTTCTTGGCAGGTGCTTTTTTGGCTGCAGCCTTCTTGACAGCTTTCTTAGCTACTGGCTTCTTTGCTGGTTTCTTGGCTGCTGGTTTCTTGGGTTTGGAAACTCTTCCTACAATCGGCAGGACATGCAATGACCTCTAAGCTGATTAAAAATAAACATACAACAGCAGTTTAGTTAGCAAAGGAACTGAAGCTAGAGTAATTACTAGGTCGTTCTCTTATTTTCACATTGTATTTCAAATTGGTGTTCCAAGAATAATAACGGAGAAGAGAGCAAGTCACAATTCATCATGAATCTATAGCATATACATGTACAGTAATTGTATAATACATGTACATACATGTATATATAATGTGTATATGTATAGGTGGTAGTGATTATAACTTGAAGTTGTCCTCTCAACTTCAAGATTAAAACAAATTGAGGGAAGATAACTTTGATTTACTATCAATAGCATACCATACTGGATATACTGCAAATTAGTTCTCATATTTATAAAGCCTAAATACGTGACAAATGAACAAGTTTTGTTAAAATACAAACATAATTTTTTGTTTATAGTTTGTTTAGATGTGCGATACTATCAATTCCATATTCCAGCCCATTTACTGCAGAGAGAAGATAACTCATGGTTATGACATTTGTACTAGATCACACCTAGCAGTAGAGTATGTAGTGAACAGGTACATGTACACTGCCTACATTTGTCTAATGTGGGTATTCTGAAGCATATCTGTTGCATATGAAACTAATGTCTATTCACTGTATGCAACATACCATAACTCCCAAAGGTATTCACCTTTATGTATGACATTGTATGCTACTTGATTATGCCACAGCATATAATATAATACATGAGATATAATCAATATCTACTATATTGTATCTATTCACTATACAGCATTATGTGAACTATACAAATAGCAACTTTTGTATTAATTACACTTGATGGACCTTAAAAATGGACAATGAGTGGATCAAGAACTTATACCCCCTTCTCCTGATGAGTTAACCCAACAAGTGACATGAAAAGCCATAACTCATCCGTAGTTAGTCAGCATACAACCAATGATTTGAGGAGCTCGTTAATTTAGCCTATAGATTTATTACAGTAAAAGCATTCGCTTAATGTTGTCAAAATATGGGACCTGGGAGTGCATAGCTTATATCCACCCCTGTATATACTGTGGGAGTGGGTCAATATAATACAAAATAGGACTCTATTGTACACACATATGTCACTTTGTACATGCATATGCCCATACACAATATAGTTTACTGCTCTACGTAACTACTACATAATTACATGTATATAACATGCCAGTTGTATGAGCATACATTGTGCTGTGTAATATCAGTAAACAGTGCATAATGCACATGCACATGTACGCTACTATTTCAATGCAGCTTATATAGCCTATACAGCCTATAGCTATGCACTCTGTATTCACAACCATAATATTGATTGAGAACAACTACGCTATACTCAGCACCACCAATTATGTAAAGATGATCATAACCTCGCTTTATTACCTCCCACCTTACCGCATTAACAGATGGTTTGGGTACTAAAGCTATACTGGGTATTATGATATTGACCATTACACAGCGCTAAATTCTCTTACGGATATGATGCATGTAATATCAATCATTTGGCATTTGCTGCAGTTGTACATGCAATACATCTAAATCAATGATATTATTCGGTGACGATGTAGTTATATTCCCCAGATTCTATTTACATGTATAATCATCATGTTGCCTGCATCTCTGTTTCGATTATGCAATACACACAAGTTTTCAATTATAAATAGTAGAAAATATAATCCGAATAACAATAATTATTGATTTATGCAATTTTGTGAATATTGATGAATCAAAAGTTTAGTTCCCGAGACCTCAATAGAAGGTGGGGACCATTGTTTTAGTTGACTCTTTGGGCTCGGAGGAGCGTGTCTAGCTCTCGAGTGCTTCTCGATATAAAACTACTTAGAAACATATTAGTGTAGTATTACAAAGTAAAAACCACTTTTAGATACTTTCAATATTTTAGAAAAATGTAAAGTTTCCACTAAAGCAAGTGTGGTACTTTGGCAGTCAGGTAGTGTTTGATGTCTGGTTGCTAGGTTACCAGTATGCTGTAACAGTTTCCATGGTGATGCTAGAAACAGCAAAGGATTGCTGCTGATTATAGATGTGCTTCACTGCACACCTGTACACCTATAATAGGTGTATGTAGATGGAGGCTATATTATTATACATCATACAACCCTGGGCTATAAAAATATTTCTAAGTGATTAGAAGAAATTCCAAGCTTACAACTACTACTATTACTACTATATACTATTCATTGTCTGTAACTACCTACAGCCCAACATACTAGAGTATTATTAGTACTATTGATACAGCATATTGTTTGACCTCTGGTCTTTGCACTGCAATTATTACTAACACATGTAGGCAAGTACATGTATGTTACGTGATATTATATGCTACTCTCTGAGATGCTTACATTTGTAGACTATGTAATGTTATGATGACTTGATGCTACATGGATACATGCTCAGCATTGGAGACTATAGGATGTGCATCTATACTGTCTTGATATCTTATTGGTCAACAACTTATTGTCTAGCATAGAATTGGCCAATAGTAAATGCTGTTTATTTGAATACCAGCGCCATTTCGATCAGATTACTTGTCAATTCAGTTTCTTTGTTCAGAGTGACAGCCAATACAATTATAAAGAGTCAACTACATGTATTTACATGTATATACATGTATAGTTGAACCCACTCTAATAACTTGATATGGAATATTTTGGATCATTTAAACCCCAATTCCATTGAAGAGTTTTGTTGTAACCAGTATTGTCAGGAGTTGTGCCCTCTTCGTTTGTAGAGTATTGTGTTTAGTAGAATGTTGACTAAAAGGGGCAGTGATACCCACCCCTTAGTTAACTCTGTGTAGTGAAAAGGTCTGGTGGGCTATTGATAATTGTGCACCAATGGTTTGCAATAGCATACTGGAGAAAGTTTATATCATAGCCATGTCAGCCACACAGAAACATCGCAAAAAAATATTTTTGTCCACCTTCTTACATTCATTGGAGCCTACTTCGATAAAAACGAAGTTTATCTGTCATCGAAATATAACCAAGTTATATGCACTTGTAAAAATACATGTAAATACATGTATCCCTTACATTATTATGTTGTATATTAATTACAAACAAGTATCATGATAATATAACAAAATGTTTGTAACTTTCTACCAAGTTAATATTGAATAGTGCGACAGTAGTAATTTAATTATTATAATATCGAGTGTAAATACTAAATTACATTTGTGTTTGCTGGCTGTTGCCTGTTGGTGTGACAGTATGAATTGTGAACGATACATGTATATCATAGCATGCATAGTCTAATATACATTAGTAACCCATAACAGATTATGCAATAATTACTATTATGCAAGCATTTCAGCAAGAAAAAATTTATTTATGCATGGATTCCAAGAATACCATCTATTTAAAGTTTTGGAATGTTATCATTACCTGATTTCTTAGGAGACTTTGCATTTGCAGCAGGCTTTTTGACAGTCTTTGCTTTAGCCATTGTGGGATGGACTGACAATTCCTGATATCAACAGAGCGACAAGGTAAGGCAACTTTACTTCTAGAGCACGCAGAGCGGAATGACGCTAAAATTGTTTACTAACAAACGATTCTAAGTAGGTCGTCCAATGCAAAGAAGGCAACGTTTTCCACTAACCAATCACAGTGCAATATGGCATTGGCTGGCAGCCAAGCTGTGACATCAATAACGATTTCGCCAGCGAACCAATGGGGGAAGGCATTAAACTTGGACAAACACGTGTTGTTCAATAAGTAATTTTCTGTAGATCATACTTACGCCGATTACCGTTTTGCTACTGGGCGAAGGAAAAATAAAAAGATGGCTCATCACACACTACTAGAGGAACCTAGTAAGGGTGGATTTTCGTTTGAGAATTGTGCACGGTGAGTTGTTCATTCCAATATATCTAAGTTAGCATCATGTTGAGGGGAATTCAACTAAACTTGCTATGCTTTAGTTGTGCATAAGCCTGTGAATAACTGAACAAGGTTGAGTAGGTTCGGCTTCGTTCGTTTTTGCTGAATCACATTCAATCATTCGATCACTGCTTTGATATTCAAAGTCGCACTAACATCTAATTTGTTGTGGTTGGATTGGAACCTTGAAATGGCATAAAATATTATTGTATAAATTGGTGATACCCGATTGCTCTTATTCATCATGATCCAAAGTTAGTTCATGGCTCAGGGGTCAGGACAAGAACGATCTCAGATCTGTTTAGTGTTTTGTTAGTTACTAGTTAGGACTTAGTCAGTGGCAGGGCAGGCCTACTAATACTTTTACTACAATTCTTGCCTCAAAACCTATGCAACACTCTTCGACGACTATTCGTCTATTGAGGTCAAAGTTTTCAGCAGATTTAATCTGTTTTCAGGCGTATAGCCTAACCATTTTATGTTCGTTGTTGTCATAGTGATTTATATTCCTATTCAATAATATAAATGCATTAATATTGGCGATCTGTATATTCTATTAGTATCCGTTTGTTGTGTGCTAATTTTCAAATCTTGAATATTTCATGGGAGGAAGCTATTATTTATAATAATGTACATGTACGTTGGATGAGGCATTGGTTTGTGTTGAGTTTAGTACTCCTTTCCGCTTGCTCTTGTTTGTACTGTGGTTTGTGGTACTGCCATAGTGTTAAAGACTAAATCATATTCAGCAGCAATTCTTTTCTGGAGGTTTGAGGGAATTCTCATTATTGGTGAAACTAAAGTAAATAGTAGGCCTATTATTTCGCCAGCCTAGATTTGCAGTTAGTGTAGGTAGTCTTAGACTAGGCTATATACCAACCCATAAATGTAGCCTAATACCAGGCTACCAGCTCAAGTTTAATATCGGCTATTATTGAGATTTTATTAAATTTGTGCTCGCCCTCATCATTGTTAATGGAACTATTATTTTTGTTGTAGTAAACCATATAGGTTAAAATATACAAACACATTATGTAGTACTAGTATGCAGCCTACAGTACATGTATGTTTGATTTGCTTATATCTTGCAGAAATGCTCAGCTAGCATCAAATGGATTCAAGCCTCCCAAAGCATATAGCACAGGAACAACAATCTGTGGTGTAATATTCAAGGTAAGACATCTATTGCTAGCATTGCTATTCTCTTGTTGCAAAAATAATAACTGGTTTTAGCAGTAGCTGGGATACGTCTGAGCCATATAGTTACAGACTAAATAAGATGCTATAGCATTTTATTTGATTTAAAATAAACAAGGTGAAACTGTCCACATATCTGAGACAAATTTATACAATATTGTGTGTGTTCCACAGGATGGTGTGATACTCGGGGCAGATACCAGAGCCACAGAAGACACAGTTGTAGCAGACAAGAACTGCTCCAAGATACACTATATGGCTCCTAACATATACTGCTGCGGAGCAGGTGCGTCTCTCTCTCTCTCTTTTATTTGATTGGTCGCACAGTTTGTCACAGAACCTGTCTCTCGTTTTATTGGTTGTAGCATTAGTCACATGATTTATTCCTCTCATTTGATTGGTGATACAGGAACAGCAGCTGACACAGAATACACAACTAACATGATATCTGCACAACTAGAACTTCACTCACTCAACACTGGTAGAATACCTAGGGTTGCTTCAGCCAATCAGCTTCTCAAGCAGTACCTCTTCAGGTAAGGATATCAGTAATGTACATAGAGAGCAGTGCCTGAAGATAATATACAATAATAGCTGTGAAGGTCATATCTTTGCTAAAGGATGATTGTGACTGAATTCAAACTCTTTTAAAACCTAGGTTACATTATTTCTCATTTACATAGCACTTTATGTGGAGTTGCGTCTCTATGGGTGGGTATTTGTCGTACAAAGTATTTAATGTCACCCTATAAACTGTGATGGGTAAACTATGTTGTGTTATATAACCAGGTACCAAGGCCACATCAGCGCAGCTCTAGTGTTAGGAGGGGTGGACACTACAGGCCCCAAACTATACTCTATTCACCCACATGGATCCACAGATGCAGTGCCATACACTACTATGGGATCTGGATCCCTTGCCGCCATGGCAGTGTTTGAAGAGGGATACAAGCCTAACTTGGAGGTAATATTATATAATGTATACCATGTGGATGTTAGTGCTGTCTAACACCAGTTAATAATGTACAGAGTGTGTAGTTGGTATTGTGTAACACTGTGGTTAGTATTGTATATATATGGTGTTGCCATTAGCGTTCTATATCACTTTGGTATGTGTATTGTACTGTAGTGGTGTATATGGTGTTGTAGCTGGAGCCAGCTAAGAAGTTGGTACGAGATGCCATAGCTGCTGGAATATTCAATGACCTTGGCTCAGGTTCCTACATTGATCTATGTGTGATTACAAAGGATGGTGTCGACTATCTCCGACCTTATGACAAGGCTAACCTCAAGGGACAGAGGTACGTGCGTGCCATTTGTTAGCAGGAGTGCATAACTCTTGCCGATAATATGTAGTGATTTTGGTTGATAATATATGGAAACCTTTGTGTCTATTGGCCTGGCTTATCGCACTAAAATAAGTGTATTCTCATCGTTTGTCTGCAATAATATTCCTATATTCAATTTCAACTGAAGATGGTCCATGGCAGGTAAGGGAGTAGCCGTTCTGTTTGACAGCTACTTACAACCCAAATCTATTCTATTTATATAGGCAAGGAGACTACAAATATAAACCAGGTACCACCGCTGTTCTCTCAGAGACTGTTAGGAAGTTTGATGTTGTTATTGAGCATGTGCAAAGGATGGAAGTGGCATAGTATTCTATTTGTATTCTAAATGATATAGGAGTTATGTTCTCTATATTACCATAATTATAATAAACCTTTCATTGTCCAACAATGTTGAGGAGTTGCTAAAAAATGCACATTATAGTATTCATTTGTGTATAATATAGAGATGACCAAGGGGTCAATGTTAATAGATAGAATATGTATATATAACATGAAATAAAATATAGACATATAAACAGCAATATGTACATTCAATTCAATGAGCAAAGCATTGATTAATAATACTGGAGTTGTCATCCTTTTCTTTCAACAAGTTATGCTAGGGCCACACTGACGATTTTGGCCAAAGGCGAATTCGCAAGAATTCGCGCAAAATTAGCGATTTCGCACTCGCTGATCTCAATCAGCTAATTCGCAACTCGCTAATTTGTGATTGACCAATTTTTACTTGTCACGTTACTGTCACGTGTTCAGAGCCACGGATTTTCAATCAATCATGAGTTTAAATTATTATATTGAAATTTTTATTTTAACTGATGAATAAAATGACTACTTCCGTTTGCAAGAATTGTGTAAAACGAATAAAAGTAAGAATAAAATAATTATTCTGTTTTAATTATAATTCTATTTTACATTTTTCGGAGTTCTAGTTCTGCAGTGAATGAGAAACGTGACCGAGGATAATAATTTTTGATCCCTCATTGGGTGAAATCAATGCGAATTCGCTTATAGCTTTTGCAGTGTGGCACGCTTGATTATAATTTGCGAATTCGCCTTTGGCCAAAATTCGCTATTCGCAAAAAAATTCGCGTCAGTGTGGCCTAAGCTTAACCATGGAGACATTTTCTACAAACTCTTCTCAGTGTTAGTGCAGTAAACTAGATCTAGTATGATTAACAAGTCACCATGTTGTGAACTTCATTCACTACAACTGGTTACAAGACTATTGCAAAACAGGTTGTTGGTGTATGACACTGACATAGGGCACCTGACCTTCCATGCCAGGCTGTTGGCTCATGGTGACAGGCACTGTCTGCAGCACCTGATAATTAGAGGGTAACATGTCTTGGTAGTTCCCTGGTAATATCTGACTAACTGTCTCAATAGATGCTGTACCAGTGTGCATCACTCCATTACTATTGGTTGCAGCTGTCGCCACTTGTATTTGGTCCATTGTCATATGATTGGCTATTGACATTACAGGGTTAGTTGGTACAGTCGCAGCTACAGCAATGTTCTTTCTACAATAATAAAATACTTGTACTATTATACATAAATATAATTCTATAGTAAAACGCCCAGTTCTGTAATACTGTATAATAACCATCAACCGAATAGACTGGCGACTGCACAGAATAATTATATTATTTTTAATGTAGCTATCCAGAGCTAAATGTAAATGTTTCCATAGGTTACAAAGAGACTAGCCCCCACCAGAGGTCTACTTGACCTGTATGGTGTAAAAACCTTCTGCATGGAGACTGAATTAATAACTTAGTAACAGGGAAATTGGGTGAATAGAGTGAACTGAAAAAACATTTCCAACACGATACCCTATGACAAACTATCTGCATCACTTACCTTTTCCTACCTCTGCCCTTGATGACTGGAGGCGTAGTAGAGTCGGTATTACCTTGTGCCGGCACTCGAGCCTTCCCAGCAACTGTAGCGGCAGCGAGGATTGATTCTGGAGTTGTTTCTGCTAGAGTTGTTCGCTTGTTTACGATGTTATGCTTCAACCTTCTGTGATTTGTCAGCGTACCTAGACGAAGAGACGGGCGTCAGATGAACGACTTCGGGACATCAAAATATAATATACTAAGCGTACAGTGCCGCTGCATTCAACAAATACTCACCACTGCTAGCACAAGTAAAGGAACAAAGATGGCAGCTATAATTTTTCTCTCCGGTATGCGTTGCCTGGTGATTGACGAGGACTGATTTAGATGTAGCGGCAAAGAAACACTGGGTACACTTGAAGGGACGGTCTCCTGCAACCCAAGATAAAGAATACATATTAAATCGGTAACTGAGACTACACAATTGTACAACTACTTCCTGTGCCTTAGAATGACCGTACCACCAAGATTTTATGAGAGTCTGAAGAATTATCAAGGTTAATAAAAATTTTGTTTGGACCAGATATAACTAACTCAAAAATTGTCTCCGAGATCCCAGTGGGGCTCCGTAAGAAGTGCATGAACTGAATAGGAATTCTCTTTTTGAGCAAGTAAACACATTTTATTTGCAGTCTTATATCTACACGTATTTCCTATTCTATGTAACATACACATGTACGGAGAATAGCACTAGAATATTCTAGTAACTAAAGGTCTTCACCTGTGTGGCGTCTCAGGTGCACCTTGAGATGTTGGGCCGTGGCATATGCCTTCCCACAAAACTCACAAGACAGCTTCCTCTCCACGGGACCAGCATGGCGTTTCTCATGCTTCCTTAGTTCACTGTTGGTGATAAACGACTTGCCTAAAACATCCAAGTAGGTAAAGTATTGTATGGGTACACATTTAAAATGTTATATAATTGTAGTATTATAGGAATACACTTCGGCTACAGCTTGCGTAAAGGATAATAATATGAGTATACTCCAAGTACATACACATAGGCCTGCACCGGTGTTGCCTCCCCACTGATATTCGGTTTTTGGGGTGGTGGTAATCAAACACCGGTTGACACCGGTTCTCTTGTGCCTGGTCTCATTCGGTGTCAACCGATGCCAAATTTGGATCGATATACCGAACCGCACCGGACCCCTTGGTCCTGGTCTCAATCGGTGTTAGACGGTGTCAACTTTGGTTCGATATACCGGATCGAACCGGTCCAGGAGCTAGTTTGCCTAATAGAGTTGTCCCACCATGATCGTTCAATACAAGGGAACAAAAATCCTCAACACTTTCTTGCAACATGAGTTCATGCCAATCATTGTTTTTATTTTCAGATATGGCAGGCAGACAGGGCTTCATTAAAACATAGTATATGTATATTATTTTTATTCAAGTGGCTATTGGGTTAATGAAAGTAATCAGTGCTTACTCCTACTCCAAGATTTTGTATTTGCCCATGTAGTCTAGTGAGTCTTAAGTTGCATTGGGTCTTACTTCACCTATTTTATATAATTTTAATAAATATATTAAATATAAAAACATGAGGCTGGACACACACCCAACCGACTACATATAATTTATTAGATTTATTACAGTGATTGTGACCAAATTACAGAAGAAAAACAGCAAACATAGTTTCCACCACACTCGTACCATTGATTGACACAAAAAGATAACAAATTAAAAATTACATGGGCTAACTTCATATCACAAGAGAAAGAAGAAACGCTAGCATAGTTGCATATGATGTAATGATAATGTAGGAAATCTTTCTTGCAAGCTTTCTTGATAGATTGCTGATTTTGTGTAATTCAGTGTGTCCACCGATTGAACCTAGCAGATTTGTCTTCAGATTGGATATTACGATGGCTCAGTCCGATGAATTCTACCTACAAAATATTGATTGAACATTGATTAGTATTAGCTTATTTTAAATAAATAAAGAGCTGGTACTTACCAAAAGCATAACTTTAACTACACAACGATTTTAAATTAAAAAGCCATAATTAATAATGATTAACTATTATAAGCATTGTAGCTATTCTTAGTTACAAGCGATTATAATCAAATTTAAACATTAGTAGTAGATTAATTATAATAGAAATAATTAACCCAATGGTATGTATGTTTAAATTTAATTATATAATATAAATATTATAAAAATCCATTATCTTATATTCCATCGTATACTACTATTCTATTTCAGCACACTATTCATGAAGAAAGCAATCATATGCAAACGATAGAATATAATATACGCAGAATCTGCTAAGTTACGTAATTATTAATCAATTTATTATAATATAATAATAATTATTACCTCCACAACATTGATAATCAATCACAGCCACGATGGCAGTTAAAGTAGAAACGGATAAGCGAAGGTATGCAACCTAGTTTGAAGTGAGGTAAACAAGAGCACGTGATATTAGACCGCATGAATATTGAATGACTACTGGCATAGCGATCCGGTTCGATAACATCGAACTACACCGAACCATCGATATATCGTTTGGGCACGGTGCCGGTACGATTCGGTGCATAAAAAATTTGCCGATGTATAACACCGAGGGTTCACACACCGTTTACATCGTTTGAAACCGAAACACCGTGCAGGCCTACATACACACATATCCAAGGACATGCTGTATTATGATTGGTACACATACACTTGATTATGTACTGTACATGTACATGTACGTAGCCTATAGAATTGTAGAGACACATCTATACTAGCACTCAAGTATACTGACCACACATGCTGCACATAAAAGGTTTATATCCAGTATGAGATCTTATGTGAACCTTGAGACTGCTGGGGTGCTGGGAGCTGTACTCACACTGTTCACACTGGTACCTGATGGAGAGAGAGAGAGGTCCGTGTAAGGTAACGCAATGTCACAGCTAATATACAGAGTCACAGTGATAAATTTAATATGAAAAGGTTACGCTGCTTAAAACAAAATTCAAGAGTAAATATAATAACTATATGGCAGACAATCAACTAAAGTTGATCAACACCAAACAGCTCAGTACCACCTAAAGTAGCTACCAAATCACATTTCAACATAGCCTACAGTCAACCAATCAGAGTTCAGCACCACCTCACCGCTTCTTAGAATCATGTTTGAGCACATGGGATCGGAGAGATGATTTGCTTGTAGTCTTAAATCCACACGTCTGACACAGAAGTAGTGGGGCATCACTAGTAGGCCCATTCTCTATATCTGTAGAACTCTGACTAGCTTTCGATAGCTTCTGTCTGCGTCCTGAAACCGGAAGTGACATTCAATGATAATAGGGCTTTAGTCGGAGATTTGATATATAGAATAGTGGTATCTTCGGACTAGATTCCACATAATGTATCCAAAGTTAGTAGAAATCAATAATTAGGCTACATTCCATAATGCAAGTATTAACAAAAGAGATAAGAAACAGGCTCTAGTATCATAGAATGATCATAGAGTAAGTATAAGCAGTTCTAGCTTACATAAAATATGGAGAAGGGTCATGGGATATCATCCATAGTATTTACCTGCGTGATTATTCATGAGAATATTTACCTGCGTGATTGTTCATGAGAATAATTACCTGCATGATTGTGCATGTGAGTACTAAGGTTGGTTTTACTGCAGCAGATGAAGTCACAGAAGTTGCAGCCGTAAAGAGTTTCCATCTTGGCTGATATAAGTTTCCCATTCTACAAGCATTCATGGAAACCCGGTTTATATGTAGTGAGTACAAGTAATTGCCTCAACAACTGTTGGACTGCTGCCTAAACACTGCTAGATTAGTTAAAAATATGCTTATCAAGTAAACTAGGCTACAAGGCTGCTCTGACTAGCATATTAAGTAGATTTATGAATGCTTACAAAAGTTGAAGTCGCTGATTCTGCTAAATCCTCACAGTGTTGTATTAGAACATGTTCCATGTACCTACAGTAACCAATCAGCATTCAGTTTACATAAAGACTAATATAAATCAGCCAATCAACATACAATAATAACTAGAACTAACCAATCAGTATGCGGTATAAGATTAACCACACATAATATAATACTCACTTATCTGTGTGATCAGCAGTGAAGGGACACAGTTGGCAGCACATGATAAAATCAGCCACTATCTTAGCTTGTATAACATGATGGGTCTTGGGAACCTCTGTATCAAGGGTGGAGTTATCTTCCCCTACTCTCTGTAGAGCATCTATCATAAGGAGGGCGTCTTCCGTAAACTGTTTATTTTTAAGAGGGGCGGAGTCAGCGGTGGTAGAGTCACCCCTAGAACAACCAACTTCCTTCGTAATTATTTTTATTACTATTTCAACATCTTTTCCTCTTGAAAGGGTGAGAGATTGTCAGAGGAATAGCAGCGACAAAAGCTACTAGAGGAAACCTGTGTCCTAATAATCCTCAATAATGAAATACTGAACAGGTTCAAATGGAGGCTTCGAGTATGAATTGATAAGTAGTTCAACCCGGTTTGAAATAATTCTTGAAAACCAAGAGACTACATTGAGTTTCTTGTAGATCATAGAATTGAATATACCAGCTACCAAACATGACCGCACCCATTTACCAGTACTTATACTCCCTAAGTCTCTCTTGGCTGTGGTATACCTAGTAATACAATACATGCTGCTTTCTTACTGTCCTACTAATTCTGATGCACTACTATAATAGTAAGCCAGGTCCTTTATCTTCCAAAGGCTTTGGAGTAAACAAGCCTACATTGTAGAGCTGTACATGCCAGAGCCTGGAGTTATACATCAAGTAGGTCTACACTTCGCAAGTTAGAAGGAATAATTACCCATGACGCACCAGAGACAGCAAGTGCTTACCAGCATGCTACCACAGGGATAATAGAACCAAGAGACCAGGAAAGGAGTGGAGCTACAGAAGGACAGCCTAATTATTGTTTGCATTTCATACTGCCATGCCATCCTATTTATTGGACACCTGAAGCTGAGGCTCGTATGAGCAACAGGAGCAAGAGGCCGGGTGGAACAGCTCCCCTCCCACACAGCATGAATGTGTTGGAACTTCAACCAGAGCGAGTTAACCATGATACCATACTGCCATCCTATTGGTTTATGTTACGTGACCAAAATGAAGGACGTAGTATAATTGTAAATGTAAACAGCACCTTGCAGTTTGCAGGCTTACCTACTGTTCAGGTGTCTACAATAAAATATTATGTACGTTAAATCTGTATTTACAATGGGGCAGGCAAAACTCTGTCCCTTCCACTTGTATTACAACAACTACTGTCACTAGTACTCCTACTACTACTACTACTACTGCTAGTGCTGCTACGAGTACTGCTACAACTGCTGCTGCTGCTACTACTACTAGCACTACTCACAATATTAGCATATCAGGATTGGTGGAGTCAGTGGAGTTGATTGTCGTGTGACTTCTAAGGTGATGTGATGTAAACTCTTCTGTGCTGAGAAATTGCTGATCACAACAACTACAGTTGTACTACAATAATACAATAGTACAATACAATAACATAGTAATATAATCCAGTACTACAATAATACAATAATAATACAATACTGTCAAATACATAGTCATGCTTTATCCTTGGGGAAAACAATGCAGTAATACAGGTAATATAGTAATGCAATACAATAATAATATTATAGCAATGATGATACTATAACAGTAATACACATGTACTAAATATCACAAGTAGTCAATATGGAAGAGGTACCTTACGGCTAGTAGGGATAGTCGTGGTCATTTGGCACTGGTCCAGTATTTTGTGCCCGGCTTGTAGATCTAATGAACCGAAACACTTGAAACACTTTGTACATCTGTACAGCATGACAGCTGATTCGTCAACAACTTTTTGACCTTCTGAAGTATCCGTGACCTGAGCTTGACCTTCAGGCGTTATTACACTTGCATTTGGCTCAGTATAACATACATAAAGGTTACTTGCCAAACTTTTTAGTCTAAAGAATTAAGACAAGACATTCAACTGAGCAGAGACTGCCTGTCATACAGTAACACATCAAATAGTATCAATGCTGTTACCACATAGTAACACACCTAACACTCCATTAACAGTTAGCACTAACAATGTTACCATACAGTTACACACCTAGCTGGCACAAACTCCTCTATACTCTGACAGAGTAGCTCCACACTCTCCATCTGCCCAGAGAACTTGATGACCAGAGATTTCCAGTTACGACTGTGCATATCTACACAGTGTTTCACCAGATCTTTTTTCCGGGAGGTAGAATAGTCGCAGATAGTACAGTGGAGCAGTGGAGAAATCAGCTGCTGTCGTATCACCTTACACTGATGAGGCTATGAAACAGACGATCGATTGATATAGGAGTTGTCACCCCCTTATATTTAGAGCTTATGTACACGAGATGAATAGGAGGATGTGTAGTTACAATGCTGAAAGGGCCTGACAACTCCAATTACTAATATCACTGAATAGAATAGGCCTATTCAGATGTCAAGGTGAAGGTCAACTGCCACACATAATAATAAATATTATTTTGTATTCCATTTGTATTATTCTGTATGCCATCTCACTAAGTTAGCCATAACTACTGTTAGTTATTACTACTATAGGAATGTACGAATAGCCTGTGGTCTTGAATAGCGTGATCTACACTCTAGGTTACAACTTACATCAGCAGAATTTACAAAATAGGATAAGATTATGCTAAATTTGGTTCAATATCCTAAATTTATTATATGGACATGTGCAAGACCTGTACACTTTACTGTACTAGATTTGATGGGTCCACGTCATGATCATACTAATAATATAATATACATGTAGATATCTTACATTGGTATTGTCTGATTGGTAGAACTGTCCACAGAATGTGCAGTGTACCTGACTATCGTCTGCTTCTCCGTCTGCACCTACAATACAGTATATTAACATCACAACGTCAGATAACTATATTATACTATTGAGAGTTGATATTTTATACATTTCCGTTGGATATTTGTATCAGATACTATAGAATTTTTCATGTTGGGGATTTTCGAACAGTACAACAGTTCAAGCAATGTTGGATACTGAAATATTGGTATTGGATGTTGATATCAAACTTTAAAATTATTCAGTACCTAACGTTGGTTCGAGATCTTGGACTATACGATGCTTTAGTATTGGATATCGGTTGTACCAGGGAGTATATTCACATACAACGAGCTGTGAGATGCTACAGTATTATCTATTTGTACATGTAAGCACTATGTATACTAAGTATATATTTGCACTTTTAATAGGCCATTAAGAGAGTTTACCTGCTGTTAAGTGAGCTGCAGGGGGGACAATCTCCTTCTCTGTGTCCCACCAGGGGGCAGCATCTTCCTGCTCTATCTCAACTGGAGATGGTAAACTACCGCCTCCAGCCGCAACACTATCTAAAATACACCAACATATTACGGGTAATAATACCGAACCCTACATTTATACGCAGCCTCATATTTTCATCATCCTAACAAGGTCAAGATTGCCTACCCTGATGGCCGCTGTATAAATCTACGCTACTCCAAGCCTGCACACTCACGGTTATACCTGCTGAAATTTACGTGTAGGTACTGTAGATTCATAACTTATTCACTGCCCCATCCAGTCAGATATACAGTATCAAAGCTATGCAGACTAAGACAGAGTACCCGGGCCCCATGGAAATACTAAGACTAAGTACCCTGGCCCAATGGAAATACTAAGACTAAGTACCCGGGCCCCATGGAAATACTAAGACTAAGTACCTGGGCCGCATGGAAATACTAAGACTAAGTACCCGGACCCCATGGAAATACTAAGACTAAGTACCCGGGCCCCATGGAAATACTATGAGAAGGATTCCATTGACATGTAGGCAGTCAGCCATTGTCCACATTACACGTATACATAGGTCAATATTTATAAAATATTTACCGTACATGTATGTTATACATGTACTAGTTTACCTATAGTGTTTATATATCTCATTGCTTCTTTTTCAATATCAGATACTGTCTGGCGTTCGGTTACCATAGCAACAACATCTTCTTCTTCCGGTTCCTGCTTAGGCCTGCAATATAACATGAATTGGTATAGTTGAATTAGTCTAGCACTGTCGTACTACATGTAATGTAATAATAATATAGTTTTACACCAAAGTATTAGCCCTATGTGTAAGACCTAGACAATAATAGTCTTCTACAATAATCACAAACAGGAAACTATTGAGTATTGGTCAAGTATCAGATAAGTACAGTACCCTAAAAGCAAGTTTTAACTTTCGCGAATTTAGCGAGAAACAAACTCGCAAATAATTTCCATCGCTATCAAATTCTGCTTTCAAAAGGATTTAAATAATTACTGGTTTAAACAGACCATACAGCTATGTAAATGGGGGTTTAAATCTGAGATAAGTACAGTATGTCATATCTACCTAGCACTAATATTTTATCCTAATTAACTACTGTAAATTGAAATATAATTGTTATTATAATTAATATAATTAGTCTATACACTAATTAACAGCACAGTACAATGATGATGATAACTAATGATGTTACAGTACAGTAAGCAGAGGATCAATAGCATCTCATGCAAATGACATAACATACACTTACATGTAGGTACACAGTCATCAGTTACTGATGATTATTGGAAGTTGTGCTCTCTTATCTCAATAACAGCAATAATAAGAAAAGTTGAAGTAGGGGAGAACAACTTTTAATTACAACCAGCAGTGAGGTACAATGGGTTCTCATTGTACATTTATGCTCACAAGTCAACATTGCTGCGTATTAGAAAACTGAAAAATATTCAGCAGACAAAATTCCCAGTAGAACAGCTTTCAGTTAAATATTTTACTGAATTGCATTACCGTACCATTAAATACATGTACATCTACATGTCCTATAAGTAAGGCATTTTATAATATAAGGAAACACTTACTGTATATCTAGAGGTAAAGATAAAGTCAGCCTAGTACTGCTCCTCTTCCCTTTAACTTTACGTCTAGTCGTACCTGTCACCTGTTATTATAATAGCATACACCATATAAGCTGGGTACTGCATAACTATATATAAACATTTGGATAAAATACGAACTATGCTTAAATGTCACCACTAACCCCTTTACTACCATAATGATGGGCTCCTAAATAAAAGTAATATATATCACCATGTTACCTTGCATACTAGCTGAACTGAACACATAGAAGCTCATAAGCTGGTTATAATAATGAGAAGTTGTCCACTCCAGAAAGTAGGAAAGGACAACTTCATTTGGTGATTACTAGCTATAACATTATGACACCCTACAATCCATATGTACCTGTACAACACCTAGAGAATAACTCCTACAATATATTATATTATATAATCTATTAGGTACAATATGATAGTACACTATACCTTGGCTCTGCCCTTCACCTGAGCACCACTATCTGTTTTAGCCGCATGCATGGCATTGTGGGATGCTATGACATCATTCCCTTGATTAGTAGAGAATCCACAGAGAGTGCAAGTGTAGGAGTAGGTAGTACAGTGTACCAGTAACTTATGGTGTGATAGCAGAACTTGGGTGGAGGTAGAGAAATCACAGTCTAGACAACGAAGAGGCAACTCTCCTGTAACCAAGATAGTCGTATTATACCAGTAGTAAGTAATATGGTGGTAATAGTGGTAATATGCCGTGTCAAACATGTTGGTCTGGATTTAAGCACAGATAGTTGATAGTTTGGACAAAGTTCCCACAGTTTTACTCTAGTGCTCAGTAACACATTAATGTGTTACTGAGCACTAGAGTAAAACTGTGGGAACTTTGTCCAAACTATTAACTATTTTGCTATTATTGGAGAGTATGAGAATTATCCCCCCTTACTCCCAAGCATTATGCTACATTCACATTGCTATTTATACCAACCACTAGCGGTGAGCGGCCAACGCTAACCACAACTACATTATATAGTGACATGCTGTGACATGCTCCAGTGAGCGGTAGGGGTCAACGAGTTCAACATGCTGAACTTTAAACCCCGCCGCTAACTAACACGTGCCAGTTATAGTGTAGTAAAGTCAACCACATTGTGGTTAACGTTGGCCGCTCGCTGCTAGTAGTTGGTATAAAGGGCAATGTGAATGTTGCATTATGCAGGACACGGTGCATTCTAACACTGTACTGATAGATGGTAGATGTCTGCATGCTCTGGTTTAGTAAATAGTACATGAATTTCATCTCTATGAAGAACCATTGCTTTATAATTCTAGTTTATTATCCGTTCAGTGGTAACAGCCTTAGATGACACTCCATTGGCTGTAAAAACATTACAGGCAAAGTCAAGCCTGTATTTTTATTGAATAGAAGTCAGTCTATCATGTGGTCTGATGGTAGGATTTGCAGGCTACTTACTGTCATGATACGTAGCATGAGTGCGGAATTGTTCCTCGCTACGGGACGTGTATCCGCACACTCCACAACTTAGAGGATGTAAGTGAGTTCCAGAATGACAAGTCAACTCAAGCTCTGTTGTCGCACCATAAGTGCAACCTGGCTCAGCACATCTGTAGATAGCTGTGTAACAAGCAGAATAATAATCAATAATATGTATCCTAAATATACTTACAGGGAACTAGTCATAGTGTAGATAACCTAGCACCTTGGGCTTTTTGCATAACCTGTCCCATTATCACAAATTATTACAAGTGATGGTATAGTTTGAGAGACGCACTTACAGGCTAGCTCTGTGGAATTCTTATCTTGCATTAGAGTGATTTGCTACAATAAAGAGAAAAGCTTATACACAGTCATTTCCATGGTCACAATCTGAACGTCTGCAAAAACCTCCTTGTGAACCACATTGATAACTTGCAATAAAAAAAAATTAATAAACTTATTTTACTTTAAATTAAAATACAGCGAAACTTGCTTAATTTAACCTCGGATAATTCAAAAACTAGGGTTAGTTCAAACTATTAGCCTTGGTCCCTGCTAAGCACCATATAAATGGTCTCATATAAGCCTAAGTGAAGTGATCTGACAATTCAAACTCAGGCTTAGTTCAAACCAATTATAGCGGTGCCTTAGAGTTTGAATTAAGCAAGTTTCACTGTAATACACTTTAGCTTATCACCGGGAAACATTACCTTCTTGAGAACCTCTGCTACAGCACTGTTACCAATTATAGCATGAGAGACTTCAAGGGGATCCAAGTACTGTAGCAGCAGCTCCAGTTCTTTCAGCCGGGATCTGTATTCTGATCCCATATCCGTATCGAATTAGCTAAATGAAAAACAAGTATCTACATTATATGCTACCTCATTCTGCTCAATAGGCTCGAGGCGGAAAATATGTGCATAGATGCGGCAATGGAAGGAGGTAGCAGTAGGGGCATAATAATAAGCCATACCCCTTCAAACATGGGTCCGATGCCTTACAATATACGTATGTAGAACCGCTAACCATAATTATGGTTGGTGATAGGATAACTTGGCAACATATTCAACCAGAGCATGCTCATGTCAGATGCTGTTTGTTGTTCTGTGAGTATTTTCATTTCATAATAGATTTACGCTACCATTTCGAATAGGCCTAAAGCTGTATTAGTGACTGACTTGGCACTTAGTTTGTGGAACAGGAGTAGGCCTATCGTCACACGTAATTGACTAAAGTCATTTACATTTAGGGGCCCATGTAAGCTCGGAGGGTCACTGAAGCATATAGGTAGGTCTGGGTTATCTTTGGGCTTGTGAAACTATCACAATGGCAATCACAGCACAGACTATGTATAATATTAATATATCCATAGCAGTACGCCATCGACTAACTCAGGTCGCAACAATATAAATCTTTAAACTATAATTAATTTTAATCAATAATTTAAATTTCACTTCATACTCATTTATCCTTTATTTTTATAACAGTTTAGTTAATTATTATTGAATTGTCATTGTGTATTTATTATTATCATAATTATTATTATTTAATTATTATTATAATAATTGAATTATAATAATAATAAATACACAATGACAATTCAATAAAATTAGAATTATTAAATATAATATAAATATTACAAATCAATACATGCTACATGGGCCTATCAACTCACCACCCTTGACCTTCTACAGTGAATTATAAAATTTTAATATAGTGTACACATGAATAGCAGATTGAGGAAAGCAACTATGCGCCCTTTACTCAAAAAAAGATTAATAGTCATAACTCATAATAATCATTGATAACTTTCTTTCTCCCACTGTTGGCGCTATCGAATTAGGTACAGTGAACCCCTGGAATGGAACACATCTTGAGGCCAGAAAATAAAAACATACAAAGTGGAATTGTTCTTCAGTTAAAAGTAGATAGATTTTATACAATTATAGCATCCATACGTTTGTCTGTAAATACCGGACATTATTAGTTATATACATACTGCAAACCTGGACATGAAAAATTTACAGTAAACTTCGGGCATCAACAAACCTGTTTTTCACCATTGAAGATGGCGACTGCAAATTACATTAATTCGCTGGAATTTTTATCCCGCCGACCAATGACCATCCGTGTGACAAAAATGATAAATTTGCCTGTGTTCTACAGTATGATAGTTTATACGGTGGTTATGCATGTAGACCCGTTTATAGTCGAGTTTCACAGTCTAGCAATCCATAGCGACCTCTAAATCATTTCAGCTTCCCTGGAAAATGAAATCAAATGTGGCATGGCGTAATGATAATAATATAAATCAAAATATCATAGAGTTTAGTGTTCTCTATAATGTGAATGATGGTCAGTAAAATGACTTTGCTATATGACTTGAAAAGCTGAAGACAAGCTATAGTCCGAGAACAAGTGAAACAATTAAGTCATAGAACGACTAATATAAATATAGTTAGTATATACTAATACTTGAGTTTCAGTTTGAGTTTGCATAAGTCATAAGAGAAGTTTTTTCCATACTTTACTAAACTTGTTATTGAATACTATTAAAAAAATTTATTACATACATGTACACACATACTTGATCTAAAACTGAAAAAGTAGGAATTGACTTATTGCTATAAAAACATCAACAAAAAACAAAAAATATATATATACGTTTTCTCTAATCATAGAATTCCCACGCTTTTACCTCTTCCGAGGGTCTCAGATTAAAAAAAAATCAAGATTTTTTTGTTATTTTTAATTAATATAGTAGTATAATTAGGAAGATGTGCGAGGAGTATTTTTTAGATCAGCATTAAAGATAAGTTTCAAAATGATACAAAATTAAGTAGCTTTTAAATTTTATAATTTTAATTTTACTTAAGTTAATTAATTACAATTACAGTAGCCTACTGTGTGACACGGCTTCACATTGGACTGAGGGCACCACGGGTCTTAGACCGGCGTTCCTACAGCATAATAGGAGGGGTGCCTATTATGCAGTATAGCTATGTGTTTTATTAGCAGTCCTCGATAACCCTAGGACTGCACCTGGAACACAAATTCAGTGTAAGAGGTTTGTGTGTTATACTGATACTGTCAGCTGTAAACAGTACAAGGTAACATATTTAGAGTAAGAGAAGTTATTTTATTAGCAGCCAACAAACAATGGAAAACCATTAGTAAACTGGAGTTCCTTATACATTAAAATGGCTCCTCCCTCTCCAGGGCCAAGGTCAGGGTCACATAGCTTAAAGTTGGTGTTACTTATGCATTTTGAGTTTGGACTCGGAGAAAAGTGGTGTTATAAAATAATGATTTACCAAATGCTACTGGAGTGGTACAAAAGATATACAATGCAACTGCTCTCACATAAAACAGCTATTATAGCATTCAGTTCTTGGATCGTTTCCGAAGTATATAACAGCTTTTAGTTATTGCATTTCTATTTCTCTAGCTGAAAATGTCTTCTAATATTGGCAAACAAGGTGACAATCTTGATGAATCCCTGGCTAACCTATCAGTATACAACATGAATATTATTGACCCAAAGTTGGTAGGGAATACCAGCAGCAACACAGGTAGGTGTAATGAATGACACAGTAACAGGTTATATAGGCGTATTGTTATGGGTTAAATGTGTAGGTGTAATCTACATGTTTGTTAAAACAAAGAGCTGTGGCTCCACCTTTCACAAAACTATAATATGTAGGTATACAATCATGTATGTGTTGAGATTGCAGACCATAATTCATATCAAGTTAAAAATCCAATTGAATTTTAAAACCTGAATAAAGATATCAATAGAAGCATAGAACACATTTATTCATGTAGGTTCCTTGCACACAGCTAATTCTAGTCACAGCCACAAAGTTCGACCTTCATCGGGGAAGAAAGGTCGCCCACCACGTCCCTTTAGTGCTAAGCAGCTCACTGCTTCTAATCATAACAAAAGTCAAAACGAAGCAAGTAGCCCTCAAAGGTTTGTTTTCTCAATGGTAATAGGCCCACTAGTGCATGTTACTATTACTCAATAATTACTATGAATTTATATCAGTGAGTTTTGTGGTCACTTTTTTCAGAGAATGGTTTATTTGTTTCTAAACTACAAGTACTGCTATTCATAGTTCTATAATGCTTGATACGATGTTTGCTAGAAAATTTCATCAGTATCAAGCTTCACCTACTGCTTCCAATACTTCTCCAACTTGTAGTGGGAAGGCACCAATTTCCAATCTCTTCTCTGCCTTAAACATTTCTAGTCTTCAGAGGTGAAGTCATTTATGTTTCAGTCTTAACATCTTTATTTTTTATACAATCATGTGCTCTAATAGAGACCTCCACCTGTCTGGAGTTGCCAAATGTCAGCCACACTTCTACTACGATGAATCGCCTGCACTGCTCTGTCACAATGCTACAGGTGATAGTATCCGACGGGAAAACTGTTCTTCCAGTCTAGCAAATGGTAAATGTTGCAGTGTATTTTATACTTTTTTATTTACTGCAATATTGCCAATAATGAGGAGTTATATTTTATTTAATTTTATATTACTTGTACTTATATTGTGGTCACCTACTTTTTTGACAAACGGGCAGAAATACTAGACGCATGTCCTCCAGTAAAGTTCAATGTTGTTTAAATTATGAAGCCAAATATTTCTGCAGCTTTCCAACAGTGTTATTATCAAGGTATGCACATGTATATATAATATGAATTATATGATGGCTGCAGAATATTAGGATTTACAATTTAAACAATATTGCACTCTTTTAGGAAACTTGTACATTATATTTCTGTTTATCATTAAGCATTTGCCCAAAAGTTTCAGATTGCTACTGCTAGCAGTTTGGTACCAGATTTATGTAGTATCAGCACTACTTGTACTTTGTAGAAGAATTACTCTATTATCCCAGAGTACCTTGCAGTTCTCCTGCGGTACCTCTGTATAGCAGCAGCCAATCAAAGTACTCCTCAGATAGCTCTAGTCAATCAACATCAAGATCCACTGGATCAGTAGATGATGCGAATAGCTCTAGTCACATGGCTTATGATTGGAGTAATGTAGACCGATTAGAAACCAAGAAATCTGGTCAAATTGATTCAAATCATTTGGTAGAAAGTAAACATAAGCACATGCTGACTCTAGCTCTACCGGACACACAGAATTCCGCAGACGAAGAGGAGGAGATTCCAACCCTGAGGTATTTTATATCATTTGTTCACATATGAACATACCATGGGGTAAGCTGAAGACAGTCAAGAACATCACATAGTATAATATAGAGGACCTACTACCGGTTCGCATGCATATACGTACATTATTCAAAAAAATACTTGTGATCAGGAATACAATGTTGATTGCTTGTTTATCGTAAAGATAATGTTGATGATATTGCTCTGTCTAGATGCAAACTCATACATGTACATCTACATGTACAGTGACGTGTACATCTACATGTACAGTGACGTGTACATCTACATGTACAGTGACATGTACATCCACATGTACAGTGACGTGTACATCTACATGTACAGTGTTTGTAAATGTTGAGAGTAATTCCCGTCGCTAAGGATCAGTCACATGACCTGTGAATGTTCCATGCTCTCCAAATCATAATTTCACTAAATATTTGCTTTATTGTGGATGTGAGCAAAGCATGCATGCTTACCAGTACAATACTAGCATGTGGTTTACTCTGTAGGCTAGCAACTCTTGCAACTGGTTAGTCAGCTGTAACGGCATCTTGTAGTTTTACATGTATGCTTGTTTAGGTTACTAGATGACCTTCATATTGATCTAACTTCTGGCAAGGTGACCGTGACTGAGGAACTGAAGGCTAGGCTAGCAGATACTCGACTCTCTCCTGAAAGCGAAAGGTGAGGTGATTCGACCATTTAAATAGTCTAATCTATTACTCTACTTATATAATTCTGTTTTTCTTGCGTATTACAGGAAAGATTTCATAGCGGTTTCAAACAGAAATCACTGTGTATATTGTTTTGTTCATAGAGCATCGGTGAGTAAAAACCGACATCAGACTACTAGTAGCGATGCTGATGGGCAGAAAGATGAACTGGAGGCGGAGCTTAAGGCACTTCTCTACAGAAAACCACAGAACACGAAGTTAGTAGAGTTTAGAGTTGTTTCCATTTAGTAGGGCTAGTAGGGTGAAATAGTTATATACATGTGCATGCACATGTATGTCTTTGTAATCAGTGTTGAAGTCACAGCAGTCTGGCTAATGATTTTGTGATGCACTGCTTTTATGTCTTCTTACTAGTGTGACAAAGCGCTCCCTTATTTGGTTGGCTAGGTTGATCAGGTATTTGGTCACGGGATAGCTACTGGTTAAAAAAATCTTACAATGTGTTTAGTATTACTATAATTGCACTATCATATTAATATAATATAATATGTATATATCATGTTGTGTGCTTTCTACTCATAGGGATACGAGGTCATCACTGAGGATGTCGCAGTCAGTTGACTGCTGGGCCGAGCTGGATGACGCTGCAACAGGTGCTTTACCAGGCAGCACTGTCCACTATAATGCAGCTAGTGACACTTCATTGGCAGGTACCCTACTGTCCAGCTCTGTTCACAGTACAGTAGCTAATGACACAAAGTCAACAGGTGCTATTAGTGATAGTTCTTATGCACACATAAGCAAACCAGTAACACCAAAGACTCCTATCGATTGGGACCAACGATCAGTCAACAAACTGGCATACAATGGCATGTCAGGACAGGTGCTTCCAACACAAACAAATATCAACAGTTATGATATTGAAGGAAGTGGTATCAATAAGATAATAACAGAGCAGGAAATAAGAGACCTTGAGAAAGAGGAAGAACTGCTGTACAGATGGAACATTGACATCTCCAAATCAGAACAGGTCCGCGTAGCTTGCGAGTATTAAATTGAGGTGACACATCCATTGGGTGAATGGAAGTTATTTCCTACATACATGTGTACCAGTAGCGTTATGTATTCACTGATTGCATGCTGAGAGTGATTTACCTATGTTAGCGTCATGGTAGCTTGTGCTGTACCTCAGATTCACTAGTAGACTACTTAAAATTTTAACAGCAAATACTTAATGCATGCAAATATAAAAGTTCACTCTGGTGGACATGTACTATTACTGTATATGCACTTAATAGATTGGAGATATAGAGATTCCCTTAGTTAACAAGGAGAGGGATTATGAAGCTATTGATGATGAGATAAACCAGAGAGTAGAAGAGATTGAAAGGCAGCTGGAGTTACAGATACTTGAATCACAGAAAACTATTAACAGGCTGCAAGCAGAGGCTGATGGTACAGGTAATAGGTAGCAAAGATGTCGTGTGAAATTTCAATTTCTCTTTGTGATAGTTGAAGTCGGATATTAATTTCCCTAATCAATGGTTGTATAGAAAGATTTATCTAGGATACTACCACCATTTCTTTTCGCGTTTTCCTGCTAATTTTTGGTTATTTTGTAGAATTTACAATACCAAAATTCCTAGAGATTAGTCAACAATCGCAAACAACAGATACAGCAGATGCTAGTGGTGCTACTGGACAGCCTACTGATCATCTGGAGAACAAAGGCAATGCTAGAGAAAAGGGGGTCTTTAGTGAGCCCGCAAGAGATTACAATGTTGATTCTCAGGCTAAGAAGTTTGGTCTAAAGAGTAGAAATGTGACCAACGTGTGGGAAGCTGTGACTCCAAGGTGACCTAGTTGACAGTAATCAGTAGCTAGTGGTTAGTAGCAAGTAGTCAGTAACTAGTAATCAGTAGTCAGTAGCTAGTAATCAGTAGCTAGTAATCAGTAGCTAGTAATCAGTAGCTAGTAATCAGTAGCTAGTAATCAGTAGCTAGTAATCAGTAGCTAGTAATCAGTAGCTAGTAATCAGTAGCAAGTAGTTAGTAGTAAGTAGTCAGTAGCTAGTAGTCAGTAGCTAGTAGTTAGTGTCTAGTAATCAGTAGCTAGTAGTCAGTAGCTAGTAGTCAGTAGTTAGTAGTTAGTAATCAGTAGCTATTAGTCAGTCACTAGTAATCGGTAGCTAGTAGTAGCAAGTAGCCAGTAGCTAGTATTCAGTTGCTAGTAATCGGTAGCTGTTAGCCAGTCGCTAGTAATCGGTAGCTAGTAGTCAGTAGCTAGTAATCAGTAGCTATTAGTCAGTCGCTAGTAGTCGGTAGCTAGTAGTAGCAAGTAGTCAGTAGCTAGTAGTCAGTAGCTGGTAGGCAGTAACTAGTAATTAGTAGCTAGTAGTAGTAGCCAGTGGCTAGTAGTCAGTAGCTAGCAGTCAGTAACTAGTCATCAGTAGCCAGTAGTCGGTAACTGGTAGTTGGTGGCTAGTAGTCAGTAGCTAGTAGGTAGCGAGTAGTAGTTAGTAGATAAATGTAAACTCTAAAACACGTGAATAGATATGTCTTAAATCTTACCAATTGTATATCCGTATCCCCTCCTGACTCAAACATACACGTTATTTCTCAGTTATAAGAAGAAATATGCCGTCTCACCTGGTGGTAAAGTAAATGTCTCGAATGTTACCAGCAAGGTCAACTCAGGGATTAAAGGTCGTAAGGGTCCACCAAGGTCAAAGAGCAAAACATGTGATGCTACTCCCAAAGATGACGGTGTGCAGCTTGTTATAACCCCAGGTTGGTGTCTTCTGATTCTGCATTTATCACTCATTCACAGCCGAGTTAAGTACACTAGTTTGATAGTAGTAAAAGTGGGGCAGACGATTTCTCAAATCCCAGCTTTGAAACAGAATATATAAAATTTTATGAGTCATTGCCTCTTCTTAATGGTAGGCCATCTGATCACATTTGCTTCACTATGACATCATCCTGCTGGATATTCTTAAGTTTTGTAATACGCTTATCCACTGCTGTACACAGCAGTTCAATTGATCTCAATGAGTTTCTTAGTTCTGTTCTTATTTCTGTTTAAATGATTCATTTTACTAAAGGAACCAAGAAACAGTCAGCTAGTCAGTCTACAGCACATGTAATATCTAACCAATCAGAACCAACCACTACTACTGCTAGCCACAACAGGTTGGTTGTTCATACTCTATATATGAGGATCAAGAGCATCTTTATCAAATATTTTACCAGTGGAAAGAGCTATTGTGAGATTGTGAACACTTATTGTTTAATACTCTTGTAGGAAAGTAACATTCAGCAATTCTCCAACCATTGAGAGAAAATCAGAGGTGCCGATTAAAAAAGTAATAAAGACTTTGACATTTGCAGAAGGTAAGCAAACACAGACTCTGACTCTCTTCAGTCTTACAACACATTCACAGGGTTTCCATGGTTCAAACCTAGTATAGGCTAAGCTCAGGTCGAGCCGTGGAATGACTCGACTCGCAATCATTCAACAAGCTCAGTCAGGGCGTACTCTCAGTACACAGTCATGCGAGCTGGTTGTATGCCAATGATTAGTACAAGCTGTTAATAGTTCATGGGATGGCTTAGTACACACTATTATTTGTGCAAGCGGCATACTAGTTTGAACATTGAAAACCCTGTGATTATACATGTTGTGTAAATATGGAGATGTCATAATATCCAATATTATCTGTAACCCGAAACAGATCGGCAAGGCTTGTAATTAGACCATGCTTTAATGGATTGGCTGTTTGAGGAATCAGCCAATGAAATTGTGTCATCACTGTTCATATTGTCTCCAATGCGGGGATGTAGTGTCAAACACCATGATATGTTGACTGAATCAGCAGCTATTTGTGTCACTTTGTTCAATCAATCATATACTGCATTAACAGGAAGTGAGGAGGTTGTTGAAAATAATCAAGTCACAACCTTCACCCCTTCTAGACCTCCAACATCTGTGTATAAAGTTCCGGAACATGTAAAAGCCCATCTTGAGAAATGTGCAAAGAAGCCTCCAGCCCGTCCTAAATCAGCCAATAAAAAGGTAGAATCAACAACAGTGCAAGACAGTCCACACGTAGTTATATCTAATAAAAGGCAAGCACGAGTACAGTCTGCTCCGGTGGTGCGGAAGTTGAACCGTGAGCGATCTCAGGAGAGAAAGCTACTTAGTGGATACGTTAATGGAGTCACAACAGATAAAACTATTAAAGAAAGATCTGTGAATGACAAAGTAGAGTATTCTTCTGCTGCAGATGAAATAAAGAATGAACCAATCAACGATAGACCGAGACATCTAGTGGAGAGAGATTATGTCACTACTGCTATAGTGAGTATCTTATGACATCATACATTGATTATACAGTGAAACAACATTTAGCAGTTAGCCAAGTACTGTTAATAGAGTCAGTCTCGGTGTCCTCAAAATTACAAAACAACTTTTTGATGGCATTCTGTTGCATCGATTTTTTTTTTATTTAGTATAATTTAATACTTCTGCTCAGCTATTTGTAGTTATTGATAACTGTGCGTCTGTTTTAGGCTCTAGAAAATGAGAATTGTAGTCCACAAACTACAGACACCCTGAACAACTATCAAGGAGGGCTGGCTGGTGACACCACCCACAGCAGACCAAAGAGTGCCTACTCGCACAAAGCAAGCAATCACACTAAGGTAACTTTATGCAATCATCTGAGGGTTTAAATAGTTCCTGTACGTCTGCATGTTTGAGTTGCTCGGATACCATTATAATTATTACGCGATCAGCAGTTATCATCTCTCTACTATGTACATACAGTGAGCAGTAGTTTTCCTCTCTCTACTATGTACATACAGTGAGCAGCAGTCATCCTCTCTCTACTATGTATATACAGTGGGACTATTTTAAACTTTACAGAAAGGAAGTGTTAGCAAACCTAGTAGAAGAGTTCAATCAGCTCCTGTGAGAAGGCGGGTGGTTACAAACACGTCTCCTACATACACTGCAACACACCACGTGGAGGTAGGTCTATCTCTGCTATAAATAGCATTCCATGTTACCACGTATCACTAAGTATCCACTAGATGATTATTTAGTTGCCCCAAGCGGAAGACACGGGTATTCTGTATCACATTAGCTACAGTAGTACTGCTGGACTCTGATACCTCTATTCGGATATACTCCACAGTCAGTCATCTCAAACATGATGCTGTATTATATTCCAATTTATTTCCACCCACAGAGAGAAGATCCCATGGAAATTGAACAGATAGAGCAGGTCTATCATAAAGTACAGCATCTGGGAATTGACTTAGATAAATCTACACTGGACAGGTAAGCTGTGTAATTAATTGTAGGTCAGATTTTCCAGTTTACTGAGACTGATACATGTATGATGCGTATCCATAGTTACATATTGCTATATTATTCTTTCTCTTCTGTAGATCACTCTTTCCACCAGCTGAGCAACCAGTTGGTGTCTGCCAAAAAGAGATGGGAAGAAAATTCTACACTGCTGGGTATGTCTTATCTTTGCACTAATTGGCTTACTAGATACAAGAATACACATCCTGATTATGATTGGACAATACCTGGTGGATATGCTTTCATTGGTCGGTTGATTCTATATTTTTGTCTTTTCAGACTGCTAAGCTCCCCTGAGAAATGGCTGAAAGCTGAATACAAGAAACTTAGAGAAGCTCAGAGACTAGTTCAAAAGTAAGAAAAATATTAACATTTTTCTCTACACTATCTCTAGTCTAAATTGTATATTACTGATTATACAATGTTACAGTCAACCCCTTTAGCATTTGACATACATGTAGTAGTACAAAAAATACTCAACTAGTTTAGCCATAAACCGCAATACTATGACAAATCAACACCTGCTACTTACTACTAAAACAATTATCAACAATTCTTTGGCAAGTACACGCACACTAAATTTCTCACTGTTTGCATGGATGTGATGCCTGTATACTATAAATATATTGCTTGCACTGATGTTATGCCTGTACACTATACAGATCTATTCTCTGTGTAATTATTAATATTATTTCTTCCGCAGAGCTGAACGCCAGATGAACAAGTCAAAATCAAAACATCCCTCTTAAGTTCCCTAATGCCGAAAAGACCAATTCAACAGCAACGAGTGTTTAGTGATTTATGCAATTCCGTCCAAATAAATTTCTTTCTTGATTTATATTGTTTTAATTAATAACTTCCTCAGGTGTATTATAGAGGCCATTGTTTTCTTTGACAAACCTGTAGTTCCTGGATTGCAATTCTGTCTTTTTGTAGCAACTTCTAGATCTAGGAATTGCAGGTCTGTACGCCTAGTAGTAATTTGTTGAGATTATTCATCAAAGAAAACATTTGGGTTAGTTAGACCTACTTGGCTATACTTCTTTCCAGTACTTTTTAATATTTTTTGTAGTCAACTTTGAGAATAAAATGTTAATGTGTCTCATTCGTATGAAACATTGTTTATTGTGTAATAACAGTAATACCCAATTCTGTACATAGACATTAGCAGAGAGATAGACATAAAATGTGTATATACATATACATGTGGTCATATTAATAAGAGAGGGGGTTCAACTACTGGACCTAGGTCTTGTTTACTAGACTGTAGTATACAGAGTGCATAGCCCTAGAGTTATATAATATCTACTGAGCTAGTGATGGGGTTGTGCCTACAGCCTTTCAGTCCACTAGGAGTAGTGCAGTATGGAACACTGGCTTGTATCTATTCCTGCACATGAACTAATAATTAATATAATATTCATAAAAGTATAAAAATTCATTCAATAATATAAAATTAAATAAAAGTTGATGATTGAAAATCCAAAAGCTTAACTAAAGGTTATAACAGCCAATAGGCTTTGAGTCTCAGAGTTCTTCGTCCAAACAGCACCAAGCTAATTTAAAATGGTAAAGCATGCAGCATGACTGTTCAGCCAATAGAAGCGAAAAGTGCTCTGTGAAATTGACCAATGAGCACCAAGTTGTGTCAGTATCACAATATAAACTGTCCAATCATGTATCAGCCCCAATTACTGGAGTACTCAAACCCTTCAAACTGCTGTTGGTCGAGAGCTGAAAGATGACGAGGTTCTTTTGGTGGAGTAAGTATCGGTTGCTCAGATGTAAACTCTTCGTCAAAGTTACTCACGTCCATAGACGACCTCTGTCAAACGGAAAGAATAACGACATTAGTTATAACGGCGCGGTATTACATGTAGATATAACACTATGACCAAAGTTTCTATAATTGCCAATCTGAGGACAATTTTTTCGCCACTCTTGAGAAAAATCTCCGTTTTATCGGTAATTTATCGTTGTCCGCTCAACTGCTTTCGGCTAGGCCGTTTATTAGGTCAGGTTTAGAGCGATCCTATTGGCGCAGAACACCGTGAAAAAACTTAGTAAATATATAAACTTTGCTACTACATTAGGTATAATACCATTATATTACATGTAGATATAATACTATGACATTAGGTCAGCTACACTATAGCACAAGCTATGTGCACCATCGCATTATACAGTGTATATTATACGTGCCACTTTACACTGTATACCTATACAGTAGCAATGCCCGTATGCTTTGATCCAATGCCATACATGACAGCCTTCTGTGTGACCCAAAATCGATGTTTTACCAAGCAAGGCTAGCCATGTTTCTGCAGTTAGGAAATGAGTTAAGTATATCTTACCACTAGCATTAAAAAGAATGACGAGGAAAACAAAGCTTACGACTTAGACTGAGATACTTACAACTGAAGGTACAAATGGAGGGCGTAGTCTACGGTGCAGTAAGTCGTCCCAACTCAAATCCTTGAAGAAAGCCTGTCTCTTGATGTCCTCTGCGTCTCTTTCGTGAGAACCAAGTCTCTTGTCTGGGTTCTTTCTAAGGAGACGCCTCATTATGGCAATAGATTCGGTGCTGAGGAACCTGGGATAGCGTACCTCCTCGTTGACGATGGAGTCAAACACCTGTAAGCAATGTATGACACTGAGTCCACAAATGTACGTAATAGTATTAACTATCTAGATCCATACAGATAAACCAAAATGTTATTTATAGAAGCTGTAAGCACAACCCCATCACTAGCTCAGTAGATATTATATAACTCTAGGGCTATGCACTCTGTATAAAAAACTTGGCGCAGCCATTGCAGCCTTGTATGTGCACCATCAATTCCATCGTCAGTGCCTGTCACTGAGTGATGCTGTATGGTGATTTTAACCCTTTATTTATTTATTTAACAAAAAAAATCCTGTAATGCGACTGTAAACTATTTCAGGGTAACATAGCGTTGAACAACACTAGCCTACGCATCAGATCTAATCGAGTCTATAGATAATATCTAAACTAATTATCTACTGATTGCACTCACCTCTTCCTCGTCCTCTCCGGGGAAGGGAGACTCTCCTACTAACATTTCAAATATGAGGACACCAAGTCCCCACCAGTCCACAGCTCTCGTGTATGAAGTCTCCGTGAGGACCTCTGGTGCTAGAAACTCTGTGGGCATACAATAACATGGCTATGTAGCAACATATTACCTCTCAACTATTAATACAAAGCATCTAATATTACAAAAACTGACTGACTGACTGACTCGCTGACTCACTGACTGATACACATACCTGGGGTACCACAGAAAGTGGAAGTTCTTTGATTATGTCCCATTCCTTCCTTACACAAACCAAAGTCTGCAATCTTCAGGAACCCCTCAGAGTCCAGTAACAAATTATCTAACTTCAAATCTCTGTAATACAATAACATTTGATACACCGTGTAATATAAAACGGGAATAACACAGTATTATAATAAAATACCATGTAGTAGGACTAGAGTACTACAATACGATAACATGTAGGACAGTATTACAAGACAATAACATGTAGGACAGCATTACAATATAATAACATGTAGGACAGTATTACAATACAATAACATGTAGGACAGTATTACAATGCAATAACATGTAGGACAGTATTACAATACAACAACATGTAGGACAGTATTACAAGACAATAACATAATACGCAGAACTAACATACAATAATATGACACACACAAGTTCGACCACATGATCGCACTACGAGGTGCAAGTAAAGTGTCAACGCACAGATAATAGTGTTTGCGATGAGCGACGCATTTATCAGATGGGAAGCTGGCCAACATCCGACATTGCCAAGCAAAAGAATTTTTTATGGGCTTATCACCTTACAACGATCGAATTATTTAATGTGGATGTTTTACCAGTTAAAGCCAGAATTTTCCAGACATAAATGATTACGCCCAGGACAAAGTATAACTGGCCAATTATAGACTGGCAATTTACCACTCACCATGTCAGAATTTTCCCAAAAAAGCAATAAATTTATTCACTATTTATAATCATGTGGTTGAACTATTATAAAGTATCACAATTAATAGCGACAAAGCACGCATACCTGTATACAATAGAATGTTGGTGCAGAAACTGTAGCCCTAGGACTACACAGCCAGCATAGAAGACGGAGCGTGTCTCAGAGAAGACATCATTGTGTATGTGTAACATAAGATCTCCACCACAGGCATACTCCATGACAAAACAGACGTGTTGCTGTAAATAGTAAATAGTATGTATCAATCCATGTACTGTTAGAGTACTGGATTCCTCAACCAATAGAATGATGGATTGAATCAGAGTCAATGTCGGTGATAGTGAACACAGTCGGTGATAGTGAACACACAGTCAAAGTACTTACACACAGTCATAGTACTTACACTATTAGTACTTACACACAGTCATAGTACTTACACTATTAGTACTTACACACAGTCATAGTACTTACACTATTAGTACTTACACACAGTACGTACACACAGCACTTACATATAGCACTTATACACAGTACTTACACACAGTACTTACACATTGTACTTACACACAGTACTTACACATTGCACTTACACTACCCACATTCATTATACCATATAGCTTATGCATATATCCACCAAACCCACCACTGTCTGAAAGCAGGCGAACAAGTTAACGAGGAACGGATGTCTGACAGAATTGGCCACTTCGAATATTCTTTTCTCCGCCAGCAAAGAGTCCACTTCCTCCCTGGCGATAATATCTCCTTTCTTTAGAGCCTTGATGGCATAAGTGGCTCCAGATTCTTTGTGTTCACACAGTAACACCTGTTCAGATAATAAACGTACCCATACAGTACTCATCCTATATACTATAACATATACACGTACACATACAGTACTCATCCTATATACTATAACATATACACGTACACATACAGTACTCATCCTATATACTATAACCTATACACGTACCCTATATATACATGTATATAGTTACAAGCCTACTGTATGCTGCTACTATATATGTATTACTACGTGTACCCATACACCATCAGATCTATCACCGTATGTACCCATATAGTACTTACCTTACCAAAGTGCCCTCTACCTAACACTGCTATTGGTCTAAAGTCCTGCATAGTCGGTGACTTCTGAGTTAAGGGTGGGGGTGGTGAGGGTGTAGCATCAGCCCTTACTCTCTCTACACTGTGTACTTCATGAGGTGGAGACGCCTGTCTAGCCTGCAACCATTCCACACACAAACAGCTATGAGAGCTAAACAGTGCAGACATTTTAGGATCATTGCCAGAGAGAAGGCAACTCCACAATGATATACAAGCTACCCAGACAGCCGTTGTGATTAATGTTTCTACATGTGTATAGCAGAGCAGTAATGCTGAGTACAGTATCTAGGTGTGATAGCCTGTGAGTGAACATACCGGTGCGGTGTCTGGATAGGGGGAGGGTGGAACCTCCTCTCTCTTATGCCTCAGTGAAGGTCTGGGAGCAGGTCTAGGAGGATCTGTCCTTTGTTTGTCTGTAGACACATTACTAGAGTTTGATATAGACTGGGGTCTAGCTGGCGGTACGGGCACGTGATGCGCCTCTTCAGACGACCCTACCTGGTGCTGAGAGCCCCTGCTACTGCTACTACTACTGATGGATGGCAAGAAATCTAAGTCCCTCAATTCTTTCTGTAAACAAGGGAGGATCATGGATTACTTAGTCCACACAATAAGGGCTGTTTATAATAATTGTATGTACCAAGTGTATTATCTAGTGCTCATCTAACCAAAAGACACTATCTTAGTCCCAGGATCTCAGTCCATAAACTCCACTAACAGTACAAGGGAAAACAACAAACCCATATTCAACTACTCATACAAACACCGTATTAGAGACATATTAAATCAGTACGCTACAGAGAAATGAAGTCCATATCATAATATATAAGAGCACATTATAATATATATACATACAAGAACCAATGTGCTATATTGTATGTACTGTATATCATAGTAGACTGACCTCTATTTCATCTATCCTAGGTGGAGGTTGGGGTACTACATGCACCTTCCCTTCGTGTTTAGATTGTTTAGGAGGCAGAGTCGGCACTTCCTGTACAATCGGTCTGTCCGCATGTCTATCTGCTGGGATTGGCACATCGGTTGAGCTACTGCTACTAGTAGTACTGGTAGTGGTACTAGTACTGGTAGGAGGAGTGGGTGTGGGTGTGTACTCAGTCGTAGCCTCAGGGGCTGAACTGTTCGTAGTCGTCTGTTGGGGAACATCTCTCTTTAACAACCTCACCCACGTAGCCACGTTTATATTGAGCTGCTGTGGCCGAAGTGTGTTCTTACCTACAATACAACATATCTGCATGCAGAGTAGGATACTAGACTATAGTAGCGACAGACTTCACTCCAAAGAAAGAAACAATGAACTAGATCATAAACATAGAAGTTATCTGTATTACATGTATACAGATTATATACATATACCAAATAACAAAAAACGAAATTCGCTCACACCTAACAAATATCCCAAAATTGGGTAACCCCACCCCCCACCTGGCCAAAAGTGCACCCCATCCTAATGCTGAATCTCGTATATTCTGACCAGATAAACTCGGCATGGACCTGTCTCAATGCATTTTATAGAAGCCTTGACAGAGCTCGGCAGGCGTGTATCACAGTAAAATCAATCCATGTTTAGGTAAAGTGTTATCAAATATAAACTACAATAGATGTTTATATAAGGTCTCTCTAGAATGACTTTCACCAGTGACTTTGACATAATTCCTCAAATACAACAACAGCTCTCAACTAATCCACCAATAATCCTGCATACAGTAACTAAGGAGGAGCACTGACCTTTGTGTTTGGGGAATATTATCTGTCTCTTTAGTTTAGGTCTCCGAGATATCGTCGGGTTCAGGAAGTAAATCTACAAAATGTGTTTCGCTAAATTATATATATATAAAAACAACAATAATTTACATTACGTTATGGCTGTTCGTTACGAATATGATAGTAAGAGCGAGTGGCATAAGGCTGTCGTAAAACTTGGAGTTATCTGATCAACAAACTTAGTATTCTGTTATTTAAGGAAACATAACTCCAGTGACTAAGTATTTAATATATATTATTTGTATTTCATTAGAAAACAGCTCACCACAACTACCAAAGTGTAAACCCCTAACAAACTGTCTGCTACAGCATAAGAGTATCGTGTAACAAGGATTATCAGCCACTAATGTATCAATTGAATGTATGCAGTCTTTTCAATGAGTATCGAGACAGACACACAGACAGAAAGACAGACAGACAGACTCACCTCTGCAAAGAGGATACCTTGGGGTTCGAGCTGTATTGGCATACCATGGTGTATGTTATCAAAGAAATCTTCTAGATGTAGGAACTTTACTGCACACATTTGTCTACAGAGATATCAATAACTATTACATATACATGTACATTGTAATGCAATCACAGGCTGTGTAAAACCATTCGCTATCCTAAATACACACACAAAAACAAAAAAACTGACAATTCTGCTTCACCAGTTGCATTTACTTTAGAATATGACTTGCCCAAACAGTAGTATAAGAGAGTACATGGCTATTTATTATTTTTACAAAGTGTCCGTTGAACTGCTACCATCCCGACTATGCCTACTACTGTATATTACATTATACACACCTGTAGTCCTTCCAGAATACATTAATCTCTAGCTCTCTAGCTCTATCCAGATCTATAGACATCCTTGTATCCCAGCACTGCTGAGAACAGCTCCTGAATGGAGTCTGACCCACCAACTGGTTGTCTATTTTTAAACACGCTGATATTTCACCTGCAAGCACATGCTAACAGATACAGTACAAATGCAAGCATAGTTCATATATTATGTGTGTAATAGACATATAGGCCATACTGTACTACATAGACAAAAATATATTACATAAATGTATATAATTATAGAAGTATACAACTGTCATGTAATATGTATATACATGTACATGTATAATAGAAGCTAGATAAACTCACTCGACCGTTCCTTCTGCTTAAGACTATAACTTTTAGTACTGCTACTTCTGGGAAATGTTCTACTCTCTCCAGGAGACAGAACTGGGTAGCTCTTTGAGTCCTTTCTGGTTCTATTGGGGAAATTCTCTTGTAGACCTTGACAGCCCATAAGTCGGATCTCAAGTTTACCTGCAGTGTGTAAGCACATATATGTAGACTATTACTATGTAAGAGTGCTTATGTGTGCACCAGCTAATAGTTTACCTACAGTGTGGTTATATGCAGACTGTTTCATTACAATTTTGGTGCCCATTTTAAAAAATATGCCAAAGAAAACAACAAATCTATGTCTATGTACATAGTTTCAAATATAATTCCTGTAAAGACCCAATCCTCATAATCTGACTGACTGACTGACTGACTGACTGACTGACTGACTGACTCACCAGTGAGAGCTGCTGGTCTGGCCAGTCTGTTGGCATGGTAAGAGCTAAGGTTAGGTGCCTGTGTAGAGGAAGGTAGGCTAAGTCTGTGTATACAATCCCCATTAGCTGCCTCCAGTTCCTCTTTTAGTTCAGACACCAGAGGGGAATCGGCTGGTAACTCTGCTATCCTCTCATCCAGAGAGATTTTTAGTAATTCTAACTTCTGACTCGAAGCTGCTAAATTATTCTGTGCCTACAGCATAGTTATAGTGTAATATATAATGAATATGTGAACAAAGTATGTACATGTATGTACCTACCAACATCACAGCAACAGTAGGCTCTATAAATGTACATGTATGTCTATGTCAGTTTACTGCATGCACCTAGGTAATATTACTATTAGTAGTAAAGTAGTAAAGAACAGTAGCTCTGTGGAGTATACGAGTAGAAGAACATGAACTGTACTAGCAGAGTGAGTATTCCATTTGAACACATGGATGGAGTTGTCTTCTTTCTCTTTACTTGTACTAACTAATAATAGTATGTTCATCAGTTGGCCTACATATTAAAAGTTAACCAACATCAACTTCTCTGGATCTAGAACCAAGGCTAACAATGCTCTACTTGTAGTGCATTTAGCAATAGCATAGCCTGGTATCCTCACCACATAAAACAGGTAGTGGGAGGTAATGACTAGCACCCACCTCATTGTACTGTTTCTTGTCTACAGTTTTACTGTTCTGTATAAGCCTGATAACATTCCTGGCTCCTTCACTCACTGCACTCTCTATGTGTAGCCTGTGTCTAATCTCCTCTAGCCTCAGATCTACCTTCTTACTTTTAGTCTACAGAAGGGAAGGGTACACAGTGTGAGCTACACCACCCATACATCTAGTTACTATATATTTTATAGAACTCAGACAATGTCTCTTGACAGCAAGCTGTAAGAATATTACATTAGAATATATAAAAATAATTCCTATAAATATCTTTACCAAATAAAATAGCTATAAAACATAAAATAACCACTACTACTCTCTATTGTGTATTTACATGTATGTAGCAGTATGCAACAGCTGGGCTAGTATTTGGGTAGGATATATTTGGATTACTTTAAATATCAATAGATGAATAGAATTGAAAAATATCACAGTGCTGGGAATGCACCTCTACCTTATTCAAACAGTGTACTATAAACTAATAATATGCAAATCAATAGAAATGTAACAGATATGTAGGAGTTGTGTCATCTCTAACGGATATTAACCAAGGAGGGATAACTTTAAATACACACAGTAATACCATACAAAAAGCACCACTATGAATACGCATGCTTAGCCCGAGGCCACCAGCTCACCAAGGCTGTAGCTAAGGCTGTACACTGTACACCCCCACGTTGGCTGACAGATAGACTGTGAGATAAGAGCTAGCTGTGAGTAGGCAACTACTTGTATATTACATGTACGATAATTATAATTCCATATTTCCTCCACTGCGTGGAACATAAATATAAATGAATACTAAGCATTCCTGTTTGCAACTTTAGACTAACCAACGAATCTACTGACTGACTGACTGACTGACTGACTGACTGACTGACTGACTGACTGACTGACTGACTGACTAATAAGTCGCATGCATAAAAATTTAACTATAAACATATAATAGAGTAAGCAGGTACCTACACAATAGGGTGTAAGCGTATCACAATGACAATAAATTGAACCAAAATAATAATTATGTTGCTAGCTTTACCTTTCTGCGCTTCTACAACAATGAGATGCACGCAAATTGATCACGGTGTATAATGTACAGATGTTAGAGGAAATTAGAGATACTGCTATAATACAGGTCAATACAAATGCCGTCATATAGACATCTAATAGAGCTAGGTACATGTACACCAGTCTGCTCTAACATGGTTCTCATAGCATGCACCATGTAAACAGGAATAATATGTCACTGGCTTTAGGGGTATCAGTTAGGCAACTAAACTGGGCTTGTAAACTACTAACTGATCTATCAACCCTCTCACTATCCACCCCTTACCTCCCGCAAGTTACTATCCACCCCCTTACCTCCTGTGAATTACTATCCACCCCTTACCTCTTGTGAGTTACTATCCACTCCTGCCGCTGCACTATTCTGCTGTTTCCCTGCCTGCTGCACCCTCAACATCTGCATCCTAACAATTTCTATCTTGGTTCTGGCATCTTCCAACATCTGGTGGGCCTCCACTAGTAGTTTCTTGTCTCTCGTCTGGGTGTACATGGAGATCATGTTCTCTGCACCTTGCTTTACCTACAGTCAGGTGTATGTATACATGTGTTACTACAGTGTGTGTATTTGTGTATACATGTGACACTACAGTGTGTGTATACATGTGACACTACAGTATGTGTGTGTGCATGTGACACTACAGTATGTGTGTTTGTGTATACATGTGACACTACAGTGTGTGCATACATGTGACACTACAGTATGTGTGTGTCCGTATATTATGTAGGGGCTGGTACCGTGTCAACTTTAGGCCTACTTCACAATGAACATAACATAAGTTCTAGAAGCTGGCAGACATCAGCGTAATATCAAAGGACTCAACAGCCTGTTGAATCTCTAATGGACTGAATAAACCAGTGTAAATACAAGTATTGAGTATCTATGAGAGGGGGGAGTTATCTACACCTACCTTCATCTCTATATCCAACTGTTTCTGTAGAGATATGAGTCTCTGATCCTCCTGTTGTGTGTCCTCCACCATTTCCGTGCTCTGATTGGTTGGTTCATCTCCGGACATGCTGCCGTTGTTGGCATCCATATACAGGTTAGCACTGCTGTCTCTCTTGTCAGCCAATAGAATGTGGTTATTCAAGTCGTGCAGCTCCTGCAGTGTGATATAGTATGCAATAAGTTAGATGTGCTTATAGAGTGGTATCTTCTGCCATGATCAGAACACAGTAGTAGAGTAAACCATGTAGGTAAGTACATGTACATATGCACACCTACTGCACATGTACCTGTAGCGGTTAATGTGCCTGGCTACTTCCCTAAGCAATACAAGCTCTAGATCAATGCTGTTTTCTGTATATAGACCTATTATACAGTTCTCTAGCTAGCCAGCCCAAGTGTGACATGCAGTAGGCTATAACAGAGACACAGCTCTGTAATGTAAATGTGTAGACAAGCAAGTGTAGACAAGCAAGTGCAGACGAGTAAGTGTAGACGTGTATGTGTAGACGTGTAAGTGTAGACATGTAAGTGTAGACGTGTAAGTGTAGACGAGTAAGTGTAGACGAGTAAGTGTAGACGAGTAAGTGTAGACGAGTAAGTGTAGAAGTGTACAAACCTGCTGTAGATCAAACAGTTTACTATTAGCTTTATTCACCATACTCTTTACATTAGCTAGACTCTTCTTATCTGACGTCGCCTTCTTTAGATTCTCTGCACCCTCCTTTATCTTCAGCTCCTACACAGGGATTAGCATACAACATTATACATGTAGTTACTAGGCCTACTATGTGTTACAGGAGCAGATAACTTCTACATACATCCACATGCACACAACATTGTATGGCATTTTATCTCTATAGAAGGGTTGTCTTGAGTTGTACTTTCCTCTCAACACTCATGGAGTTTGTAGTTGTCTTGCCTTTCCCAACGAAATTGCAAAATTCATTGAGAGGGCAACTACATGTACATACATGTATAACTTCACATTCCCAACACACTATGATGTGACCCATAGCTAAAGCATGTGTACAAGCACATACTCTACCACCCACCTTCCTTATCTCTTTCTTCAGATGCTCTCTAGTTTCCTTCAGTTTCTCCTGCAGATTCTCATCGTCCATGTCTGGAGTGAATCCATATTTCTCTCTCAAGTCCTTCATCTCCTCAGTCTGCCCATTGTCTGTCTGTATAAACATATATATTACATGTACAACACAGAGTTAGATCTCATTGCTACACCTACTATTACTAATATTACAGCACAGAGCTAGATCGCATTGCTATACTATTACTGATATTATAACACAGTGTTAGATCTCATTGCTATACAATTACTGATATTACAGCACAGAGCTAGATGTCATTGTTATACTATTACTAATATTATAACACCTGTAGATATACATTGCATGTAGGCCTACTAACAATTACATTGTAGGTAATGTCCTCTACAACATAGGTACAGGTAGGCCTACTACACTGAACTTCTCTAGAGATTGGAGATCAAGGGAGATAATGGTGGTGAGAACAAATCACAGAACATATACAGTTAGTTGGGTTAGTTATGTTGCCCTATTATTATCTCCTAACTAAGGGGGGACACAACTTCATAGTTTGCAGTCTGTTTATAGTAAAGTATACCACCTAGTAGACTAATACCATGTGCAATTACTAGTAATATTAGACAGGTCCTACATCTGTATATCTATGACTATATTACTGAAAAATACATCATATCTATGACTAGTATTAACTGACTACTACTGGCTAGTACTGGCTGGCTAGTACTGACTGAGTAGTACTGACTGACTAGTACTAACTGACTAGTACTGACTACTACTAACTAGTACTGACTGACTACTACTGGCTAGTACTGATTGACTAGCACTGACTGACTAGTACTGATTGACTAGCACTGACTGACTAGCACTGACTGACTAGTACTGACTGACTAGTACTGACTGACTAGTACTGACTGACTAGTACTAACTGACAAAAGAGTATAGGAAGGACCCTCTTTATTCCTACTCAGTCATATAGAACATACATCGCTCACACCCATCACAAAATGAAGCAATTAATATATTACAATGCACACACTGCCTGCATATCGCAACACACTCGCGAGTAATTTATACTGTATATATTGTATATATTGTCATAGCACAGCCAGGCATAAAGGTCACCATAAGGTCGTATAACACACTAGTACGTATATTAGGATAACGTCGAGTAGAGGCAGATATATGGGTTCTATTCTAATATAAACCCATATTGCTAAAATTTGTGATGATTTGAAATTCTCATTTCACTTAAAAACGGCCTTTTCGAAAACCAGAATGCCTAAGAACTCTAAGTCGGTAACTAGACATCCAGTTGCAAACCACACTTTTTGAACTGTGTACCTATTTGATACAATGTTGTATGTACATGTACATGTAAATAGAAAAACCTACATAACTCAAGAATTAATGACAGGTAATTGCTAATAACTCAGGGGAATAAACCAATGCACTGTATAGCAGGTATTATGTAACATAGCACATATGAATGCTTGTACATGTAGGTATACATAGGGGTGCAGAGCTATATTCTACAAGGATCTGTTGTTTGGAAAAGAAGGAAACATTACTCACAGTTTTTTCAGTATTTCATAACAATACACAATGATATGGTGGTATATTATTATTAATTGATGTGCACTGCATAATCCACCAGAATCATTACTTTGAAGTAGTCTCCCCTGGTGGCTATAAAACTGTCACCAATAACAGTGTTGGATGTAAGAACAAGAGGAAGCAACCATAATACCTAGACAAGACTCTCAGTCTAGGTCTGTACACAGTCTGGTCACTCACCATGTCTATCTATCAAACCCTTCCCTATTGTGGTTTTCCACTACTTTCTCATTGAGTTTATCCACCCTTTGCTTATTGCTTTGTCCACCCCTAAAGCTTGCGTAATAGTGGGAAGTTTTTCAGATAGTAACAAGTACTTAGCAAGTGCCCAAAAGAGTGTCAAATGAGATCAGCTGATGAGCAGTGACAAGTGGATGGGAAGTGTTGTTCTATATAGGGTTCTCTGACTCAGTTTCACCAAAGTTCCCAAAGATTATATTTTTTTATTAGCAGAATGACCAGCATTCACATACATGCATATCCTAGTAACAAACTAGACGTATTTTATACAAACAGCCCTGGATTCAGTACCTACTATTGAGGAGCAAGTCCATCTGTGACAGCCAATGGTCAAACAACTTCTACTGTACACTATATGAGTGGAGTGTTATATAGCCTACAGCTTGTATAGTATAATATAGACCTAAAGCAAACTTATCAATTGATATAAATCAACATTTGGTCACCATGCAAACAATACAACCATATTACAGGCTGTGCTAATAAGTCAATAATTCAATTATATGTAATTATTATATTATATTTTAGTCATAGAATAAATAGAGCTAATATAACTACATTAGCTGTAGCACTTGATATAGTAACTACATGTATCTGAAAGTCACACAAGCACACACTATAAATTGATACTATAATAATATAACAGTATAATACCTGTATGCATGTAATACTCAAGTGTATAGACGGTGCTGTATTACTTCTATATATACTACTAGTAATACTGTGTACAGAGCTGGATATTAGGTTTCCCCACACTGCTCAATATAACAACATCAATGACTGGTACTAACACCACTTACATATACATTGTATTTACAATAACAATAAACACTTATTCCTTGATAGATGAATGTACATTGTACTATATATTGTGTACCTTGGCATAGTGACTATAAGGTTTGCAGGTGTAGCAGTGACATCAATCATTGCACTGCTTTGTGAACTTACAGGGCAAATGAACCTTGAATACCATAACTAAACTGTATAATATACAGTTACATACCACTACTAGGTAAACATGTATATAACATACAGGTATGTAATAATATAGGGATAGCAACAAAAGAAGGCAGTAAGTTCATTGTCTGCAGAATAAACCATGAGTCACTAAAGTGTCTTACGACTGAAAGACACTATGATTCATTCATTCATTGGTATGGGTCCATTCACATGGGCCTATGCTAGTTAGCGGCTAGTAGTCAATAGTTAGAAATTGGATATTATTTGGTAACAGTACAAATAAATAAAAATTTACAAATCTGAATTCCCAGGTAATCACCATATAGACTGCATGCATGATTTAGGAACTAGTTACTATACTTAGTTTTCAGTTTACATATATTATACATATATTAACTAGTAACTAGTAGCCATGCCGTCTATATGCATTAGCAAAGGTCGTTACTATGTAGTAGTAATATTTTGCTCTACTAAACCAATACTTTATAGTGAGTTAATTAATTCATGCTGTAATGACAATCATATACCCTCCATCATTATCTATGCTATTGTGTGGCTTCCAGAACCAGTTATGTTAGTAGAACTATGCCAAGTATTGTTGTGTAACAGACACTATGCTAATGTTTACCATATTTGGAGAATGTCTCTGGTTTGATAGGCTATTTACTAACATTCACCCAGTTTGTAGCAATATTGTAATTAGATAGGATATACCTACATGTACCTGACCCACCTCCTCTACCTCCCACACACGATCAACTTATTATGATATACTATGTTACTCAGCTGGACATATGACTCAGCGAGTGACTGAGTGTGATACCTAGATACTACATTGTAGTAGCGTATTATCTGGGGGTAGAGTGGTTGAATACTGTGTCATCCAATTGGGTGTCGTACAGCTCATGCGTTCAAACCCTAACCAGGGATGGATCACGTGGAACCAAGTCTGGCTGCTCATATATAGCCTACATGTTCTTGCAATAAAAATATCTCAAATAAATACAAATTAATTTATAATTTATTTTCCCAGTAGGGGTGAGTCCTCCATACCTAATGATATATGAAAGTTGTCCGAGAAACCAATTGGTCCACAAAGGCCTATAACTGCTTGAGAATAGCCATGGGAGTATGGGAAGGTCAAGCCCAATAAAATGTGGATGAGCAAGTTATACATGTACATGTAGTAAGGGTGTACAACTAGATACTACTCATTTATAGTCGGAATACAATACATTAGTCACCTAGTCTGTCTGCCTGTTATAGAGCTATGCAGAGCAAGCTAGGCTATCTAATTACCACATTAATTATGTATCATTGTACAATAAATGGGGTGTTTCATAAGACTACCATCATGTACTGGAGATATACACCAAGGGTATACTAGTATGCTAGTAGGTAACTTTCATGTGAAGCAGACAGCAGTCATTTGTGAGAGTTGCGCCACAGGAAGTAAACAAGAGGTCATATTGGGCCTGTAAAAAATGATTACATTGGTCCAACTTTTCTTTCTGTCAGTTTGAGTTGTTTAAAAAACCCCAACATGACGCACAGAATTCCCCCAGTGATGCATCTCTCTCAATCAATGGCTCTGGAAGTGGGCAATGTAGTAGCGGGCAATGTAGTAGTGGGCAATGTAGTAGTGGGCAATGTAGTAGCGGGCAATGTAGTAGTGGGCAATGTAGTAGTGGGCAATGTAGTAGTCCACAATTTAGTAGTGGGCAATGTAGTAGTGGGCAATGTAGTAGTGGGCAATGTAGTAGTCCACAATTTAGTAATGGAATGGAAGCCAATGATGGACATGCTAGAGATAAAGCGGACAAGACTAACAGTGGTCAGACAGCATCTAGTTAGATGAACTGGGGTGCTAGCGTTAGGCTGTGTTTACTGTTTAGTGTTTATGTTTAGTAGAGATATAATCTAGAACTGATTGTAGATAAATATGCCACCCTAGACACACATAACGTCACTACAAACAGGTAGATGTGGGGTATGTTAATATACTATTAGATCCTATACTGCGATAGAGTAGGCCAATAGCGCAGGTATACACATTACATAGTATACATGTATAATAACAGTATAGCATAACCTAGAGTCCTAGATACATTGGCTAATGTTACACTATACACAGCTACATTACAATTATAGGTAGACATGTATGCATATTATACATGCAAGTATATACAGTATAGATTATCACTATCTTATCTGTAGGTTGTTTGCAGAGTTTCAAAGTTCCTTCTACCTCTCATTGCAGATGCAGATACACAGATTTACACCAGTCAGTCAGGCAATCAGTCAGTCAGTCAATCAGCCAGTCAGTCAATCAGTCAGTCAGGCAATCAGTCGGTCAGTCAGTCAGGCAAGCAGTCAGTCAATCAGTCAGTCAATCAGTCAGTCAGGCAAGCAGTCAGTCAGTCAATCAGGCAGTCAGTCAGGCAATCAGTCGGTCAGTCAGTCAGGCAAGCAGTCAGTCAATCAGTCAGTCAATCAGTCAGTCAGGCAAGCAGTCAGTTAGTCAGTCAGGCAAGCAATCAGGCAAGCAGTCAGCTAGTCAGTCAGGCAAGTAGTCAGTCAATCAGTCAATCAGTCAGTCAATCAGTCAGTCAGACAAGCAGTCAGTCAGTCAATCAGGCAGGCAGTCAGTTAGTCAGTCAGGCAAGCAATCAGGCAAGCAGTCAGCTAGTCAGTCAGGCAAGTAGTCAGTCAATCAGTCAGTCAGTCAGTCAATCAGTCAGTCAGACAAGCAGTCAGTCAGTCAATCAGGCAGGCAGTCAGTTAGTCAGGCAATCGGTCAGTCCGTCAATCAGGCAATCAGTAAGTCCGTCAATCAGGCAAGCAGTCAGTTAGTCAGTCAGGTAAGCAGTCAGTCAGGCAATGGGTCGGTCAGTCAATCAATCAGTGAGTCAGGGAAACTTACCTGTTGCATTTTAATAGAATATCGAGAGTGACCAGATTCTGAAGCCATGTTGTGAGGGTGGGGACTGTAGCCGTGGTGCAACCCCCACCACGTATTCCAGACTTAGTGTAGACACAAGGCGATGACTGTCTGTGTCTATTGGAAGGTGACAAATAGAAGCCGAGCCACAGTTTCTCTATTTATGAACCGGACTGTTAGGGGGCTGTAGATGGGTAGCCCTGCAATGCCAAGTAAATATAATTTGAAACATTATTGTTGGTCACCATCATACAATATTCTAACATCTGTGTAATACACATGTTGGATGTGTATACGCTTGTTTCTGGAGTGTAGGTCTCCTTGTCCCGAATGTGCGACTGTTCAAAAAAAAGTTTGAAACAAGACGTTTCGAAACTGGACAGTTCAACTCCGGACAGTTTGAAATGCCTAACCCCAAACTATCAGATTTCAACTAATTTTTATTTTTAATATTTTTTTACTAAATTAATAAATTAAAATGAATTCTCTGCAAGTTGTGTTCTTCTAAATGTAATCTACACAGTTTCGAACTGTCCTGTTTATAACTGTCCAGCTGTGAAACGTCCTGTCTCGAACTATCCCATCTTAGTCCAACTAACAAGAGTGTATAAACTCTCGCATATTGTACTAAGTCACTAGTCCTTCATAGTGCCAATAGACTGCCGTAAGAGTGATGGGATAGACCACACAACTGGTAAAAACCTACTGGTACTACCTCAGTAAGTGCTAAACTCTTAACCTAAGCAGGCGAGTAAGCCAGTTTCTAGACATAGGCCTACACCATACACACGCACTTCTATTCGAATCATGGAGAAGCACACAACGGTTGACACGAGTGAATGGGAATCAATTAATGCAATCAGTATCCTTCGGTTAGCTAGTGAGAACAAAATTTGGCACGCGTGTTTTACATGAATGTAATATGCCAGTGATGAAGTTTCTGATAACTGTGACTTCCTGTTTACAATGGGATCTATTTACCATTGTCTGCTTGTCTCTAAAACATCAGGTGCCCATAAATCTGAGAGACATCACAACAAGTCTCAATGTAACCTATAGCATGTGTTTAACTTCCCTAAATGAATGAAAGTAGTCAACAAATCATGTCCAGTGCTAGTAAGAATGAGAAAACCCATAGAACATTAATTTTGCAAGTTTGCTCAACTTAACCTAAGGCTTATATGTACCTATAACTTCTCTAGGACTATTCATTATTAAGAAGTGTTATTGATTGAATAAAACGCTCTCCAGTCACTGACTGTAACTTTATCTGCATAGATCATATAGGCTATTTCGTAATAGCCTATTAGAAAACTCTGAGAAAATCAAAAGCAAACTTAGTTGAGCATTTAAATCTTAGGCTATCGTTTGTTACCAAAACTATCTTGTTTGTTAAATGTGTTTGTATATAATTATGTACTTTTGAGTTTAAAACAAAACAATTTGAATTTTGTTATCCAACTTACTATCATGATTGGTCACTTTGATCGATGCTTAGTAGCCTTGATAATTCGATATTGGGATGAGATATAAGACCTACGTAGTAGCTCATCAAGTAGTTAGTAGGCTTACAACTTGTTGAATCTCAATGTAGGCTTAAAGTGGAAGAAAGCATTGCGATAAGTTTAAATCAAGCTTAATAATAAGATATTTTTGAAAAGTTTGTAGAATAAAAAACAAGTAAGATGAACTCAAAGATCAAAAACGGAAAGTTAAAACTTTTGATGTGAATCAATTTGGATGCAATGATAATCAATGATTCACCCACTCAGAAATTGATAATCACCCACTGTCTGAAATTTTTAGTCTAACCTGAGCTCATAGTCTAATGACATTAGGCTAAAGATGATGATTGATAATAATACCATGCATCATGATGATCATGATCAATCATCATGACAATGCTTGTGAGTTCTGACCTGATGGCCATAAATAATTACAATAGTTCAATAGTTATAGTCTAGTGATAAAAGTGAAAATTGATTTAAACTTAGTTCTGCTTTAGTTAAGCTTTACAACTTCTCATTGTTCTAATTCAATTATACAAGATAGCTCTACTTTTAACTTTACTTTCATCCGTAAGTTTAGACTAATCATATCTAATCAGTGATCACTAATGCTCAGTTGTGACATAAGTAAGACTAGACAAGACTTTCGTATTGACTTAATTAAAATAAAATTCATATAAATATCAACAAAATTTCATAAATAAAGATGATTTCGATGATTAAAATAGTACTCTTTTAGTTTTAGCAAATTAATGTTGGTAATTCAGTTCAGCTCGCCAGCAGAGCAAGGAACCCCTCTACTGTAACCGTGAATCACCGACTGTTACTGTCAAGACGCATGACACTCACCTACGCCCGACTCTATTTATCACTCATAACGCACCATAGTGTCGTTAACGCTTAGAGTTACATATATTTTTATTTTATCATCATACAGCAACTTTGTGTTATGAAAAGCTGGTCTTGGGTTGCATTTGTTCATAACACTTAGAACAGAAATATTTGCATTTATTTTTTATTTCTCGCAAAATTTTCTCAAGGTTGGATCACGTGACCAACACAATATCCGGTAAGGGTCGACGAGCACACCGCTCTAATAGCTGAAATAAACGATTGTTGTGTCCCAAAATATAAATTATAAGTTAGTAAAATACTGTACAGTAGGCTAGTTCCATAATTTAAAATATGGTATTGTTGTTATCTGTGTTTTTAAATTTTTAAGCAAATGGCACACTCTGTGTGCACTCGACGAGTATCCAAATCAAAAAAGAGTAGATAACTCCGGTTTTATGCTTTCCAAGTTTGGACAATTAATATGAATAATAGCAATAATAACACATACCCATGTATTCATATCTTAGAAGGTATGGAATGTGAAAATGACTCACAGAGCTTTAGCTATTTCATGAACCATTTTTTATCCCCTCAAATAAGCATACACTGAAGACAGTCTTTGTGATTTTACAAAAGGCCCTCTGACCTCTATATAGACATCACTGAAGTGTGTAATAAATAAATAATTATTCCACATAATACCGTCATACCTAGCTTTTTCCGATGACGTGTCAATTAACATTGCGTGAGATATCAATACTATATTATACATTCCTAATTATAATATACTTCTTTAACCTTCATGGCCTCCAATTGTGAAACACATTTTTCAACCAGCTGCAAAGTGTGACACCAACTAACTATTCCAGAAACCAAAGTACTGTGTTCATCTTATTGGTGCAAGTACTGTACAAATACAATGTACATGCATCATCTCAACTGTGCAAGCTTCAGCACATTAACAGCTAAGAGGTACAACATGATCTATGTTCTTCAAGCTGCATTCCTCACAGGTGTTACTCTCCCTTGTGTTCACCAATGAAAATACTTGGCTCAATGGCCGTTGTTACAGCCAGACTTGTTAATGGAGAAGGAGCAAAAAGTCTGCAGACTTTTTACTCCTTGGAGATGCCTGGAAATAGTTTAAGTGTACATTATTTAAATGAAAATTATCCCTGAAAAGTATCAGATTATCAATTCTAGGGCTATTTAGTGGCTTGCTAGACATTTACTTCAATGTAAATGACTTATTTTAGGTTGTATTTTGTTTTTTATGAGGTTTGGTAACATTTTCACCATAGATAAAAAATCAGGACAGCTGGAAATTTAGTGGAGACAGACACAAAACCAGTAAGGGGTGCCCTGACAAAATCTGGGCGCTTGGCGTGCATGGTTACAACTCAGAGTTACGACGTAATCATTCAACATGTTAAAGTGAATCTTGGAGTTGTGTGCTCTCAGATAAAGCCAGTAAACAACTCCAACTTGCTGTTTGCATTACTATTACAATACAGTTACATGTATTACATAAACATGCATGTAGGCGTACACATGCTATTATGTAGTTTTGATGGGAAAGGTGTAGCAAATGAACTAATAAATTGTAAAAATCTTATTGCAGTAGTGGCCGAGTTGATGTTGCAAATAACATTTTTCCAATTGTCCAATCATATGCAGGTATATGTAAAGTATTTGTACATGTTTTAGTTAGACCTATGTTGTTTCACTGTATGCTACAACACTATTCTATTCTATTGTTAGCAATGATGAGTGGCTAATATACATCTACATGTATATTATGTGCAATAGAGATAGATCACCTATCATGGTACATACAGTGTATAATATGCACAACAACCTCTACCTAACGATCATGGTAAAATTATTTTCCTTTTATAGATTGTCTGGCTGGCTGACCGCACATGCACACATGCACATTAATATTTATTTACTACATGTATATTTACATGTATATAATGTATTGTCATAGACTCACAGACATGCGCATAAGTCACTATGCATATTACCAATACACATGTCTATGTTGTGTGTATATAATGTACATGTACATGTATTATATCATTGATTATAAAATAAATGAACAATATTTTACATAAACTGCGCGGTAGGTTAATAATTTCTACAAGAAGTAGTGATATATAATTCATTAACACATGTTACAAGCAGGTAAACCACTGCGTCAGCACGGATAAGTAGAGCTGTTTGTTTGGCTATAATTGCAATGTAAACCAACATGCACATCAGTGATGTCATCAGAATGACGTAAAGTTTTACTTCTTTAACAACATGGAGACAAAGTAAATGGGACTGTAAACTAAATGACGTAATGTAGAAGTTGTTATTATGAAATACGATAGTATCTACAGCAATTCAAACCTTGTAGTTGACTCAACTGATGCTCGGAACTCTCTTAGTGTCTATGTGACTTCTTGGACCGACCTGGGTCGCAAATAAATACCTTAAAATAGCCGTTCATCCTAAGCCTAAAGAACAATTAACCTAGGATCTTGCTTGGTCAGAGAAGATTATCCCCCCTACCTCATTGGCACACCCAGGTTTTTTTTTCGCACACCAACGAGGATTTTGCATTTGCAGCTGTGTTCGCTACACTGTGATGGAAGTGGCCCGGAAAACTCTTGAGCAGGTTGACCTGTACTTGAAATTTAAGTCATGAAGATTCTGCCTACTTCCCATACTCTAACATGATGCCCAGTCTATGAGCGATATTATCAATTTGATAAAAGCAGGTAATTTCGGAGGTGCATGTATGTAGGAGCAAGTCATGTCATACATGTGTATAAATAGATAATAGACATAGTATGCCTCCTCCTGTAGCCCCAGTTCCCAGACACTGACATATTGTCTATAGAGTTCGATTACAATGTACATCACCATTCACTCAGTTTAGAAATGGTGTCATAATTATCTTGCCTAAAACACTAAATAGGTTTATAGGAAGCTAACGAGGAGTTTCTCCACCAGGTGTCCTTCCTAACACGCAGTACCAGATTCACAGACAAAGTTGTTGTTGAAAAGTCAGCGCTTAACCACCGGCCACACATGCTCATACCATGTACACAGCGCATGCATTGTGTATACATGTATGCTTTACCTCCACATGTTAATTGATGATATTAAATATGATGATTATCGGTACATACTGACTATGCATGTATTTCATTACATGTATGTACACTGTACACACTACTCTGTTTCTCTATTTACATACTTGACAAAACATACATCAATTTACTGATAAAAATCCTGCTTGATGACTTATAAATCACAGGTAGTTACGTTGTATCCACTAATACACTGTATGTCAGCAGTCACCAACTTCAGGTGTTACTGCAGAGTCCATAGAAGTATTTATTGGCTCAGGTTGCGTGTAGCCTGAGTTCTATATACCAACCAATTTGTAGCCTAAGAAATTCAGGTAAGCATTTTAGAAGGTCGGGAACAGCAGAGAACTTTCATACATCATCTGTTTCATCTATACAGGTTTGTCAGACTAGATAAAGAGGCAAATTTAATTGTTGTATTTTTTGAGTTTATTGCGAATCACTGAATCCTGTTGTATGCTGTCCAGGTCCATCAGCGTGATTCCACATTATATTGTGTGTACATTTGCTTGGTTACAGAAGGTAAAAGTCTGAGATGAAGTTATAGTGATGGTTCCTGTTGAATATAATGATTTACAACTAATTTATATATTCTGTCTGATAAACAATAATGTGCTTTTCATGGCAAGTGCTATTCATATTTGTATCTCTACAACAAATGATGGATTGGGGGGGATGTTCTGTTGATCACCCCTACTATTTGATCCGAAACTGTTGTGTCCAGAAGTGACTTAGTCTACTTTATTATTGCACAGCATGGAAGAGAGAGGGTAACTCTGAACTAAAAGTAGCACTGCGTTCTATTGTGCGTAGCTAAGCTACAGTCCAAGGTTAAAAGGTCATACACCTTAATGTATTATTGGTTTGATCATGCAGCTATAATGTATTTAATTCAAGAAACTATTATTGATCTGTTATTTATATTAGTTGACATACAATAGCCTTGGAACAACATTGCATTGTATTGATTAGCCTGTAGTCCTGGAGGGTCTGTGTATAGTGCATGTTTGAAAGTAGCTAGGTTGACTTTATTCCACAACAAAAAACACACACAGAGTGCAAATATATAGTAGAAATAGATCCTGACATCTACAGGCAAGGTGGGCAAGGTGGTCAAGGTGAGTGGAAACTAAGCTGTCACTTATAGCAGGTGCTCTCGGTGTACTTGTTGAAAACCACATGCTGGTTCATAGTACATACTTGATAAGTGTTAGTAGTAACATACATACATGTAAAAGTTGAGTACTACTAATCATTCATGTTTTCATTATATAACATGGTAATATAGTATCTGGTATCATCCATACATATTCGACACGATGTATTTATAAATTGCAGTTCTACCAAGATTGATCTAATTATTTTCAGATGAAAAACTTGCAAATACTTGCAAGTCAGATTTTTCAACATGTACATTGTATCTGTTGTATGGGCAGAGGGGGGTGGGGGGGGGGTTGAGTGGGAATATTTATCACACAGAATTTTTAGACTTCATTTATCAGTAACTAGACACCATACTTGCCAAGTTCCTCTAATGAAAATGATGGATACACAACATTTAGATGGGGAGGGCAATTTGGACGAGAAGGCTACCTAATTCTTAGGTGATAAAAGTCATGGAATCATGTAGAATCGGGGAGACTTGGCAAGTATGGTAGCCGTAGCATTTGGCAAGTATGGTAGTCGTAACACTGCAATTTATGCATTGTAAGCATCAAACTAACCAACGTTTTCGGAACGTCTTGTTTCGAACTGACATTTTCCAACAGGCTCAAATTCCCTGTATTTTATTACTCAATTACAACTGCAAACAGCATCTGAAATCTTGTAGTTTGTACATGTAGTCTGTGGCTATGCACATCACACGAAACTATTATCATTCACTCAATTCTAATAGGTTCATGTCTAAATTTCAGAAAACTTGAAGAACGGCTGTAATACTTGGTTTGACAAGACAATACCGAGTGTAACCTAGTGTAGTAACACAAGACAAGGTCGAGTGTAAGGAGTAGGTCCCATGCTGAGATATTCAACACTCTAAACAAAAACTTCTTACAAGCAAAGAACGGAGTATATTACCTGACGTAAACACATTGTATCTGAAATCAATAGATATATTCAAATATCGACTACTGTATTAACTTTTCAATGAATTTCTTTAGTGATGAATAATTAAAGATTGAATTTGAATTAGCCAAAGGTATTGTGCAGGATCTACTTATATATAAATAGATGCACAAGTTGGTCAAACTAGTTCGGAATCGAGGCTGAGAAATACACGTGAAAAGTCACTAGAAAGTTGATTCTTCGCTAAAACGCATACAGGAATAACAGTGTTACATCGTAGCAAAAGAAGACCAGGAAAAATATTAGCTGCCTTGGAAGAAGAAGAATAAAGGAATAAGTTACAGGCTATATGCATCTCCACTCTGCCAACTGTCTGCCGTAATGGGCTGTGGTAGCAGTAACCAAGTGTCACAAAGTACTGGACCTCCCAGTAAGTTATTCATAAATAATTATATCTTCAATGAACTACAAATAAAGCAAGTTTGTATATGCATTGATAGTCAGGGAGGTACAAATGTGCGAACCATCAAGTAACTGAGATATAATTTTTATTCTTTATCGAAATTGAAGCAAGAAAAATTCTCTTGTTAGTTTACATCCGAGTAACGACAACATAATTGTAATATTCGAAAGCATAAACCTTCATTATTACTAGTGCTAGGCAATCACAGTAGCAACAGTGAGTGAAGGTGTGAAGTGTTTGGTAAACTGGATGTTTTACAACTGATCTGGGAATTGAGGCAATTACCAATTGTACTCTTACTAAGCATACATTTAGAAACTGTCATTTTAGAATAATTTATCTAATTGTTCAGCCCAGTACGAAGATAGTTTCCAACATTGACATAGAACACATGCATGTACTGTAACTAGATATATGCGCAATGATTGCATAGAGAAAACAAGTTTCAAAATTGTGCCAAATGATCTTAGACGTACATTAGGTATGACTTTATGCTCGTAAGAACAGAACGCATTCAAAATCCACGTAGCTACATGTTTTGTTATGATAAAAAAATAAATCTAAATTTATGAACATGTATACTGAACTCTGAGGAAACAAGGATAGTATTATTGTATCGAGGCTAGCAACCATGGCAAGTGCAGTATATTGAAACAAATAATATGTATATAGTGATCATGTATTTGTGTATAAAAAAGCTCAATTCAAGAGTGTATCTGCCCAGGAAGGTGGTTTGACTAGGTAGCTATGCGAGACAACAGAGCATACAAAGGGCAGGAAATAAGCACAGCTCAGGTCTAGTGTATAATATTATTATGTTTTGCAGAGTAGTGTATAAATATCAACTTACACTAATTAGTTTTGAACACCACGAGAGTTGAGTTCAGCATCAACAATAGGTCACATGACAGTAAACATGCTGGGGGGGGGCTTGTCTAGAAATAACCCACTGGGATTGAAGGAAGGCCTCGGTAAAATCGAAAAACAAAACCAGAAATGAAATACTCAAGTTGAAAGCTGATTGGCTGATGGAGACCGAACGAATAATTATCAACTTATTGTTTTGGTTGGTATTGACTTGGGCAGACTGTATGCACACCCGTTTTGAAAAAAAGGTTGAAGAAGGTCAATTTCGACTGGCTCCAGCCAAATCAAAGACTCTCAAACATAGTGCGAGAATGTAGACTGAGGGAACTGAGACAAAGGGAAGTAGTCTAAGAAAATTGCAGTTTATTAGTTGCACAATACTCTCTCAGAAAACTCTGACACTAGAACCAGGAATGGCACCTAAGTTGAGCTTACAATGTTGTTGTATATGTAAACTAGCAACATGCACCGGAGGTTACAGGCAACAGCCAGTTCCTCTTGTCAGAACCGTCAGTAGTTACTAGAGTCTTCGCTAACTAACATTCAGACACAGGCCAACTTGTTAAAATATTTTCCATTTTACGCTGGACCAAAAGAAAAATCCTCATTGTCTTGTGAGAAACCTGGGTGTGCCAATAAACTAAGGATAGTTTTCTCCGACCAAGCAATATCCCAGGTCAACAATCCTTTGGGCCTAGGTTGGACGGCCATCTTTGAATTCTTATTTGCGACCCAGTTCGGTCCAAGGAGTGGCTAAGACACTATATGGGCCAAGTGTACAGGCTAGCATACAACATCCTTACACAGTTTGTTTACCCTCCATAGCACCAAATACAAGCAATATCTGCCCAAGATCTTACCTGAATAGACTTTCATTAAAATATCGTCATGCTATTCTGTTTAGGTTCACCGCAGCAGACTAAAGAGAAGGTGATTGAAGATTACAGGAAGAGGTCGTCTGCTTCTCAGGATGACCAGTTCTCAGTAACTCAGCAACTTATAAAGAATAGTAAACCTGGAAACAAAGGAGCTCTGGCTTCTGGAGCAGTGTAGGTTATGCAATATAACAACGATTTTATCATCTATTCAGTTGTAACAGTGCTTTATCAGAAGTATGTGTTTGGAGTTATCTTACCTTTAGTTCAGTTAATTTCAGCCATTAGTAATGGTCGAGGCCAGCTTTTATAATATAAACCAACAATTCTACCAAATGTCATCATGCTATTCACACCATTGAAATTATACTAGATTTAAGCAAATTTCAAGAGAAGACGACTAAGATTCAATTAACTTGATTCCATTCTATTTGCATATTATGTTATAATATTTAGGCCTATGTATTATGTTATATGTATTATGTTATATGCATATGTTATATGTATATGTTATATGTATATGTTATATGTATATATGGTATATATAACATATATACACATATACATATAACATATACTAATAGAATGGAATCGAGTTAATTAAATCTTAGTTGTCTTCGCTTGAAATTTGCATAAATCTAGTATAATACACTACAGTTACACCAAAACTAATGTTTTATTGAAGATGAAAATATATTACATTGTATCATAGAATTTATAATATAACAAATAGCATATACATATAACATATACATGCATAATAATGTAATGGTTTCTGTGTTTTGGTGCGGTCGTCCTTGGACGACTATCGACCCAGAAATGAAGTGCCTATGAGTGGTAATAGGACTTCGCATTACATGAAAGATTGAGCGGTCTCAGTAGCCCAAATACTACCAAAGACGACCCATCTGATCTCAAGTCCGACCTTCAGACTATACAATGAAAGAGAGTAGTTCGACCTAGTAGGCGGTTCGCAAAGCGAATGACCTAGTAAAAGGAAGAGAAAGTCCCTGTATCAAGTATAGATGTGTCTTTATTGAAAGCCAAGTGAAGACTGAGACAATGAACAGTAAAACAGTGCCCTTTATATAGTATAAGGACTTCCGGCCGACGTGACGTCGGGAAAAGACGACGTGTGGTCGTCCGGAAGTTGCGCAACAAGATGGCCGCCGGAAGCCCGACGGCCGACCCAAAATAGGTCGGGTTCTACAAAAGTTGCTTATAATGGTCCAATTCATGTACAAAATGAATATCAATGGATTCTGAGAGGTCGGGCCTCTGTACATGGGTATAAAAGGCATTAAAAAGACTTAGTAATAACCATGTAGCTATGTATAATAACATATAGTAAAATACATGAATAGGAAATGGGTATAAACACATGGAGACACGCATATAGACGGTAATTAAGTGGTTTGAACATGCAATGCAGGTAAAGGTGAGTATACGAACACTAATTATGAGAATGTTAGTGTCAGGTGAGTAGTGCTGTAACAACTACTAGGCACTTAAGGTGCGATGGAGCTTCGTCCGGGAGTTGGGGTCGTATACAAATGTCCTGTACCATCACAATAATATGTTTTCATCTTCAATAAAACATTAGAAGTTTTAGTGTAACTATAGTGTAGGCCTACTTACATGCCATTTGTTACACCACTGTAACGTTATAAACATACTATTGCATGTTTGCAGAGAGAGCACTGGGTCACAAATTGATTTCTTCAGAATGCTCGATGATAAGGTAGACCAGGGATATGCTATTGCAATGCAGAGGCAAAGGAGATTGTCTAGGGTAAGCATGGCTGGAATATAATACTCCTGACAAGAGGGAACTACTCCACACAATAATACATATTACAGTGGAACTTACTTAATTCAACCTTGAATAATTCAAAAACTTGGTTTGGTTATTTCAAACTGTTAGCTTCGGTCCCTGCTGAGCACTATATAAATGGCTTCAAATAATTCAAACTTACCACCTGTAATTCAAACTTCATGCGGCTTAGGCTCACACTATCAATGATTATACTATTACAGCCAGCATTAGTCACCTAATAATTGTTGCTAGTAGTTAGTAGTCATTAATAGTTACATGTACTACTGCAATATGTTTCTGCTCAAACTAAGCTGGGAAATCCCACTAATTAATTAATTGCTTTCCTGTTCCTTAGCTAAATGTGCTTTTATACTGTTGTCCTGTACATGTGATGCATGTCATTATATAAAATGAAGGGATCATGCAATTCAAACTTGGCCTAATTCAAACCAATTATGGTGGTCCCTTGGAGTTTGAATTAAGCAAGTTCCACTGTATATTAATTATAACATATAATCTAACTCCTTGATATAATGAATATTAAAATGCACTGTAACTATTTCCAACTGTTGCAGGCAGCTTCGATGACGGAGCAGAAGAGACAGAGTCAAACGGGGGATACAACTCTAGACAAACCACCAGATGGCATGTAACGTCTGCTTTGTATCAGATGAATCTAGTCTTATATACAATTACCTGTGATATTTTCCAAACAGTATGTGATTGGAAGCACAAGTCCAAAAAGATAGACTTAATATTTTTGTAAAAAGAAACACTGACACTGTAACTAAGCATGCTGAAAGTTTGCGCCTAATCTTTCTCTTCCAAAACATCAGATTAGGAAATAACAAAGTTAAAAGTTCTCCTCTCCAGCAAAAGGCTTCTATGTAAGAATTCTAGCAAGAATTATTCTTGGTATCTTTCATTCTTTTAACGAATTCAATTTTTTGAAGACTAGTTCTTAGTATGGTGGCTCACATTTCGACAAGTAAGTAAAGTGGAAGCCATATTTGTGTGTGATTAAAGACGTAGTATCTCAACTACCTAGAGCTGGCACATGCTCAGTGTGATAGAATTGTATTTGTCCGGCCTGATATTTTTTGTAAGATGGCTCAATATTTTACGTCTTCCAATATACATGTATCATAAGATTTCAATAAACCTAAAGTATAAACTCCTCGTGTGTTTGTAAATTTTCTTAGAAAATTTGTATTTTGGTTGACTTATAAGAAAATATAAGCTGATTGCTGGTAAACCTCGATTGAATAATATGGCCCTTGACTTAAAATAATACTTTGAATAGTAAATTATTCTAGTAGAACTACACTAAAATTTAAATTTAAATCTTAGCTCCAATCTGCTTGTTTATCTCCTCAAGTATCTCTGCTATGTAGAGGCTATCCTCAGCTGTGTACTCTTTACATTCAAGTTTACCTGAAGTAAATATTAAGTACGGGTGTTCCAGACTTGATAAATGAAGTTGCTTGTACTTGATTTGTAGACTTATATGTAATATGAGCAGTGTTTGAAGTGGAACAAATGAGGTGGGTACACGATGCATGGATGCATGCAATGTTACAGATTAGTATTGTGTAGCTATGCACTTAATTTTATAGTAGCTAAGAAATTACTGAGGTACTAAAATAAAAAACTATGCTCTGGTGAACTCAAGACCCTATGGATGATAGTCAAGCACTCTACCACTACACTATCAGGCCCACAGTGACTGTATGGGGGAAAACTAGCTATGAAATTCAGGGTACACCACTGAAAATTGAGATGGGTACACATCATATACTCCCGTATAACCCTGAATAGTCTCGACACTAGCTACCAGTGCTTTTTTTGTAGGGGGCTCTCTGAGCTCCCGGGAGCCCTCTCAAAAAATCATGGGAGCCCCTTCAACAAATTGCCACCTTTGAGCTTAAAAAGTAGCCGTAGCCATAGCCAGGCATCATGCATCTTATTAGGTATATACATGTTACCTGGTACATGTACATATATATCAATATGCTATGGTGAACCCCAATGTTGACTCACGATTCCATACTATTTAACATACATGTACATGCATGTATTACGGTGAGCGGCCAGCTAAGGAGAATAGCTAACCTTGCATGTATTACTATACTGAATGTGCTTTAAAGGGCCGATCCAATGTATTTGTGAATAATATATTATATAACTATATTTTTTTACCATTTCCATTTACCATCGACCATTTCTTCGGACTGCAATATAGACACTTTTATATACTTTGTGGTGCTTTTAACTATTAGCCTAGGTTCCGGCGGAACCAAAACCCAGAGTAACTAGCATAGGGTCGTACCCATGAGGTTATCTACAGAAAAATGAACACTCGGACCTACGGGTAATAATAATAAGCAGCAAGTAGCTCATCTATCACTTAGTGTATAGACCACTTTTAGTCCCTCCCACATGACTACAAGTGTACGCAAGAACTTTACAAAAATAACATCTCATCGTCAGCAAAAACCAAAAGGAGCTGCGGGATGAGACATTTAGCTTTCAGCATTTTTCAACATCAGATCGGTAGCGATTAGCTTGAGAACTACAAAAGCTGTGCGGAGCTCTTTCAATAGTCTCTCTTCTTAAAGACACTATAACCTCTAACTTGCTCATTTATACATTTGGTCCTCCACTGGCGTTATTTGTACCCAGACCCCATGTCATGTTGTACTATAACATGGTGGAGAAAAGGGAGGCACAATGCAATCGACAAAAATGCCAAATACCAAACAAAAGACAGAAGTCCAGCACAACGGGGATGAACAATTTCCTATCGTCTGGGAAATCTTAACAAAATAACTCTAATCACTTATACGATATTAGTGAATAGGACGCTTCGTATGAAAGGAGTTTGTCTATTGAACAATCAGAGACTTGTTTGACATCCATGAAAATAAATACCAGTTCCTCACCAGGATTGAACCCGGCACCTCTACGGCATCTAATCGCTTAGTGCAGTAGGCGGAACATACTACTGCTACACCAGCTCAGCAACCTTAAAAAAGGAAGCTTTACCAGGGAGCAGTGTAGATATGCTCTGAGCCAACTGTACACTAAGCACCCTTCATATTACGGCCACGTTGCTATATATTCCGCAAAACATTTGACCATGAGTTCTACATGTATAATAATGTCAAGCAATGCAATAGGAGTGCTATGTAGCATGTGTGAAATTGAAAGCGTGGAGGGAATCTGAAATTTGTAGGGAGCCCCCTCAACTGATCTTACAAAAAAAGCACTGCTAGCTACTGATCAGTAAAAAGTACATGAAATATTAGTATGCGAAGCATTAGCTTTGACCCATTTGACCCGGTGTAGTCAAATAATAGTAATAATATCCGTGGCGCCACACACAATTCTTTATCGTGGCTGCCCAATAGCAGAGCTAGTCAAGGGGTCACCACGGTTCCTAGAGCTGGATACTATTATAGTCCGATATGGCACAGAGGGGAACCTTCTTCGGGATGAAAACCTCCAGGTCGTTGGCGGGACTCGAACCCATGTCCTTGCAGATAACTTGCGTCATTGCTGCAAGACCAGAGTGACTGGCGCTAGACCACTCGGCCACCAACACCATCACATAAGTTAGCATCAAGCTCACCAAAGCTTATGTGATTTTGAATAAACATGAACACTGGTTCTGATTGTGCAGGAAAAAAATAAGTGTGAGTACATCTTTAACAAGAAAACTAAGTCGTCCAAAAATCATAAGTTGGAAACCATAATAAAACAGCAGTGATGATTAACTATCCTCTAGGCTGGACAGCAATTACATGCTAACAGTACCAAGGATCCTACCACAGACAGCAAGTACAAATAGTACAAGTGCCAGCAAGAACGGTATTATGGATCACAGAGTAAGAGCTGAATAATAATTAAAGTTAATAATAGTCTGAATAAACATAACAGCTAAAGTAGACTTAACAGCTTTAGTTCCAGTAAAGTACTAAAAATTAAGACCTGAAAACTAAAATTGAATAGATTAAATAAGCACACTTCTAACCTGCCCTGATGGCCTCAGACACAGCAGCACACTCGTAGCTAAGTCCAGCAGAATTTCCATAGTTATATTCATGTTTAGGCTGATTAGGCAAACGCATAGTGATATCCTTTCCTGATGGAGTCTTGATGATAATTGGACAATAAAATGACTCAGGAATCTGAAATGAAAAAAGAGTTTGTTTGAACCCCTTAAATATATTTGGGACGAAGAAGAAATGCCCCAGAGCTGGAAAGATGCAAATACAACACCAAAGTCTGTGGGAACTATCGAAGGGTATATTTTTGTCCATAACTAAGAAACCTCTTCAGAGATACTACTAGAGACACAGTGTGGATTTCGGGAAGGGCGAAGCATCATGCATCTGGTACTCCGTCTCCTTCAAATCTGGGATAAGTGTACTTTATGTGGTACTCCTTGATTTTACTAAGGCATGTGATACGGTTCTATGATAAGACCATTGGATAGTATGGCTGTATGGCTAAAGTGGTGAGCTGAATAAGATCACTATACAGTTGAATGGAGTCCCAGGTAGTCCAAAGGTGATGAACTTCTACCAAGTTCTTAGTTCTTAGTGCTGTGTATTGTAGACACTTTACCTAAGTTCAATGTTGGTGGTTGCTTTTGGAGATGTAATTGAAGGACGTTTACACAGACAAGACACGATGCTAAACTGTCTAAGGTCTCTCAATTAGAATTGAAAACCACTAAACACCTCATCAGAGAAATGTTGTCCGCCGATATCAGAGCACTAGTTGCCCACTCAGCTGAAGACATGTAGAAGCTCGTAGATGGGTTTGCCAGAACAGTAGCCCAGTTCAGACCCAACGTTAATTTAAAGAATACAGAATGTACATGTATATATTAATATTAGCCTGTCAAGAAGGCCCATCCTCCAACAGAACCAGCAAAAATAAAGATTGACAAAGAGCCTCCTGTGCAGTGTAAAGATTTCAGATGTCTATGAAGTACACTTTCTATCAATACCAGAATAGATTAAGAACCTAGCTACTGGATGGGAAAAGCAAGCAAAGCCTTTGGTAAGTTCCAGGAATGTTGATAAAATGATAGACATGTATCCATCAGATTGAAGTGTAAAGTATGCGAGGCAGTGGTGTCGACAACCTTGCTGTATAGAGCTGAAACATGTATCGAGTACAAGTTAAAACATCGGAGATGCATATAGGTTAGAATAGTCCGAGGTCTCATATGGAAAGATAAAGTCACTAACAAAAAGTTTCTGAAACGTGCAGGGCTACCATCAATGGCTGATATTTCAAGAGGGAAAGGTCTCAGATAGTTTGGTGATGTATACAGAATGGAGAGGGAGTGCTTTCCGATGCAACTACTAGACTCTTAACTTTGTGAAGGAAAGTGTAACCAGGACAGACATAAACTGCACTTTAAAGATGTAACGAACTTGAGCTGAAGAGGAATAAAAACTGACAACTGGCAAGCATATGCAGAGAACAGAGTGACATGGAGAACAGTCGTCAAACTATGCCCATAAAAAGTCTTTGTTAAAATGCTGCAAGATGGCTTGAGATATGGGTGGAGACATCAGGATATGATGACATCATTGAGATAAATGTAGTGTACCGAAGCCCCGTTGTACATACCTCTATACAGCCCTCAAGACCAGTAATCCTAGCAGTGTTGCTCAACTTATATTTAGTGCTGCACTGCAGCAATGCCCTCCTATCCCCTGAGAATACTATGATAGCGTCCCAACTTGAGTCCACACCTAAGAGTAGAACCACAGGCTCATAATAGATTGGGCCGAAAAGAAAAGAGTATTGTAATGGTCAGGACATTCGCTTATAAGACCTCAGCTTGCCTGATGGACCTTATAGCACCCTAAGTGCCAAGTAGTTGTCACAGCTCTACTTGTTTACTCTGTAATTACGTGTACTTGCATTATAATTCATACCAACATTGTTATGCATGTCTTGACCATACCTTTATAATTACTGTACACTTATATACTTATAATGTGCATTACTGAGCAATTATGTCCTTTGTATACCCATGTAAAGAGGGCCGACCTCCCAGAATTACTTGATACTTATTTTGCACATGAATTGGATGATTTTAAGCATCTTTTGTTGAACCCAACATGTTATGGGTCAGGTATCAGTGTTCCAGTCACCATCCTGTTGTACAATTTCCGGACGACACTATGTTCGCTTTTTACGACACTATGTCAACCTTTTACTGGAACTTCCCCTGGAAGTTCTAATAATATATAAAGCACATTGTTTTTATGTTCATTGTTTCAGTTGATGCTTGGATCTCAATAAAGACACTTCTACACTGCAATACAGAGTCTTCACTTTGTAGTATTGGTCATTCCAGTTGTCACGGTCCTCAACCTTGCTTCCCGAACTTCCTGCTAGGTCGGAACACACTCTTTCTCAGTATAGCAAACAAGCATTGACTCAGGACCACATGGGTCGTCTTGAGTAGTTATTGGACTACTAGTACCTGTCGATCTTTCATGTAATGAGAAGACCTAGCACCATTCATAGGTTCTTCCTTTTGGACAAACTCTCCAAAACATTACAGTGTCATGGTGATATGATTGTTTGACAAAACATAAGCCTCTGGGAGTTCAATTTCAAGCAGCTAGTGATGTACATGTAATACTCACCTGATAAACATTAGTCAATGCTTCCCATAACCTCTATTGGCTGTGACACTCACCTGATAGACATAGGTCACCCTTTGCTATGATTTCTTTTAGTTGAAACACTTGCCTGATGAAAATAGGTCACTGCTGCCTACATTCTTTATTGGCTGAGACGCTTACCTGATGGAAGTAGGCCACTGCTGCCTACATTCTTTATTGGCTGAGACCCTTACCTGATGGAAATAGGTCACTGCTGCCTACATTCTTTATTGGCTGAGACGCTTACCTGATGGAAATAGGTCACTGCTGCCTACATTCTTTATTGGCTGAGACGCTTACCTGATGGAAATAGGCCACCCTTTGCTATGATTTCTATTGGCTTCTCTCTGTTGAACACTAATCTAACTAGATTGATCAAATATAATCCAAAATCAAAACTGGCTCCTCCTGCAGCTCCTTGCTCGGTAAATCGAGGTGAGGTCGAAAGATCAAACCCAAAGCTAGCTTCCACATAAGTTACCTGTCCTATGCATCCTACAAGGATAAAGATAGGCTATTCATCAGTGTAATAGTGTGGTGTGCAAAACATGAACTTTTACTAACAGTAGTTAGTAATTTGATAAAGGTCGGCCTCCGTAGTAATAGTCTCCCTTGGCTAACCACACTCTGACAATAATATCTTATACATGCATTGGCATTACCTTCCTATGTAATCTTAACCACTGGGTTTCCATGGTTCGAACTCAGTGCAGCTTAAGCTCAGGTATGTGCCAACGATTAGTGCGAGCTATTATTAGTTTATGGGATGGCTTAGTACTCACTGCTAACCACAGCCATAATTAGTGCGAGCTGTAAGCTAGTGCGAACAATGGAAACGTAGTGATACATGAATTTTTCACGAAACTGAAAGTTGGAGCAACTGGGATAGGGTCGTATCTATGAACTTACAAGCATATAGAACAACTTGTACCTGTTGGTAATTATAATCACAAGTTATACAGCATAGCTCGCCTGTCACAACTCTTTATTCAGTATTATATGTAAATGATAGCATAATTAAAATTTTGCAAATTATTAAACCACTACTGTCGCACTATTTAGTGTTTGCAAGTACATGTAACATGTTTCATCCTATTTCAATATGATTGATGTGTTGTTTGTGTTTGGAAACCTAGCTGCTGCCAGAAAACCCTCACCTTCAATTTGTAGCCTACGTATGTATGTTGGGAATATTGGAAGCACTCAAGCGGCTAATATAAGACTGTGCTACAGAGATAGCCATAGGGCCTGCAACTCATTGCGTTGTTATTGCGGGCATGACTCTAACTTACTTGTTCATAGCTGTACACAAGAGTTATTTATAGAGTGACAGTGCAAGTGTTGGCTCGATAACATTACTTGGCTATTTCATGCTGTAGCCTACATATGTAAAAACTTTCCAAGTATAGACTTAGCGCAGGCATAGCCATAGGAACTTAATAGCTCTCAATGCTGACTGGAGGTCATAATAGCCAATATTCAAATGAGTTTATCTTGGCTGCCACTAGGTTTACAAAGGCAAACAACACACCAATCTTCATGAAATAAGATGAACAGTATTATTTGCAAATATTGAATGGTATGACAGAATGTAAATGTATGTATTGTGGATAACCATTGTATGGCTGTAGGCATTATGGAGAGTTTGCGTTATGTCATGATGAATGCACTGAATTAAATCAGTGCATAGGGCAAAGCGGGTAAAAGGGAAGAGGGATCACTTCGGCCAAAAACTGCCCCTCCCCGCCTCCAAACGCGGTCCGGATTAAGTAAGGAGTTGTGTCACCTTGTGTACAAATCCACTATGGCTATTGGCGTTCTGCAGACCAATAAGAAGCACTTCTTCACAACGGCGTTGTATAAACCATCTATTTATGTTAACGAGATATTAATACAGGATCGTAAAGATAACAACCGTTAAGTTGCGGTTTAAGTCGAACAGCTGTCCAAATTACCAGTAAGTAGATGGCGGGAAAGTGAGTAGCGGAACGTCGGGACTGCCAAATTGGACGTATCTGGTAGGACAGGGTATTATCATTGAGTGATCCCTCTTTCCTTTTACTCTCTTTGTATAGGGTGTCCTATCTAGGAATGAACAGTTACTAAACAAGTGCTAGGATATTGTAAAGCATTTTCGGCACTCGCCCGTCGAGTACACTGATTATGTACGAGTGGGGAGGTCGAGAGTAGTCTGTTAACCCTGCTAATTACAGGTGCTGAGTAGAAGGTGTAAGCAGTATTGCTTCCTCATGTGTTGACCCATAGGTCTGAATATACCAGCTGCTGTATCTGTTCTTGCATGAGTCCGACCTAAGCCTAGGAGCTCCAATGAAGAGTAATATACTGTGGTGGAAAGGCCGACCCACCTGGCATCAAGGCCGACCTATGCAGAGGTCATCAAGAGGACAACGCCACCCGGTCGTTTTCCCTCAACTCTAAATGACTTTAGAGATTCATCTAATCGTGTCTATTAGTGATTATGTCATGAATCATGTAAGACTTTATTGTACCAGCATTTTCTATGTCCTCTAGCCTATTGTAAACATGGCCGGCGTGTCAGAATGTGCTGGTTTCTACATACATGTATAATGTTTTGCATGATTATAAGCTTCTTTTGTAATGGCCGGCCCTTTTTAGGTCAGACCTCAGCCTTTTGCCGCCATTTTGTTGCATAATTTCCGGTGCCGATACTATATCGTCACTCCCGAAACTCTATCGGGCTTTTTACCGGAACTGTTACCGGAAACTGATTTAGTATTGTGATGGTACAGGACATTTGTATACGACCCCAACTCCCGGACGAAGCTCCACCGCACCCTAAGTGCCTAGTAGTTGTTACAGCGCTACTCACCTGACACTAACATTCTCACAATTAGTGCTCGTATACTTACCTTTAACTGCATTGCATGTTCAAAGTACTTAATTACCGTCTATATACATGTCTCCATGTGTTTATGCTCATTCCTTATTCATGTATCTTACTATATGTTGTTGTACATAGTCACATGAATGTCACTAAGTCCTTTTTATGCCTTTTATACCCATGTACAGAGGCCCGACCTCTCAGAATCCATTGATATTCATTTTGTACATGAATTGGACCATTATAAGCAACTTTTGTAGAACCCGACCTATTTTGGGTCGGCCGTCGGGCTTCCGGCGGCCATCTTGTTGCGCAACTTCCGGACGACCACACGTCGTCTTTTCCCGACGTCACGTCGGCCGGAAGTCCTTATACTATATAAAGGGCACTGTTTTACTGTTCATTGTCTCAGTCTACACTTGGCTTTCAATAAAGACACATCTATACTTGATACAGGGACTTTCTCTTCCTTTTACTAGGTCATTCGCTTTGCGAACCGCCTACTAGGTTGAACTACTCTCTTTCACTGTATAGTCTGAAGGTCGGACTTGAGATCAGATGGGTCGTCTTTGGTAGTATTTGGGCTACTGAGACCGCTCGATCTTTCATGTAATGCGAAGTCCTATTACCACTCATAGGCACTTCATTTCTGGGTCGATAGTCGTCCAAGGACGACCGCACCAAATCACAGAAACCATTACATTGGTGGCAGCGGTGGGATTCTAAGGTCGTACTCTTACGATACGAAGAGAAGGAAGGTGACCTCGGCCTCGGGTGACCGACCGACCTCATTCTTCAATACTTCTACGGCGATTTAGGACTCGGACCCGGGAACCTTGGATACGAGAAGGTGACAAACGCTAAAGTGCACCCATAATTCTCGTGGTTCCGCTGGATGTAGCCCGACCTACGCCGGATCTTCAATCAAAGACCGACCTCGGATCCAGAATAGATCGACGGTACTCAGTACGACCATCAGGCCGACCCGGCCTGACAAACCACAGTAGTTAAACTAACTACCCGACACCCTACAGACATCAAACCGAGGACGACACGTCCCCTTCACCAAAGAGGCTCCATCTATACTCAGCAATGGCTAGCGATATAGACAGGCTAGTAGAGGTAATCGGACAGTACATAGAAGTAGCTCGACCTCAGCCGCCTCAACCCTCTTTCAAGACACCACAGTTCGACGGACAAGGAGACGTCGAGTTCTTTATAGAACAGTTCCTGACCATAGCCGAGGCAAACGACTGGAGCCCGGCAGCCATGTACCTTCACCTAAGAGAGGCCCTCAAGGGACCGGCACAAGAATGTGGCCGACCCGGCACCTCAGAAGGGATCTTCGAAGCTCTACGCGCCCGATACGGGTTAACTGATAAAGAAGCTAGACTCCAGCTCATACAGCTGCGGAAAGATCCCGGCATGTCGTTACAAGAACATGCCACCTTAGTCAAGAAACTTGTACATGTGGCTTTCCAGGAACTACCCGAAGCGCACCGCCGGGTATTGGCTGTGGAAAACTTCAGTAACTCTCTTGAGGACGGACACCTACAGAGACACCTCTTGGCAATAAACCCCAGAGATGTGGACTCGGCCGTCCGAGCCGGAAACGACTTCTTGCTCGTCAAGGGACCTTCCCGTGGAAGTAAAGCACACCAAATCAGGGCAGTCACAGAACCCGAGCCGGAGACACCCCAAATAAATACAGTGGACTCCGACCTGACCTGGATCAACGACCTGAAAGAGGCCATCCAGACACTCAGCCAAGAAGTCAGACGACTTCGAGGACTACTAGACGCCCCCAGAGCGCCAGGACCTCGGAACAGACCCTCCTGGCAGACCAGCAAAAAGCCTGGTCCCCCTCCTCAACGGACCAATGGGAACGCTCCCCCCACATATCCTGAGCCGCCAGTACCCGAGTCGGGAAAAAGCTCCGGCCCGAGACAGTAGAGGCTGGCACTCGGGCCCTACAAGTTCCTCGCACCTCTCACCTTTCCATCTCGGAAGACCGTCCCAAGTATCCGGTCGGCAAGGCCGACCCCCCTTCTAAAACAGTGACTCAAGTGACGTATGTAAAGCCGCATGTACCTAGCCTGTACATACAAGGACGACTATGTAGCCAAGATGTAACCCTACTCTTGGACACGGGCTGTACGACCAACCTAATATCACCCCGCATCCTGAAGAAGCTGCAGAGACCCGACCTAGAGGTCCTACCAGTAAGTCAGCCATATGGCAAGATGGCCGACGGCTCGACTCTCAGGTTCGAGGGAATGGTAAGGCTACCTATGGTAGTCGGTCGTACCTTTAGCCAAGAACTGTTCCTCATCGGCTCCATACCAGAAGATGGCGTCCTAGGGATGCCCTACCTGACTAAACACAAGTGCTCTGTAAACTGCCATACCGCTAAGGTATACACCAGCCGAGATCAATGGCCGTGTGTCAATAGAACGGGAAGCCCTTATACATTGAGGACGATGCCTGAGATGAAGCCTAGTACGCCTCCGCCCGACGTCGATGACTCATGCCGACGTCAAGGACACCCCACCAGAGGATCCAGGGCCGAGGGAGGAACGGATAATTCAGTACCTAGTACACCTGCGCCCGACGTTGATGATCAATGCCGACGTCAAGGACACCCCCACAGAGGATCCAGGGCCGAGGGAGGAACGGGAAGCTCATCACTTAGTACACCTGCGCCCGACGTTGATGATCAATGCCGACGTCAAGGACACCCCCACAGAGGATCCAGGGCCGAGGGAGGAAAAGGATCATTACCGCCCAGTACAACTCCGCATGGCGTCGAAGTACAATGCCGACGTCCTGGCCACCCGATAGGGGGGCTAGAAGCCGAGGGAGGAACAGCGAAGAAAAAGAGGCAAGTAGAGGACCAGGGCCGACAGGCTAAAAAGCCGCGCATCCAGGAGCGTAGACAAGGCACAAACCGCCTCGAGGAAGGTGCTGTCGACTATTTCCAGCACCCGATATTCCCGCCGCCCGACTGGGGCAGAGGTTCAAAAGGTAGACCCTCCTACGTCCGGATGCTTACGCCCTACACTAGGGAACACAGACCCCTATCATACAGGAGGAAGGCCCGGTGGAAGCGAGGCCGACCCCCAGAGGTTATACTAGAAAGAATTCATCACAAATGGGCTGCCCAGACGACTACCTGTCGTAGGCCGACACGGCCAGGCCCGTGTTTACTCCCCAATTCAACAGACAGATCCGGTGACCCAGACAACCTTGAGATCAAAATAGATCTAACAACCGGGGTCAGACAAGTGCACTTCCGCCGCAACGTAGCCCTACTACATGGTGAGAAGCCAGCTATTGCAGACATAACGTCGCACACCAGAAGGAGAACCAGGGCAGCCCCCACACCTATAAAAGGCCAGGATCCAGATGGATCCCCCAGTACCTTCACCACCACCACTCAGTCAACACCTAGTCAGACAACAGAGTACTCTATTCGAGACTCCTCAACAAGGACGGTGCCCTCCCTAGTCGGCCTACTCATGGACTTGCCAGGTGAGCCAATAGACTTGGACGAGGTACTGTTACTTTTGGACGACGACGACTTATATGCTGATCTCGGGAACTCCTCGAGGGATGAGGTCGTGCCAGTCGGGTCGGGTCATACTGAAGTATCTTCGGTACTTCGAGACGATACCGTCCTAACCGACTCGGACATGTACTGCCTCCCCTCCGGGACGACCTCGGACATGCATATGTACTCTAATGACATTGTACACCATGTGACTGAGTCGGGTGACGAAGACGACTCGGCCTACGCAAACATTGATAATCTAAATGATCAACCTCTTGTATCTACACTTTCTCTTATAGAGACCTCTCCAGAGACGCCTATGCCGCAGTCTCAACTTTGCTGGATCTCTCCACGGACCAGTAGTGATATACGTCGGACAGCCCGATGTAAAGGAAGGAACTCCTATTGTCGACTATGTAAGCTAGAAGGGACGGAGAATACCATCAAGGCTCACACACGCCAACACTTTACCCAGTTCTTCTGTTCCTGTGGAGTCAGCGCCCGTGATGCAGAGACTGTCTATCGGCACCAAAGCCAGACAGGCCACGGAGCCATCCAGTATGAAGTGGATTCCCACATGTTCCAGCTTTTCCTCAAGGCGATGAAGCTCGACAAGAGGGTCGCTTACCCCTCATGTATCCCAGCAGACGTAGGACCAAAACCTTTCACTATACCAGCTCCTCCAGAAGCTGAAGCCAGAGCAGCAGTGGTGCGACTGACACCTCCTCCTGCCCCAAAGAAAACAAGTAAAAGAAAGTCGCCCTGGGAGCGACTAGGCAGTCCAAAGCGACCACAGACTCGTATGGACCCTCCAGCCTTGGACCACAGAGGGACTGATACTTACGACATACCCAAACGTCGGCCCCGGCCGCCTAAGGCTAGAACCGGATCAGACAAGGCCGTCCCATTGTCGACCAGCCCTCCAGATACTAAAAACACAAAGAAATCTCTTGAGTCCCGCACCCCTACAGCAGAATTCCAGAAGGAGAGAGAACGATTGTGTGCCACTTTAAACAATCGTCTCGGACGCCTCAGGCACCAATTGCACATACTCCAGCAGAGACTTCTTCACTCACATGTTAGAGACCGGCTTACTATAGTCCAGCAGACGGAAGCCGTACAGGACGAAATATCCCTCCACCAACGGCTCACGGAGCAGATCCTTAGACATACTCGAAGAGATAGTGCCAAGGATCGGGGGGCTATGTGATGGTACAGGACATTTGTATACGACCCCAACTCCCGGACGAAGCTCCACCGCACCCTAAGTGCCTAGTAGTTGTTACAGCGCTACTCACCTGACACTAACATTCTCACAATTAGTGCTCGTATACTTACCTTTAACTGCATTGCATGTTCAAAGTACTTAATTACCGTCTATATACATGTCTCCATGTGTTTATGCTCATTCCTTATTCATGTATCTTACTATATGTTGTTGTACATAGTCACATGAATGTCACTAAGTCCTTTTTATGCCTTTTATACCCATGTACAGAGGCCCGACCTCTCAGAATCTATTGATATTCATTTTGTACATGAATTGGACCATTATAAGCAACTTTTGTAGAACCCGACCTATTTTGGGTCGGCCGTCGGGCTTCCGGCGGCCATCTTGTTGCGCAACTTCCGGACGACCACACGTCGTCTTTTCCCGACGTCACGTCGGCCGGAAGTCCTTATACTATATAAAGGGCACTGTTTTACTGTTCATTGTCTCAGTCTACACTTGGCTTTCAATAAAGACACATCTATACTTGATACAGGGACTTTCTCTTCCTTTTACTAGGTCATTCGCTTTGCGAACCGCCTACTAGGTTGAACTACTCTCTTTCACTGTATAGTCTGAAGGTCGGACTTGAGATCAGATGGGTCGTCTTTGGTAGTATTTGGGCTACTGAGACCGCTCGATCTTTCATGTAATGCGAAGTCCTATTACCACTCATAGGCACTTCATTTCTGGGTCGATAGTCGTCCAAGGACGACCGCACCAAATCACAGAAACCATTACAGTATATAAGTAAGCTCATTTTGCTATATGAATCATTTGTCGATTAGGCTCTAATAAGTCACATCTCACAACTCAACTCTACAGAGTCTTCTCTCTGAGAGAAGTACTTCCAGCCTTGGTCCCTTTGGACCATTAGCCCAAACTCATCCTCAAACTCGACAGAACATACTCTTTCACACACTCTTTCATGAGCACTAGCATTGGGCCTATGCCCTCGATAGGTGCATAAGCAGCTGCATACTGTTCACTCTTTAGGTAATGCTGGAAGCATAGCTTGATCGACCATTCTCAAGCGCTTCCCACACTCGTGCCATCGGCACCCGTGTGTATCCTCATCAGGAAACATTACAATACATGTAGCTAATGGAGCTCAGTGTAGAGGTGTTGGTAAAGTCAACTCCCCCTTGGCCCTCTGTAGCTTGTCTAATACAAGGTGTCTTTGGCCCTTTTATTTGGAGAGTAGGGTCCCTCCTGGTCCGCCTGGTGGTAATGATGAGCATTAGGGGACCTCGACTCACCGCCATACATCTTGTGTTGTGACAACCCTCAGGTCAGTCGAAAGGGAAGGGGTGGTGACTGGTATGCAGTGAACGGACTGGTCTGTCCCATGGACTCCTTGTGGTTCATCTTCCAGCTGTTGGTCTTAGGATGCGATCTGAGTGGCAGGTTCGCCAAAGTCCATATCGTCGTCTCTGGCTTCCTTGGCATTTGAGTACCAGCTGAGTAGATGAATGGACCGTACTGGTACTGACCCATCTCCTTCTAGAGTGGGCAGAGGTGGTATGACCATTTCGGGTTTGGTCTTCCTTCCCTCTAATCCCATTAGGAAAGGAATAGGGGTCTTCCAGGGTACTTGATACAGTGCTGTTGGCTTCAGACATCATCGCAGGATACATGCTCATACTTGGAGCTGCAGTAGCACTGAGCCACATACTGCAGAACGTGCATGCGTACCCGCTTAACCATCCCGGAAAGAGACAGGTGGTGAACTGATCAGGGAGGAAGGTGAGCCTGTCTTCTTGCCGTACAGACTCACGAATTCCCCTTCTCCACTAAGGCTACATGTAATGTTGGGGTCTCTCTCATCTCCAGTCTCTGGATGGCCTTGGGAATTGCCGAAACCCTCGACCACGAATTGGTTCGTCAGAGGGCTGTATGGCTTTTCCTCTCTTACCTCTCTGACTCCATATTTATGAGCTCTCTTGGTCTCCCCCTACTATCCCAACTCATACCACAACTCGCCATTCTAGCCCATGTGCTCCTGTACACTGTAGTTAGATTCGTGTGACATACAGGAAGTATTATGTAAAACAATGTGATTTGGCGCACTGCTATAAAAGATTTTTTCTGAAAAAGGCAGATACTAGTGTTTCGTGTACTGAGTTCCTTCCGTTTGTTCCACACAAAGAAACTATTCTTACTTACATTGTATATAGTAGGTAGCAGCACCTGGTTTTATGAGTTTCCGATAAATTGCGTCATGACCAATTGTAGCTGCTACACCACGCCCACTTCCCAAGCTGCTAACTGGTCATCCATTCTTTGTGTTAGACGGGTGTGCTGCACGCACTCTGGGCCGCGTCAGCCATCTTCTGGGGATGTCTGTCCGGCCATCTAGGTACTTGGCCGGCTCTGGCTTGGGCACCAGTTAGTTCTTTACGCGAGGTTCGTTTTAGCAAATGTAGCGATAATATCAGAGTAAGATGAGTATTTCCAGACGGCGCTAAAGGTCGTCGGCTAGTAAACGTCTAGAGGGTAGTTCATAACAGTTGTGTGTTTAAGATGTGTCAGTTAGACCTGCTCCCTTGCAAGCCCTAGTCCTTTCTCGCTTGGTCAGCTGGTTCTGACTCTCTCTCTACTGTCTACTCTTGCTTGTATGTTGTACCCTGCTGCATACAACATTATATCTAAGAAATCTTACCTGCAGCTAAGTGACTCTGCAGCTGTTGGTATGTAGGGAAGAAGTTTGACCACACTGCCTGCAATAACAAATGAATTGTACCAGGAACAAGAAACCTGACAGTCCAGTCAAGTCAGGTCAGGTCAGGTCTGGTCTGGTCTAGTCTAGATACATTGTAGATATACTAAAACAGCTTGAAATACTGGCCAGCAGGTGGGCAATTCTGATCATTTTTCTGCTCAAATTCTCTCAATAGACGTGCAAGTGTCTGTCATGAGCAGATCTATTTCACCGTAATAAAATGAAAGTTTAAGTCTACAACATCAACACATCATTCTTACCTCCATAAGAAAGAGTTTCTTAGAAGCAGCAAGGTCAAACAACTCCTTAGACTGAGAGTAACATGTTGTAAGACTTTTCTCACAAAGGACATGTTTACCGGCTTCAAGCATCATCTTACAAACGTCATAGTGTTGGGCTGTTACATTGCTTATGTACACCACATCTGTAATGTAGTAAATAATAGTGTTACCTATGTGCACCGCGTCTGTAATATGGTAGATGTAGTGTTATCGATGCACACTACAGCTGAACTGTGGCACTATCAACACGCCCATGTCATATTATACTAACCAATGTCTCCATTATCAGCCAACTCTTGATAGCTCCCATATATTGTAGAGATGTTATGGTTCTCTCCAAATGTCTTGGCTCTATCCAACTGTCTTGCAGCCACAGCAACCACCTACGACTCAACATTAGGAGTTCTATTAGTGACAATTGCTATTGACTATATTTACCAATGTCTAACTATCTACTGACCGTTTGCTACCAGTTTTCAACCACTAGACACTTGTACATGCATGGCATTTCCGTGACCTCTCATACTGGCTTTGGTCACAAATAAGAATCCAAAAATGCCCACTCCGCCGATGCCCGCCCTGGTTTCTCATATGAAAAGAAGAATTTCGCATTTGGCCCAGGCCGGTGTGTTCATGACGCTGTCTCAGAAGTAGGTCAGTAAATTCTTGTACCTAAAATTAAGTCACAAAGACAGAGATTTGACTTGCCAAGTCACAAGTCGACTTGACTTGGACTTGCTAACTGGACTTGGGACTTGCATATCAATATAACTTGACTTGACAACCAGAATGACTTGTGATTTTGACTTGGGGCCTACCAAGTCGATGTGACAGATAAAACTTTTTACACTGTCTCACCAACTTGGAAAGCAGGTCTCAATTACCTATACCAACTTATCACCATTTTTACTTCATTGGTGCTGCTAACAGCACTCAGAGTAATTGCCAGAAATGGTCTTAGTATATAAGGGGGGGGGGGGGGGCTTTTGCCTCTTCTTGTCACTTGTTTTTGGGACTGCAAAAAGACACTTCTACTACTCTACATGTATATAGTTGTGTGGTTACTAAACTAGAAAACTCTCAACCAAAGTTTCTTTGGGAATAGACAGACGCCAGGGCACCTAGGTTTAGGTGGTACTCGTGCAAACACAGATATAGCAGCTAGTATACTCTACCTACGGATCAACTCATGATGAAAAGGCATTAGTTGCTAGTCGTACCTACACCTTCTACTCAGTACATGGAATTAGTAGGGTTGATAGACCACTCTCCACTTCCCCACACGTACACAGGCAGTGTACTTAGTGGGGCAAGAAACATCAGGGTAATGCTGTGATGGACCGGCCGACTGACCCGACACCCAGACCAACCTATGCCGAGGTCATCAGGAAGGCCCTGATACCTAAACGGCTGTTGTCACCCCTAAATAATTCTAGAAAGGTCATAGCGTCTGGGTTACTTACGAATTGACCATGCATTAACATTACCTTACTATATAATCTTATACATGCATGGACATTACTCTATTATTATTATAATCAACTGCTTATGCATAGTGTGCTTTGTATTGTTATCGCATATTACACAATCATGGTTTAACTATACTACATGTATGTTCAATGCAATTATCCATTTAGCCTGATTATATCTTCTAAGTCCTTTACCTGTACACTCCTGATTATAATGTATCTTCTAAGTCTTTTACCTGTACACGTTTTGGGGCCGATGTCTCAGAACATGGCCATATTTATATACTATCCATACTGGTCTATTGTAAGCACTTTTTGTGCAAGGCTGACCCTTTTGGTGGCTGACGTCAGGCGGAACTACTCCATGTTGTTGCATAAGTTCCGGCCCGATACGATACTTTATCGTACCAGCCCGATACCTTATCGTACCTTTTTTCGGAAGTGTTATTCGTATAAAAGCCAGCATATTTTCTGTATCAAATCAGTTGTTGATTGCTTTCTAATAAAGCAACTTCTCCTAACTCAACCTGGAGGCTTACTCTTGCAGATAGGTGGCTCCACCCACAGGTCTTCTTAGACCTAAGAGGCTCGAGCTCATCCTCATACTCGTTTAAGCAACTCTTTCTACACTCCTTCTGAGTTCTACATCATCGGACTTTAGCCGATCCTGGATTCCTTATGAATCTTTCTACACTCCTTTGGAGTATAAAACTACAGACCTACGTCGACCCTGGATTCTTCCATGAGTCTCAGCCTACGTCATTATCCATAATTACAAGAGCTTAACTAACTGTTCACTCTTTATGTAATGTGTGGAAGTTACCTTGGTCGTCCTCTACCAACCTCCAAGCACTTCCCGTACCCGTGCTACATCGGCACTCGTACGTAACACAGCTCAAAACATTACAATACTAACCACATTATTTGCTGCAGCAGGACTAGTTGGATCTTTCAAAGCATTCACAAAGTCATGAGAAATTTTTCCACAGGATACAATACCCCAGTACAGTGTGTCCATGGCTGTCAAATAAAGCCTCCAACTCAAGGAACCTAGAACAAGAGTCAGTCTGTGAAAAAACACCCACTGATAGTGGCGGTCTGCCTCGGATAATTTGCTTGAATGACCTTTGGATTCCAAAATGTTAGTAGTATGCATAAAATAATAGATTAGTAGGGCGTAGACCTTATAAATAAATATTAGTTTGACAATCAGTGGTTTGTCCAGGGTACTAATTGTAGTTAGTGGTTGGGTTATTGTAATTCAAAAAGTGACTGGGATATGTCAAAATCAGGAAAACTCATGGCCATATTTTACAACTTGAAGATGATCCCAAAGGAGTCGGGTACACCTGTGGATTCCCAGTATTTAGCCTCAGCTACTTGTCGATGAAGATGTCTGGTTCTTTTCAGTTGCCTATCAGGAGGTAGGGCTACCCCTCTCTTCCTGCCCACCTGAGATTGGGAGCAAGGACTAGACTTCAGGTATGTATAAGATAAGCAATGTTACAGTTATCCATACATTGCATAGGTATATAGGAGCTGGTGATGTATGTGTGAAGGTGACAATTATAAGCTGGACCTGCCTGCCAACAAACATATGTCACACAGTAGTCTAAATGTTATATAACTAATTGTCTATTATAATATTGTGTATAATGCATAAAATTATATGTATAACGCATAAACTATACGTTTAACAAAAATATAGTTTAGAATATCTATGTTGAAGTTGGGGTAAGAGTGGACAACTTACAAAATAAAGAGAAGACAACTCTTATTTTTTGAAGATTCGATTCACATATTTAGTGAATGTTAATGCAGGTTTTTAATTCATGAAAAAATACAAACTAACAATATGGCCGACCTAGAATAATTGATCCTAATATTGATCAACAGTAAACAGTCAGTAAGTTATTGAATTAGTGAACGAGTCATCCATTTTGATCCCATACCTCTACTAGAATAAAAGTATGCTGATTGGCACAGCACCACCGAAAGTAAATGTAATTCCAATGTATAGAAAATGTAAGCCTACAGAGTTTATTGCAAGTACATGTAGGTAGGTAGATAGAGACATGAGAGAACAGCTCTGACCAATCAATGAGTGGCGTCTGTTACTTTCAGACCAATCAATGACTGTTGCTTTCTGTTACAGCATCTTAGCCCCAATCTGCTTGTTGATCTCTTCAAGTATCTCTGCGATGTAGAGGCTATCCTCAGCTGTGTACTCTTCACATTCTAGTTTACCTGAAGTAAATATAAGTACAGGTGTTCAAGACTTGATAAACTAAGTAGCCTGTACTTGATCTGTAGACTTAGCAATATAACTCTCAAAACTTGCTACTGACTAAGTTCACCTGATGTAAATGTTAAAGGGGTGTGATTTCTGTGTATGTTTAATGCAGCCTCTTTTATTCAGGTTTGCTGCATCATCCCTACAATAGGCAGAGTTGTATTCTCTTGCCCAAACTTGCCAGCTAATACTGTCCAATTATGCTTAGAAATTTCTCTAATATCAGCTGTTTGCATAGAAAGAGTATAGTGGAATTTATTAATAATCACTGCATGGCAACCTTTGCCAGCTTTTTTTGGGTTTTATGGGCCTGCAAGTAGCTGGCTTTATGTAAGTCTAACATCCCATCTGGGCATAATATGTAATATAACTACATTATTTTCTTTTATAGGTCTATACGTGAATTATAGCCTATTTTTCTAAAATATAGCCGTTGCCAAAAACACTCAGTACACTACTAAGAGTAGTTACTGTACATTATACAAATCCAGCATTTAAAATCCAGGCACCAATATTGTACAAATATAGCTGACTGCTGGTTTGGATGCAAGACATGTCATAATACATGTACTTATAGGCAGGAGTGATAGGCATGATAATTAAAGTAGTCTGTAATAAACAATCAAGTTTCAAAATTTGTTCTTGATCAGTAAAAAGTACATGAATTAGACAGTATAAACTGTGCAACTAAATACAGGTGCTTACACTTTCTAGGTACATTTTAGCCTCAGGTCTGAAACAGGTCCCAAAACCCGCAACTACAAATCTCAAAAATTATCATGGTTCTAAGGCTAATGTGCACCAGCCGAGGTTCCTAAGCATATTGCTTGAAGCAAACATTAAGTGCAGGAGTAGCCTGTGTTCCAATTGTAGATCTTGGTAACAAGTACAATATACATGAATTAGAGACTTGATGAGCCAAGGAGAACTTGAAAGCTACTAAATAGCTAAATGAACATAATCACCTCAACATAAACCTGACCTAGTTCCAGCCAAGTCAAGACTTGAAAACTCAAGTTGAATGCAATAAATATAGGTGACAAGAATTAAACACACTTCTAACCTGCTCTAATGGCATCAGACACAGCAGCACACTCATAGCTAAGTCCGGCAGAGTTAGTAAAGTTATACTCATGTTTAGGCTGATCAGGGAGTTTCATAGTGAAATCTTCACCTGATGGAGTCTTGATGAGAAGTGGACAGTGAAATGGTTCAGGTATCTGTACAAATCAAATACATACATACATAGCATTCATAAATACAGTACACATCCATACATGCACACCCATACATACATTATATAGCATACATAGCATACATAGAGACATACATAATAGGCCTATACATACAGAACATACACAAATACATACATAACATACATAGACGTTTATTTGACTAACAACATGAATGGAAACCCAAGAAAAATAGCAGTTTGAATATTCCCAAATTTAGTCGATGCAGACAATTTAGCTGACCCAGTAAATGTCAGCCTGTCGTACATTCTGTTGTAGAATATCTGAGGAGGATAGGAGAGCCTATGGTGTAATAGCCAAATTAGATGTACTGTATGTATGGGAAGTAGAGGAGTAATCAAAGTTTTATATTCTGGCTTAACCAATTTTATAGGTCAGCCAACCAGCTCAAGATTAGAGCTTGGTTTACCTCAATGCAACCTTCAGTTCCAGCAACCCTAGCAGTGTTACTTAGTTTATACTTAGAGCTGCACTTCAACACTGCTCTTCTATCCCCTGAGAACACCAGGATTGCGTCCCATCCTGAGTCAACACCTAGAAGTAGGAACAGAGGCTATCGATATGCAACATGAATAGTTAACAGACTCTCCAACAAATTGAACTACGAACACTTAAATTATGTCTATTGGCTGGGACGCTAGGGAGCAGCCGTGGCCAAGTGGTTAGAATGCTGAACTTTCATGCTGAAGGTTTCAGGTTCGAATCCCGGTGACGGTGGTGTTAGGAACAGCATACACTTCCAGCCACAATTGCTCCTGTGCCTCATATAGAAGTCCTTGGGGTCATGCAAGTCAGCATGGCTTCAAGGCAACTTGTCTACCACTGCCAAAAAAGGCCATGTTATCTGGGCCTTTCTCACAGGGAGTTGGCCGGCACTGGCACCTGGCAGTGCAAGTTGCAATGGGCTGGTCATGCTGAGGAGTATAAGCCGGTGAGTTTATTGGCTGGGACGCTCACCTGATGGATATAAGTCGCCTCTAGCTATGATTTCTATTGGCTTCTCTCTGCCGAACACTAATCTAACTAGGTTGACTAAATATACTCCAAGATCGAGACTGGCACCACCGCCAACGTCTCTCCTGTTGATTCTGGGTACATCTGAAACTGCCAATCCAAAGCTCACCTCCATATGTGTAAGCTTCCCAATGTGCCCTACATGAAGGATCATTCATGGTATAACGTCAAACACATTAGCAAATCTCAATGTATAAGATAGACAAGTATGCAGAGAATTATAGTGAATCAAAAATAGATTTTACAATTTTAAAAAATATGAAATAATCAGTCTAATCAAAACACCAATTTCTTGAATTTAAATTACTTCATGCTCTTGAATTGTTATGTGAGTAAATGCATAGTCTCTGTACAGTACATATGGCTATATTTAACGCTAGTAAATATATACACATATACAAATTCCATATACATGTTATATGTACATGTACATGTACATTGTAGTTAACAATCTAATATCTTGGTAGAATTTAATTCCGGAATACATGTATTAGAGAGATTTCTATAGAATCTTGAAACCCAATATGATAGAAAAATATATTCAGTCAAGTAAGAATACTAACACCAATTCAGATGAGATCATTATCAACGAATGACTAGCTAACTATAACTGAGGTAGTCATCAAGAGGAATAGATAGTCTGAAAAATGTATCTATTTACCTGCAACTATCTGGTTTTTCACTTCGTAATATGTAGCGAAGAAGTTAGACCAGACAGCCTGCAATAATTTCCAAAATGCATGTTATTATCAGAGACTGATACATGACCATCAAGAGCTGGTCTGGAAGATATGGTGGCGCATACATGCAAGTGGGAAATGTTTCGATAAATTGTCGACAATCAGTAATAAAATTTGATTAGTTTATACTTTATAGGAATACATGTATATTACTATTGCTAAGAATAGGGTAGTTAGCCTATTACAGATTTATTGCATTTTGGTAAGTGTTGCTGAAAATATTTTTACACCCAAAGAAATAAATGTCTTTGGGTGTAAAAATAGTTTTAATGTGAACATCATGTTGAAACTAAAATGACACTCTACACATTCCTAGTGAGGTAGTGGTTTAAATGCCACTGATACGTCAAAATTGTAAAAGTCTACTATATTCAACAGCATTGTACTGCTAGATATCAGCGTCCAAAAGTGTTAGACAACATGTTGTTGGTCCCAAGCCTGATACAAAAATACTAGTTCATAATATCCGGAAATATGTAGGTAAAATTATAAAATTACAATTTACCATAAAGTTTCACTATTCTATGCCAATACGCCATTCTTACCTCCATAAGAAAGAGTTTCTTAGAAGCAGCAAGTTCAAACAACTCCTTGGACTGAGAGTAACATGTTGTAAGACTTTTCTCACAAAGGACATGCTTACCAGCTTCAAGCATCATCTTACAAACATCATAGTGTTGGCCTGTGGTATTGCCTATGTACACCACATCTGTAATGTAGTAAATAATAGTGTTACCTATGTACACCACATCTGTAATATAGTAAATATAGTGTTACCTATGTACACCACATCTGTAATATAGTAAATATAGTGTTACCTATGTACACCACATCTGTAATATAGTAAATATAGTGTTACCTACGTACACCACATCTGGAATATAGTAGATATAGTGTTACCTATGTACACCACATCTGTAATATAGTAAATATAGTGTTACCTATGTACACCACATCTGTAATATAGTGAATATAGTGTTACCTATGTACACCACATCTGTAATATAGCGAATATAGTGTTACCTACGTACACCACATCTGGAATATAGTAGATATAGTGTTACCTATGTACACCACAACTGTAATGTAGTAAATAATAGTGTTACCTATGTACACCACATCTGTAATATAGTAAATATAGTGTTACCTATGTACACCACATCTGTAATATAGTAAATATAGTGTTACCTATGTACACCACATCTGTAATATAGTAAATATAGTGTTACCTACGTACACCACATCTGGAATATAGTAGATATAGTGTTACCTATGTACACCACATCTGTAATATAGTAAATATAGTGTTACCTATGTACACCACATCTGTAATATAGTGAATATAGTGTTACCTATGTACACCACATCTGTAATATAGCGAATATAGTGTTACCTACGTACACCACATCTGGAATATAGTAGATATAGTGTTACCTATGTACACCACATCTGTAATATAGTAAATATAGTGTTACCTATGTACACCACATCTGTAATATAGTGAATATAGTGTTACCTATGTACACCACATCTGTAATATAGTGAATATAGTGTTATCTATGCACACCACATCTGTAATATGTAGTGAATATAGTGTTACCTATGTACACCACATCTGTAATATAGTGAATATAGTGTTACCTATGTACACCACATCTGTAATATAGTGAATATAGTGTTACCTATGTACACCACATCTGTAATGTAGTAGATATAGTGTTATCAATGCACACTACAGCTGAACTGTGGCACTATCTACACAACCATATCATATTATACTAACCAATGTCTCCATTGTCAGCCAACTCCTGATAACTCCCATATATTGTAGAGATGTTATGGTTCTCTCCAAATGTCTTGGCTCTATCCAACTGTCTTGCAGCCACAGCAACCACCTTCAACATTACAGTTATACCAGCACTAATAGCTATTGATGATAATTTAGGCCTACTAATGACCAGCAATTAGCTACCAACAACTATTTACTGGCTACTAGCTACTGACTACTAGCTACTGACTACTAGCTACTGACTACTAGCTACTGACTACTAGCTACTGACTACTAGCTACTGACTACTAGCTACCGACTACTAGCTACTGACTACCAATTACTGACTACTAGCTACCGACTACTAGCTACTGACTACTAGTTACTGACTACTAGCTACTGACTACCAATTACTGACTACTAGCTACCGACTACTAGCTACCAACTACTAGCTACTGACTACTAGTTACTGACTACTAGCTACTGACTACTAGACACTAACTACTAGTTACTGACTACTAGCTACTGACTACTAGTTACTGACTACTAGCTACTGACTACTAGCTACTGACTACAAGCTACTGACTACTAGCTACTGACTACTAGATACTAACTACTAGTTACTGACTACTAGCTACTGACTACTAGCTACTGACTATTAACTATTGATCTTTTGATATGGATCTAAATAGATCTACTAATATAAGTATCAGACTTACTAGTTATGCTCTACTAACTGAGATAATTACCAACCACATTATTTGCTGCAGCGGGACTAGTTGGATCATTCAAAGCATTCACAAAGTCATGAGAAATTTTTCCACCAGAAACGATACCCCAGTACAGTCTATCCATATTGAATGATGTATTGCTGAACGTTTGCTGTGTGCTACCTGATGAATACAAAACAAAACATACAATGCAGTTGTTACACAAAGTCCCATGAACTTTCTACATGTACACTTACTTCTAAATGTTAGTTGGTTTTAGCTAGCACTCACTCATTGTAAAAGGGGAAATAGAGGTGTAAAAATGACTCATTTGAAAGCCGACAGGTTGTTTGATCTCTTGCATGTCGAGCGTCATAAGGATAGTTTAAAAAAGCTAGTAATCTAACAATAGTGCCTGGATAGATTAATACTGGTAGTCTATTACCAGCAGAGTAAGTGATGGACTCCAACATGCTGGTACCTAGTGCTTATTAAGTTGTACATGTAGACATGTTGACATTTATGACCTTGTAATAATACCGTGTGCCTGTGTTCACCCCACTGTGTACCTGTCTATTTTATATTATCCTGCGTGCATCATACATACAACTTAGACTTGTGCACTAGTCAAGTATAGCAGCATCATGTGCTACGATATCATAAATTGAGTTCACAGCCTTGAGTAATCTGTGAAGAATTCAATCATGTACTATGCCTGTTAGAAATATAGCTAATATTGTAATGGCAAATGACACCCTATACTCAACTTCACGTACTACATTGCATTTATTATGAACAGTCTGTACTTATATTGTGTACCTTGATCTGTCTATGTAGTACCCATATACTTATACTTATACCGTATATACTTATAATGTGCATTACTGAGCAATTATGTCCTTTTTATACCCATGTAAAGAGGGGCGACCTTTCAGAAATAGCTGATATTGATTTTGTATATGAATTGGATCATTTTAAGCATCTTTTCTTGTACCCAACATGTTTTAGGTCGGCCTCGGGCTTCCGGCCGCCATCTTGTTGTGCAATTTGTGTAATCTGTGAGGAATTCCATCCTGTACTATTGCTGTTAGAAATATAGCTAATATTAACACTGCTGTTATTCTTAATCTAGTAGCGTTGATCAACATGCAGTAACAGTTAAAGTGTACACAGTCTAGGATGAACCGTATAATATTCATTTATATTACATTATTGGCAATCAGTAAATGCAATAAGCAGTTTACAGGCTACAATGATATCTCGTAAGCCGGGTTCCTGGTGTGAAACGACAGACTGTCAGGCTCTCAATATGCTCCCAGGTCGTGTGAGCGGTGAAAAATAATTTTCGAGTAGCTCACAGGCCTGGAATAAATTACCACAAGAAAAAGTGCTGACAAATTCATGAATTTTTCCCCCGGGTAACATTCAAAATTAAAATGACAAGCTTCAATATAGCCACAGAACCATTTGATAAAACAAGAGTGTATGCTTAGCACCACCTGATCCACTAGCCTGTCTGAACCCAATGTCACAAGTTTTCGATGTTCACGTTTTTTGCAATGAAGACCAAGCACCAAAAAATATTTGCAGAGTAGCCTAAGTATTCTTTATTATTACTATCGCTTTATTAAATTATAGTGAAATAAATACATTTAATGCAGAAGCCCAACAATTACCCTGATCTTTGGTAGCTTAAATCAAGCTCTGATACATTTCGCTTTCTTGATACCGAAGTGTAAATTAAGAAACTGATTTTTCCATTATAACTCATAGTTTTATCTTATGGGCGAGATATTATAGAACTTGATACATGGAACAGCGACTGACACAACTTCAACCTAAATGACAATGTAGGTTTGAGGGCCATTGCAAAGGCTTTGATAATTACAGTGACTGAGTGAGTTAATTAGCCCATGTGTTCACTACTACAGAAACTGAGAAGGTGAGAAAAAGCCTGTGATTCATGAGCAGAGAATACCATGCTATTAATTATATGCTAATTGTATTATTAGAGTTATTAAGCTTATTTTATAACCAATTTTTATTTCATTTATATTATTATAATTATTATTTATTATTTATTATATATTAATATCATTTAATTTTCTTTTTATTTTTTATTAAATAACATAATTATAACACTCATTGTTATGAGTTTATCTGCTTGGTGTTTCTGAGTGATAGAACACTAAAACACAACTAATGAAAATACGGGAAAGAAACAATAGAATTGGTAATCAATAATAAATTCCTATTTCAGTATATTTTGATTCAGCAAATTATGTTGCACACCCACCTGTAACATAACCGGATGTCACGCGGAAACTTGGGCGCGCTGTGACGATTTCAACAAGTTCCTTTATGTTTATTAGTCCCAGACAAAGACACTATCTTTGTCCCAGAGCCGTTCACAATAAACGGCTCTGATTGGTCCTAAAATTTTATAGCGCTCAGTATGCGCAACTTCCCTCGCAACCAGCAGGATGTTGATTAGCAACCATTGGTACATCTGAGCAGGTGGTTTGTTACAAGTTGACTCTCAATCAAATTTTAGCTGGTGTGAGGAAATTTAAATTACGAAAGATGGCTACTCAGAGCCTACAAGAGAAAATTGACGAGCTAAGGGCTAGGATCAACTTGTTAGGTGAGGAGAAGTGCAACATTTCCTCTACATTGCATATTTAAATTATTTGTTTGATCTAATTTTAATTTAGACTCAACTGATAACTAAATAAAGTTGTTCCAAAAACTTAGAGTTATCGGTCATGGCACTGTACCTAGAAAGGGAATCTAATTATATAATGCTCTTGTGCTACTTCAGTAACTTTACCATTGGCGAAGTGCATTCCTCATCCCAAAAGTAGAAAAAATGCGGAACTCTTTAGATTACTGCTTTCTTACCTGGGATTAATAGTGGGAAGTAAAGCTGGTAAATTTAGGCCTATTTAAGAATGAAAATGTGGATGCACTATGTAGAATGGGGTCATTTTCTTTATTCAGATGAAAATGCAAATAATAAGTTACATATTCAAGATATTGCAATGTTGAAGATTTTCATTATTCAATCACAAAGGGTATGTTAGTACTTTTCATTCTGCAACTGCTAAATACTTTTTACCTCAATAAGTATAATACGAGACAATGCCAAAACACCTACACACCATACATAAAAACGAATCAATTTCATTACTCCTTCTGGCCAAAAACCATAGGTGATATGCGTCTTGAGAGCTGATAAATAGTTCCTTTTTTTCTTTTCTTTTTTGTTGTTGTGTGACATGATAAATAATAAAAAAATATATAAATACTATTCTAAAGCACATATAAAAAATATAAAAAAAAAATATTCAACATTATAAATTATATATAAAAGGGAATATAAGTTATCGAAAAAGAGAAAAGGAGGAAAAAAAACATCCATGTTGTGTTCCCACATCTCTTCCGTTTCCTGGCGGTCTCAGTGGGAAAATTTAAAAAAAAAAAAGATTCTATTTTATTTAGAATTTAGATCCACCTGTCAATTTTATTCAACAAACAACATATGTCTATGGATTGAGTATTAATTATAAACACTAAACGGTCAAAATAACATTTTGTATAGTCTTTTACTATTGTTAGTGAATATACTGCAAACAGGAGTCGGTCTTTGCCTTTTATGCTTTAGCTAAGCTGCTTTTGCGATGCTTTTTTATTAATCCCTAATTCATCACATGCCTTTGTTTTTAGAGGGGGACAGGAAAGCATACTATGAAAACTCTCAGTGGACAATCAAGCAGAACAAGGATGCCATTGGTCAGTTGAGGAAAGATAATAAAACACTAAGAAAGAAACTTAGCGACTGTCTAGCAGTAAGTACATTTTGATTAGTCAATAAAAGGAAGTACAGAGTACTATGGCAGCTATCAAACAGTATGTAATCCATCATGGTGAGCAAGTTGGCTCAAGATGACCAGGTGTTGTTATACTGTATATTATACAATAGAATATATGCTCATGCTGTCATGAAGGTAACATGGTTCTTTTCCTTTCAGGCCGATGAGCATGTCATCAACAAAGCCTTTCAAGACAGAAATGTGGAGAGAGCTGCAATGAAGAATAAATCTGGCTCGGTAGGTAAAAAGTCTTTGGAGTAATGCCCCTTATCCTTATTATGATAAGTAATCTTCCTTGTAGTTATATTCTCTGCAAAAACATGTTTTTGTAATAAATGAACTTTTAAAATGAAATGTCTGCTTGCAATTATAATCGGTGAAATGGTAAATAGTCTCCAGTCAACACAATTATTGTTTGTTAAAAAATAGCCATTTAATTAGAAGTGTAACTGTGTAAGTGATGAAATAATATCTAAACCATGCTCACTCACTACAAAACTGATAGGATTTACTTTAGACTGAATTCTTTAACCTTGTTAATAGGAAGCCATTAAGGTGCAGGACCAGAAGCTCTCTGACCAAATTAAAAAGCTGAATCAGTTGAAGCACCACACAGCTACAAGACAAAAGAAGGTTGAAGAGTTGCAGACGGCATACAATGCAATGGTCAAGGACGCTTCTGAAGCTGTCGCCACTGATGCCGGGGAGAGTGAAGATGCCAAGAAGTGAGTTTAGACATGAGAAAAAACTAGACTATGAGATGATGAAAAATTTTTGCAACTCCTGTCTATTGGTTAGCCCTAGAGTTCATTTTAATTTTCTGACCTTTATATGACCTCTATTTTATAGACTGAGGAACTTGGAGAATAGATTGGACAAGGCTGAACTTAAATGTAATGAAGCCGAACAGATTAAGAAAACCTATCTGCAGATAAAAGCTAAGTTGGAGGAGGAGGCGTTAGGCTTCCCCAACCAACTCAACACTATGGAGTCCGAGATTAAGAGGCTACGCTCTGAACTTAAAGACTTGAAGGTAAAACTGGAAACCCATTTCTTTGTTTGATGGTTATTTTGTTTACCTACATTGTACATATACATGTAGCATGGGTACTGTCCAAAACATTTGGAATTGTCTTCTCTTGCATCTTGGTCCAAGAAGAAAACTCAAAATTGAAGTGATCATAGATAAAAAATTTTAAAAAATTTTGCACTTATTCTTAGAAATGTGTGTATGCATATCACTGTGTTCCAGGGTATGCACAACGACGCACAAATATCTAAAGAGGCTGCACAGAGTGAGCTAAGAAAGCACGAAGAGGCTGTGTACGCTGACAGAAAAAAGAGAGAGATTGAGTTGCAGCAGATGAAGAAAGAAGCAGAAGACAGGAAGTTGGCACATGAAAAGATTGAGAGGAGAATAGTGAGTCATACTAACTTATCTAACTAGTCATACCACTTCCATGTATTTTCATGCAATAATTTTAGCATTTTGTTGAAGATGTTAAGTATTGCACGTAATCCTTTACTGGCTTGACTTAGGACCAGCTAATACCAGGATAAACTAACATTGCCATTTAGCGGGTAGTTCTACATGTAATAGCTAGTATACATGAACCATAGATACATGCGTATGGTAGTGGTAGTAATAATGTTCATGTGCGATGTTTGTATTAGAAATACAGCTCTAATTTTCTAAGATATCTGAACCATGTAATTATTTACATTATGTTATATGAATCTTCCCTCCAGGCCGCAAGAGCTGGTTCTATTCTACAAGATGAGACCCAACCTGCACAAGCAGCTAACAATGCCGGCAGCGAAGAGAATGCGCAGAAGATCTTAACGTATGAAGAGGCATTCCAACAGATCAAGGAGGCTACTGGAGTCAGCGATACAGCAGAGGTCGTAGAAAGGTCAGCATGTCATGTATCATATTATAGCCTGCTAGTAGTATAGTCTATTACAACAAGTACACAATGAGTTATTTATTTCCAAGCATAAATTTTGGAGTTACCATCTCAATAAAAGTACAATCAAGAGCAGACAACCACTAACTGTTAAGGAGAATTGCTACTTTTTTAATACCACATTCCTATAAATTTCTATTGGCTGCAAGTATCATATACTGAATTTTTATTGGCTGGCGCAGGTTTGAGAACCAAGGAGAAACAACTGCCCATCTGGAAGAGTTGCAGCAGGCTGCTGAGAAGCAAATAGAGAGACTTACAGAAGACAAGGAGAAACTCAAATCTGACTTTGAGGATATGAAATATAGTGGAGAGGCTAAACTTTCGAGGTGAGGATGGATGGGTTACATGCATGCCCACCTCCAGTGAACTTAGCCTAGAACAGCGACTTGCATAGAAACTCAAGACAGAGGCTGAAAACTGCAACTACCTTCATGGCCATGTAATTATGTGCGATAATATTATATTTGCAGTGGGCAGCGCATGCTGGAGGATTTCCAGGGACATTTAGACAAAGAAGCTTCTAGAAGGGACGATCTCTCAGATAAACTTAACAGACAGAGCCACATTCTGTTTGACGTCAAGTCGGGTGTTGAGCACTTAGCAGATAAACTTAGCCATCTCAAAGCTGTAAGTAGAAAAGAGATGGATGATTACCCCATAAAATATATTTAGACAAGTTAGTCGAGTTTGGAATTTCATTATGATTCCACTGACTTTTTACAGAACAAAGGTCACGTACCCGGCACACAGATCTCTAAATCTTCCGACGAATATGTCCTTGACCTACTTAGCACATCCGAAGAGAAGTTACTAAAACTACTAGAGGAGTTAGATGGACAAGACTTGGGAGAATTACTTGAACAAATGGAAGAAGAAGAGGTAGGAATACTCTTCTGCATCTACATGTATAATGGAATACTAATGGGTAGACGACTTCAAATTTTAAATGTGGGACAACTCCCACACAAAACTTTGTTTGCTTTACAGAAGCACATTGTTCGGCACTGTTTCTCACATTTGTCTGTCTGTTATAGTACCACGCACAGATGGAGGGTAAACTACCGGAATATAACACAAGAGTCAAACTACCTCAGTCTCAGAGAGACAATGTATATGATGGTAAGTACACTGTATTATTACATCTGTTTGGCTAACATGCATCTCGTAATGACATGAAGAGAGTTTATTCAATCATTGGCAGTTCGCAACCTAAGAGATAGGATTTTGGACCAAGGTAGTGCATTGTAATTTTAAATGAAACTTTGTATTGTATCGTATATAAAAATCTGGCCTGAAAAGATCCATGTAAAATTACAACACTGCTGTCTCCAACTTGTGTTCATCTATCTGAAGCATAATTCTCTTAAGTTCATAGATTTTACCCACAATATACATAGCTTACACATCTGTGATTGTCAGTATACAATATCTACGGGATTAATCTCAGTAAGTTAAGTTCAGAGTAATGCACCCCAGTATCCATTCCCGTCTACTTACCTGCTATTTGCTATATTTACCTGCAGTCTACTACATCCTTTTTGTTATACATTACCCACTATTCCTTTAAACAGATACTGTACTGTGTAGTACCAGTCTCATTCCATACAGCTTGCATTATGGTTATAGTTTGCTTATACTTGTCAGCCTGCCTTCATGGCGTCACTTCCTGCCGGACGAACACTTTGGTATTAGAAGACATGTATCATGTATCGTGTCAAGTTAAATACCAGAAGCATTAATGTTTGGGAAATGAATCAAACACTACAAACAATAAATGGTCTAGGTCTAATAAGTTACAACAGATTATTAACTAGTAGAAGAGTTTAACCTATATAATAGTTTTACCTGCAGTATATGGTAATTCTACCTGCTGTAGATGAGGATGAGAGTGGAGATGATGACGGAGAGCTGATGACTCGGGCTAATCTCAAGAAACAATCTCAGTCACTCATAGACAGTAAAAACAAGAGGAGGATGCCAAAGAGGAAGGGGAAGAAGAAGTAAAGAGGACTTGAGGAAGTTGCATTTTTATCGGCTTACAGTACAGTTTATGTACTATGCTAATTGCGACATTGAAGAAATTTTCGACTTTACATACTTCGACACTTTTACACATTTACAAATATTTATATTTAAAATTGTATAAACTATTCTATTGTTATAATGTTTGTAAGATTATTTTTAGCATTTATTAATAATAAATCTATTGGACATTGTATCAAAAGTGTGCTGCTAAGTGTGATATCCTCTTAGAAGTGTGCTAATTATAGTGACTTTTCAACCTTGACCTCAATGACCTCAACACACACACCTCTTACGCAAGTTTAGTTTAATGGAAACATCAATTTGGAGCACAAGGTGGTGTTATAGAAGAACAAGCATATTTTGGAAAGCCTTGGCTTCACTGTCTGTAAAAGACAACAGCTTAGAACTTCAGTATTGGTTAACTACAGACTCTAGGGCTACAGGTTCATGTACCACACAATCCCGTTGAGCTCTTCCAGTTCACTCGGACGTCAACTCTGTCGCTCATATACATGTAAGCTTCAACTTCTGAGGTCAATTAAATAGTATGGCTAAATACACAACAATAAAAACACATACATACATGAATACTTTTAGGTGCAGTATGTACATTGTATATCGTCCCTCAGACGAACAGCAGTTCAATTATTCTCATTGAATTCATGCACAGCGAACAAGATAATATTTTATCAAAAGTTCACAGCACATAGTATAAGTGTCCCTTGAGAGACCAGACTGTTGTGGGAACAAGATGCCAGTGACTGGTACAGCTTGTCAATTAGAAAGAGAATGTACAATGGCCTTAACACACTACGTTGATCAGATAGATTAAAAATTTCGTTTATTTGCTGCAGAGTTTGTTGAAACCTTTAATTCTGCGGAATCAATAGCTCTTAGCTATTTACCATTACGCTATTGGACACCTGTCAATAAATCAGAAGTACAGGCACCTAAGCTACTAAAATATTAATATAATACTCCATACAACAGGCAAACAGAAAACAGTTAATTATAGCAAAGCATACATAAGCTTCAAGTCGCATTCAAAACTGTATTGCAATGTATTACAATTGACATTACTATAGAGTTATAAGTATACTCAGGGTTTACTGCTCGGGCTGTAGCCATACCACCCGTAATAATGAAAATAGAATGAGATTTATATAGGCATTCACAAATTATTGATTTCACTCATCCGAAGATAATAATCTCGATTGTATTCAATAGTTCTTCTATAGCATTTGTAAAGGCAGCAAATTTGGGCACATTTTTCGATATCATCGGAGCATGTAGTAATATTCTATAGGCTATAGTGTTTGTACATGTGCTGACATGACTACATGGAAACAAACAAAGAGATAGTGCTGTACATAAACTGGTATCATCACACTGTATCACCTCTTTGACTGATGTTCTAGAATCTCACTGTCTGTCACTCAGCGTAAGGTAAGCCAGAACTTGAGTAGCCTTGGCTCCTACTAATTTCAAGGCAGCTCTACTCAAATTACTAATTACATACAGTAATGGTTACAGAGCATATGGAACACATGTTATTGGTAATTGGGAGAGTAAATGTCTGAGCTCATTGGTTGTTGTGAAATGTCTTTCTAATTTTACTATACACTATACATGATGGTTGGCGCTATATGCTATAAGTAGTATAGTCAGTGCAGATCTACACAGACACCCGGCCCTTTCCGCGTCGTATTAGCCCTAGATCCAAAAACTCCCCGGGCGGACGACCACCCCACCCGTCCTCTCGCCCCTCCTCTCCCCTAAACCTCACTCTATGTGCAAAGCCCTAGAACCTACTCCCCCCCATCGCGGGTGGGGTTTCAAAAACCTCATCGGCTGTTCCGCGGAACCCAGTCTAAAGAGCAAACCCCTCGCCCCGTCCCACGGCTCGGGCGAGGGGGCGCGCGCGTACGCGCGCGCCCCCCCGCCCCGCGAACCCCACCCGTCCTCCCTCCACCCGTCCCCGCCCCTCCCCACCCCTCCCCACCCCAAACCCCTCCGCCTCGCCCTCCGCCTCGCGGCGGTTCTCGTTCGCGAGTCCAGCCGTGGCCCCACGCCGCCCTCCCCCCGCCCATCCCCCGCCCCTCCCCCGCCCTCCCGCCCCAACGACCCGTCGCGACCCTCGCGGGCGGACCGTCGGCTGGAGTAGGGTGAAGCGAAGGAAAATACGGGTTAGAGTAATGATAGGCTACACCCGTGCGGAGTGCCCGTGCAGAGTTTACGACGCTGACTATACTACTATAAAAAACTTACCGAGTGGTGGTGGTGGTGCTTCCGGATGATTTCTTCGCCGGGGACTGTTGAGACTGAACTGGTCGGGGTGACACCGCACTCGCGCGCTCCTCCGTTCGAGCGCCCCCGGACCTTCGATGAAAGACTCGCGTCTTAACCCTCATTTTCCCCGGACCCTCCCCTAGGGAAATCGCCCGTCCCCGTGACGAGCGGCGAGAGAAAGTGAAGGCGGTGGCTCTTCCGCGCTTCAAACCGTAGACTTCGCGAGGAGGTTAGCCGACGACATCATCGCTCGGAGGGGTAGAAATAGAAATAGATAAACGGGATAGATGGACGCTTGTCTTCTCATCGCCATCGTCATCATCATCATCATCATCATCATCATCATCATCATCATCATCATCATCCTACAAATAGACCCGCCTCTACGATGATGTCGTTGACTCGCCACCAATTTCTTTGACCACCGCGTCCACTTTCCCCCGGGTAGCAAACTCCGATAGGGAGAGAGCGCATCGTGCGCGTGCGATGTCACCCCCCACCTACGAATGAAGACAATAGAAGAAATGTGAACTGATAAGGGGTGAGTATGAGCGGAAGCTGCGCTAGTATCGTCTACCCCTTTGGTTTGGAGAGGTAAATGGTTTTTAATGTATTAGCTAGTGTTTTATTGCTCGGTTTTAAGGCTACAACCGGTAAACCCTCCGTTTTGAGGACGGAGACCCCTTACAATAGAGAGTGAATGTGAAAAAAATTATACGGGTATATGTACAAGGGTTATGATGCACTGTTCGTTTACTCTCCAATTTATCGAATGAAGTAGTCTCATCTCCGAGAAATCAGTACTAGCATTCTATAGGACTCGTACTCACCCCGTCTTCTGCAACCTTCCGCTTACCATAGAAGTAGGTGAGTCCGGTCTTTAGCTGGGTGTAGCTATACGTTTGGTTTCCTCTTCTGATAAAACCCCGATTGTCCCCTCTCACCGACTCCCCTGTCCTGAGCACGGAGAGGAACTTCTCTTTGGTTAGGGCGTTTCCTCTTTTGTTTAGTCCTTTGCTGCTATACTTGCTATCACCATCAGCGGACCAGCAAAAGTATGTTTTTGAGTTGAGCGCGATGACCCCCTCCCCCCGAAACTCCTCCTTAAACAGGCCGGGGGTTCGTGTTTCGTATCGTTGCACCTTCTCACAACATTCCCTCATCTCCCACTCTTGGCCAAGCACCTTGGTCGTGATAAAGTCTTCCTTGTGCCTATCGCAGAAGGGTCTGGGAAACCATCTACCATATTCTCTGTAGAACTCTTCTTTTTTATCTTTTCGGATGACCTCATCTATACTACGAGCACTCAGAGCCATGTAAGCGCTATCCGTGTCCATTTCTACGTACTCAAAGTCCTCTCTGCTGACGAATCTGTGAAAATAAAACGGACGGGTTGTAGGGGGGGGGGGGGGTTGGGGTTGACACCAAAGAATAAATAGAGAAGGATTTGATAAAATCTTTGTATAGTCTAGTGCTACTTACCTATCCATAAAGTCGTAGTAGAATTCTAGCATTCTCAACTTGGCTCTCTGGAGGATAACGAATCCTACGACAGATGGAACATCCATTCGAATCTAAAAGAAAGAAAGAGAGAGAGAGAGTTTACCCTACCACTCAGAAAAAGTTTCGTCAAATCAAGAATCAAAATAAAAAAAAAAAGATTGTCAACACTTGCCTTTTTCTTGTGAAGCTCTATCTCAAAGTAGTTTTCATCAACTTCGTTTAGACTAGAAAAGTGCCTACTCCTCACTTTGACAGCCGCCTCCTCTACTGTCTCCACATACTTGACAGTCTTATGTTTCTCTTTATTTGTTATGGTCTTTCCGTAGGCTGAATTCCCAACGAGCTTGCTGGTGCTGGCCAAGAGGGCCAGGTCGGGGTTCACATCCCCACCTCTTCTTGCGTCTGAGACCGAAGAACCAAAGTCTTTGTAGATGGCTCGTGGGATAAAGTGAACAAACTGATAGATCCTGGTAATTATCAAACCTTGATCTAGATACCATCTAGCCAGATCGGAGAGTAGTGTGATTCGCTCGCCAAAAAGACTCCCCACGAGCATTCGCTGAGGTCTCTTCAAGAATCCGTTCTGTTCGGCAAAAGCGCGCATGTGTTCGCTAAGGTGTTCTCTTCCCACGTTTATATTCTTGAAAATAGGTGCCATCTCAGAGAACTTCGCTTTTAGCTCTTCGGGTACGGAAATGTCACACTCCACTAAACCATAGTACTCTCCACTACGAATGTTATTGATTATCTTATCGAGGTTGACGTAACCCCTCTCCGGATAGAGAGAAGAAAAGAAGATGGCGAGAAATGTCCTAACTTCTACATCCGAACGAACTCGCGCTTCCCACTCACACTGCCGAGTGGTGATGAGCTTATAGCCTAGAGCCTTGATGTAATCTTCTTTCCTTGCAGTGTCCACCCGGAGCTCTTCATTCGTCATGTTTCTGACACCTTTTCCGTTCCCTCCTAGCTCGCACTCGTGCCCATGCCAGTAGCAACCGTGGAATTGGTACACCGTCCGACTCTGTTCGCTATAACCATCCACTGGTAGGTTGTGACAGCCTATCCTCATTTCTCCTCCATTCTGTTGGTGAAGGATGACCTCTCCTCTCTTCCACGATTGGAACTCTAACCAACCATGCGCCACTTTGCTGAACTTTTTAATAGGTTCTAGAGCAAAGCCTCGGCTCTCTAGCCTCCGCCTGGGATAACCCGTAGGCATATTCCCCATCATACAGTATAGGTAGAGGGCGTTGGCATCAACTCCCAGAATGGACCTACAGGGTTTTGCGGATGTGCCATACATCTTCTCTCGAATAGAGGTCACTCCAACTTCATGATGTCTGTGAAAGATAATGCTTGGCCCTCCCACGAGGTTATCGCGAAGAGTATGGTACAGACTTTTGCTTTCCTCATCGAACAGACATATGGGTTGCGAGTTGCAAAGTTCGTCTCGGAGAGACATTAACCTATGCAGCGGAAGAGCGGCTTGTGGAGGAGAGTAGCCATAAGGTCGGGCCTCCACCTCCATAAACAACCATCTGATAGCCAAGCCTGGAAGCGAGATTGCGGATTTCAACATGTCAATACCCTTTTGTCGATAGATAGAGCTCTGACGTGCAATGGCCTCGATGAATGGGGCCACATCGAGGTTGTTGTACCAGATGAGAAAATCCCTGAACGTTTCCATGTTCTCTCTTTCCCACACGACCTGACAGTGGTGATAATCTTGCTCGCTCAATTCTTGCTGAGTCAGCGAGTTGAAAAAACTCTCTCGGGGAGGGAGTCCATAATAATCCAACCTTCTCAGGGAATCTACCCAGTCGTAAGGAAAGAATCCCTTACTCTCTGACACGCCAAATGCCTTCAAGTATTTGGAGTAGTTGAAGCCCGGTGCGATAAAGTTGCATATGTCAAGGAACCTAAAACGTCTACTCTCCACGCAGGACATACTGTTAACACGCTTAACGATGAAGACAAAATCTTCTCCCTCCTCCTCTTGTAGAGAGCGAAGCAAAGGTCCCTTTAGTATATTTAGGTCATACTTTTGTGAGTTGAAACCAACCACCGGAACGCTGGAGATGTGCTGTTCTAACTCTCTTTCTAATCCGGAGAGACCGGACTTCACCCTGTAAGTCGAGACGTTAGAGAACTTTTCGTCAGCAAAGGCTTCTTCTCTATCCGCCCGATCCGCAAGGAAAGTAGAGAGTCGCTTGCGTACATCCCGGAATCTTTCTCCGAACAAATCTCCTGCCACGTCAGCAATCTTTGCTATGTAGTGGACGAATTGACGAATGCACTTCGTTCCATCCTTGCTGTCGACACTCCTCACAAAGCACTTGGCCTGCTCAAACCCCGGGACGTTAGAACATACAGATATGCTCAGTAACTCGTGTCTTGCACTAAAAGTCATTGTGGAGGTGTTAGTTTGTAGGTTGTCTTTTGGCATGAAGCATTCAATATCATAGGTGATATAGTAGGGGTAGTATAAGAGGTCGGGGTTCACCACCTCTATTCCCGCCACTCGCTTGAGTTTTGTGAATATGGTTGGCGGGGGTCCAAACGTTCCACCAGGGAAAACAAACACCGATGCTTCCTCTGGCGAGCACTTATGTCGCCGTAGGCTGGACAAACGTGTGAAAGCGCCATCGCACAACTTGCAGGTGAAACATCTGGCAAACGAATCAACATTCTTTATCCAGCTGAAGTGTTTTTCGTACATGTTGACAAAGAGTTTACGGGCTTTGTTTCGTGCCCCAGATGACCAAACTATCGGAGCTACCCCCTCATCAGTTAGGCAGAAGACTATTATAGATATGTCAAAATGATCTTCCAAGGCCAGCAGATCACTCGCGCCCACCCCGGGAAAGTCTGACAAAGTTGATGAGGGTGGGGAAGAAGATCTAGATTGTCTCATGTATTGTTTAAACAAGCGATGTGTTGTGGTCTGAGAGGGGCGATGACAGCAACATCCCTTCTTTGGGTCGCAGTTACAGTCATACATCATGGCCAAACATCTAAAGAAACACAATTTGTCTGGGTAGGGACGGGCACCTCCTCTGGCCCAAAAGTCTACATCTAGTGCTATCACATGTCGGTTGTTAAGTATGTAGTCTGGGAGTTTGCTCACTACACCGCCCACCTTGCCAATCTCTAGGAGTTTATAGATGTAGAATGTCAGATTCGCAATGTGACGTAAAGCCCAAGCGGTATTCGGTCTCCTTTGTGCTGACCTCTCTCTCAAGTCGAGCTCCTGCACAGATTCGCAAAACTCTCTCATCTCATTCTCTGCTCTGATCAGTCTTGGCTTGGGGAAGAACGCGGCATTGTTGCTTGATGAGTGAAAGTAGCGCAACTCTCCACTGGTCTTATGCTCGAGGATGACTCCAGCGCTACAGTTAATCTTCACAGTACAAGGTACTCTCTTCCACATCGCTCTCAATTTAGTCCACACCTCTTCATCTCCTTCATCTTCACATTCCCCTCTCCACACTCGAACGTTGAGAATGTCTTCTACAGGACGAGAGTGTATTGTGGACCTGATCGAGCTCCAATAGCGGGCTAGTAGCACCCCCATCTCATCCCCCTCTTCAGCTGTTGGAGGTTTGGACCAGAAAACATCATCAAACTTCTCTGCATCCCCCTCATCTTTTTCCGCCTTGGCCTCGCTATGAAATCGTCTCATGTGATGACCTAGCTTTCTCCTCCCATCAAAACATCCACCACAAACCGGGCACTTGTGTGGGTGAGCCTGTGCATGCATTCTCTTCGTGTGCCTGTCTAGAGAAAACGCTGTTTTGAGAACCAGACCGCATAGTTGACAAGTGTGCTCGGCCTGACGAGAGCTCTCCCCCCCTATAAAAATACAAAATAGTAGGGTGTAAGTTATTCTTTTACCTCATACTACTATTAGCAATCCACAATTGTTACCAACTACCTCATTTAGCACTAACCTTTTTTACTTGTTGACATCTCTGATCAGGTGCTGACTAGTAGGTAGGTGTCTCTGTTTAGTCTCCCTATAAAAAATATATAGTAGTAGGGTGTAAGTTAATTTTTTTTGTTTTTGGCTCAATAGCGTTATATACAATAGACACTTCACAATTGCTGCCGATTACCCTATTTAGCACTAACCTTATGTTGTACTTGTTGACATCTCTGATCAGGTGCTGACTAGTAGGTAGCTGTCTCTGTTTACTCTCACTCTGTTGACCAGAGGCTGATTGTTCATACTGCTAGAGTGAGAAACTCATACCTTAAATAGTAGTATTCAGTGGGCGGAGTCTAACCATTTCCCCACCCTTGGCAATACCACCCCGATGTGAATCCGATGCATCCCGATGTGAATCCGAAGCTTCCCGATGCATCCCGATGTGATTCCGAAGCTTCCCGATGCATCCCGATGTGAATCCGAAGCTTCCCGATGCATCCCGATGTGAATCCGAAGCTTCCCGATGCATCCCGATGTGATTCCGAAGCTTCCCGATGCATCCCGATGTGAATCCGAAGCTTCCCGATGCATCCCGATGTGATTCCGAAGCTTCCCGATGCATCCCGATGTGAATCCGAAGCTTCCCGATGCATCCCGATGTGATTCCGAAGCTTCCCGATGCATCCCGATGCACCCCGATGTGAATTGACACATCGGGACACATCGGGATGCATCGGGAAGCTTCGGAATCACATCGGGATGCATCGGGAAGCTTCGGAATCACATCGGGATGCATCGGGAAGCTTCGGATTCACATCGGGATGCATCGGGAAGCTTCGGAATCACATCGGGATGCATCGGGATGCATCGGGAAGCTTCGGAATCACATCGGGATGCATCGGGAAGCTTCGGAATCACATCGGGATGCATCGGGAAGCTTCGGATTCACATCGGGATGCATCGGGAAGCTTCGGAATCACATCGGGATGCATCGGGATGCATCGGGAAGCTTCGGAATCACATCGGGATGCATCGGGAAGCTTCGGATTCACATCGGGATGCATCGGGAAGCTTCGGAATCACATCGGGATGCATCGGGAAGCTTCGGATTCACATCGGGATGCATCGGGACACATTGGGATTGGATATTAAAAAGGGAGGAGTCAAGAAATGAGCAGATGTATAAAGGGAGAGTGGATCACAGTCTCAGCATTCAAAGTTCAGCACATCACTACTGTACAGGAACACTACTACAATAGTACATTATCAATGGATACTGACAACATAGTCCAGAACCAAGAAGAGTTATTTGCGGGCTTAACGGACTCACAAATGGATGGAATTATTGAAGAAGAAGAGTGCAGTCAGAAGAGGAAAGAAGAGGTGGATGCGTTAAAAGAGGCACGGAAGAAGGGGAAAATAATAGGAGTGGGGAGTCTTGCCCGAAAGGATCTTTCTAACATGGCGGACTCTCCGTCCTCCCCGGAGCGGGCCTCGGATAGGGGCGAGACCACAACAACCAAGAAGAGGAAGAACCCAAAAGGAGATGAAATCTGTGCTAAGAAAAAAAAGAAACCCCAGGTGATTGTAATATCAGATGATGATGATGATGGCCACGGAGCCGATACGGCTACGGAAGAAATGGATGGTGGTGAGACGACGAAGGGAAAAAAAGCTACCAAGTCCCCTTGCAAGGGGAAGAAAAAGAGCGGGGGACTAAGCCTGGAGAAAGCTCGTGCAGTGGCGGCAACCCTAATGTAAGTAGCCCTATTCGTATATCTATAAATTACCGTACTATCTTTCTCCCGTTTAACCACTTTGTCGGATCTATATACACCACTTTCATTATTGTAGGAGCATGGGAGCGGAGAAGAGGAGCTCTCTGCAGACGACGGTGAAGCTGTCGGAGCTAGAGCCAGGAACTGTGCTAGAAGTGAGTGGAGGTTCGGTGGTTGAAACGGCATTCGGAAAAGCATTCTTAGCCAGGGCAAGCTATGTGGATGACAAGGGGATGAGACATTGCATCAGCTTTCACACCAACATTCGTCACGCCATGCCCAAGCTAGCGGATGTCAAAGAAGAGGAGCTAAAGGACCTTACCCTTCCACCTAGGATCATGGTGTACTTGGGACAGCAGGAGACCGCTAAAGGACAAAACACATTCAACCGTATCGAGAGCGTGTGCTCCCTGCCAGGAGCAGCCATGAAAAAGCTGGCCGGTGACTTGAGAAAGAAGACCTTGGTCCAGTTGGAAGAATTTTTTCGAGTGCAAACGCTATCTTCCTTCCCCGTTGGTTCTGTGCTGGTGGTGACCGCGCTCCGACCCACATACGTCCCAAGATGCGGTGATGGTGATAATGCGAGCAACTCCATTGCCACCTACGAGTGCCGGATTGGAAACGAAGAAAAAAAGGGAGAAGTCTTCCTTCCGGGACGTCTGGCAGTTTCGATGAAAGAGCTCCTCCCCTCCGTGATGGTGTACAAGGGACAGAAGACTTCCAAGAGCGGGAGAACATTCTACGATTGTGCCATTCTAGACTCCATCCTCGGCGAGCGTCTCCTCCCCGCCACTGCACAGTTTTGAGGCAAAAACTTTTGTCATTCACACTCATTCGTGTCTACTTATCAATTGATTTTATATTATTACTCTCAAACTCGTGTATCGTTAGCCTTACTCATATTTTTCATAGTCGTATATCGGTTTTTATCGATTGATTTTATATTATTACTCTCAAACGTATTGAAAATTAAAACAAACTCGTGTATCATTACCCTTACTCATATTTTTCATAGTCGTATATCAAGTTTTTTATCGCTTGATTTTATATTATTACTCTCAAACGTATTGAAAATTAAAACAAACTCGCGTATCATTACCCTTACTCATATTTTTCGTAGTCACATATCAAGTTTTTTATCGATTGATTTTATATTATTACTCTCAAACGCATTGAAAATTAAAACAAACTCGTGTATCATTACCCTGACTCATATTTTCATAGTCGTATATCATCTATTCTAGAATACATCACACACCATTACTCTAACCCGTATTTTCCTTCGCTTCACCCTACTCCAGCCGACGGTCCGCCCGCGAGGGTCGCGACGGGTCGTTGGGGCGGGAGGGCGGGGAGGGGCGGGGGATGGGCGGGGGGAGGGCGGCGTGGGGCCACGGCTGGACTCGCGAACGAGAACCGCCGCGAGGCGGAGGGCGAGGCGGAGGGGTTTGGGGTGGGGAGGGGTGGGGAGGGGCGGGGACGGGTGGAGGGAGGACGGGTGGGGTTCGCGGGGCGGGGGGGCGCGCGCGTACGCGCGCGCCCCCTCGCCCGAGCCGTGGGACGGGGCGAGGGGTTTGCTCTTTAGACTGGGTTCCGCGGAACAGCCGATGAGGTTTTTGAAACCCCACCCGCGATGGGGGGGAGTAGGTTCTAGGGCTTTGCACATAGAGTGAGGTTTAGGGGAGAGGAGGGGCGAGAGGACGGGTGGGGTGGTCGTCCGCCCGGGGAGTTTTTGGATCTAGGGCTAATACGACGCGGAAAGGGCCGGGTGTCTGTGTAGATCTGCACTGACTATACTACTGCTATAGATAATGGTTGGCACTATATGCTATAGATGGTGGTTGGCGCTATGCGCTTTAGATGATGGTTCATTAGGCTGCACTGTGCCCTATAGATGATGGTTCATCAGGTTGCGCTATACGCTATAAATGATGATTCCCGCTATACACTATAGTTGATGGTTCGCGCTATACGCTATAAATGATGGTTTGTGCTATACGCTATAAATGATGGTTCGCGCTATACACTATAGATGATGGTTCGCGATATATGCTATATAAATTATGGTTTGCGCTATACGCTATAGATGATGGTTCATCAGGTGCATGAAGAATCACAAATAATTGTTTCGGCTTGATGAGATGTTCACTGAAAGCAAACGGGTCCCATGCTGATGGTGTTCTTCATTACAACCATATCTTTGTAGGTTGTAGCATATTCAAATATATTCTTTATATACATGTAAATACGCACTACATAAACAATAGTTATTAGACTTTTAAGAGATGCTGACGGGTGTACGCAGAAAATCAGTTTTGAAATTCGTCACCACGTAACAGCTTGCCTTATTAAGGAACTGGGCATATTTGATTAGTAAGTTACTTCGTATCTGAATGATATAAAAGTGCATGTGTTTTTGGTATTAGTAACAAGAACATAATTTAGCATTACTACATAATTTAACTATTACTACTTAATGGGGGTCAACTTTCCTGGACTACATTATTATTTTTGTAGTTTCACTAGGATCACCCACTTTTATGCCCCAGCTCCCAACTGAGTGTCCATGGGGTATATTCTTTTTGTTATGCATATGCAAAAATTATTCGTCAATGAAGGTAAAATAATATTTTGTACAGAAGTATGTTAGTAGTATAGTCAGTGCACATCTCCACAGACATGCACTGGTTGACCCCTACTTTCAACCAATCACGGAGCAAAACATACTGCAACTAATCTTATAACAGTAGAATCACACTATTTGTTCCGATCCGCTACAATATTTCACACGATACAACAATTCTGCCTTTTGAGTGAACTTTTGCTTCAGAGGAAACATGATTGAACTTTAATTACAATAATCACCCGGAGGCTAATTAGCGAATGATTTTAGATATACAATGCAGACGTCTTCGTTTTCAATCCATGGATGGTATAGCAAAAGAAATTACATTAAATAACAGTGTTTGAATTTGATCTTCTTTTGTATACAAGTATTTGTTAACTCAGTTTCTCCTTTGCTCATTTGCAGGGGTCACAAGTGTCAAGGATCGCAACAAGAATTTAAAGAGCCAAAGTACAAAGGATACAGACAGTTCCCACAGCTGTGTTGATCAAGAACTTTTTTACGACGCTAAGTTGGATTATGTCACAAAATGAAGAACGATGGACATGGAAAACAAACTTAAACACTCTAAAAAATAATCAGGATTCCACAAACAAACAACCAGCCAATGAGAGGGTACGTCACAACAGCACTAACAAATCAAGATCTGAATTAGAAGACTTAGGTAAAGACTGTCACGCACTGAAAAGTGAAAAGACAATTTCGACCAAACAAAATCCTATAGAGATCAAGAGAAAGAGGATGGTGAGCGATTTGGAGCTGCTGTAAAAACAGAGGTCAAACAAGCATAGAGTCACATTAACAGGATGTGACATCACCATGTACATAACATTTCTGAAAACTACTTCCAGAGCACATAGTCAGAATGACATAAGTTTGTACTCTACTTCAAGTACTGTATCTTTATACTTTCCAGTATTTAAGAGAACAATATTATATATTATATTTCCTTTCTCCTGCCACTTATAATACTGGCTAGTAAATTAACTAAAACAATTAAATATAATTTTACATGTATATCCCAGTAGAGAGGCTGAATTTCATAATGTGTGTTCAAATGTGTGATCAGCTTTTATAAAAAGTAGGCCTTTTTCATCTAACAGTATCTGACCAACTTTCTTAACTGCCTATAAGTTTACTTGGCTACATTTTACATAATGCATGAATACTGAAGTACAAAACTTATTATTTTACATTCTAAAACTCAAATTTGCCCGAGAAATGGGAAAAGTCACAACGTTGTGTGAGAGGTATGATTGCAGGTTATTTACAGACTAAATTTTTCGTTTACCAAACATGTATTTTCCAATTGATTTATTTGACCAACCACATGTTCAGGGAGACAAATAATAAGAACCATTTTTTCCACTGCACCTATGCTGTCAATCGTCATAGGAGTGTTTTGCCAAGTTACAAATAATATGAAGTAGTGGCCAATAGCATACAGGCACAGGATAGCTAAATTGTAACATGATATTGATTACAAGCTAAATGAGGTAAGCGGCTTGTAGAGTTGCGATAACTGAGCCGGAAACAGATATGCATAGTTCCAAACAATGGCATGCGGTCTCATTGATTATCATTGGAAAATCTGACTTGACATTTTTATTTCCAATTTCTTTGACAGGGAATAATGCTATATAGACAAATAATATATCAAAAGATAGCTTAGGAACTAGGCTTTCATCCTATATAATTTATAATAAGGTTATTTCTGTACCCCACCCACTAGTAGCAGTTTTCTCCAATTTCCATTTGCTAGGAGAAAAGACTACACTAATTTAATGACTTTACAATGAATGAATTTTGCTAGGACCATATAGTGACCACAGAAGATGTTTTTACCAGTTGTGATAACAAAACTAATGACTTGGGTGTCAATATGCTGCTACTTATGACTAGCATACAAGTATTTTGATCTTTATTTACAAACCTGATTAACGTTCTAATATACAAATCATGTAGTGCCACCAGCATTATTTTTGAAAATGATACCTGTAAAATTTCATAAGCTAATTCATATAATGTACACATGCCCTCAAACATTACAAGACAGTAAGGAAAAGTAACATGTCTCAATAAAGATGTCATGTGCTAAATTATGCATATTTAGTAGTTTGAGAAATTAATTCATGCCACTTTCTATCTCTATCCACGGATTAATTCAGCTTAATCTTCTCTTATATACACGTGTGTACACTCGTACGAATATGTACAGAACTAGATGGTACATTACTTCTTGGTTGCTGTTTTATTTTTGCTCTTTTTCCCAACGTACAATGTACCTGGGTCCACATATATGGTCACCTGGATACAATAAATCTATAGGCTACTTATATATTCATAAGCAAGCATGTATTTGCCCCCTTGTTATAGATTAGTATATACAATGTAGCTGTAGGTAGCTTGCAAGCTTATATTATAGCTGTATGTAGCTTGCTATATGTGAAGACTGTACTGAATCAAATAGCCTGGAATATTTTAGAGTTAGTTGTATAATTATACTAATCTATAACACCCCTGTAATGTATTCTGGCAAGTAGTATAGTCAGTGCAGATCTACACAGACACCCGGCCCTTTCCGCGTCGTATTAGCCCTAGATCCAAAAACTCCCCGGGCGGACGACCACCCCACCCGTCCTCTCGCCCCTCCTCTCCCCGAAACCTCACTCTATGTGCAAAGCCCTAGAACCTACTCCCCCCCATCGCGGGTGGGGTTTCAAAAACCTCATCGGCTGTTCCGCGGAACCCAGTCTAAAGAGCAAACCCCTCGCCCCATCCCACGGCTCGGGCGAGGGGGCGCGCGCGTACGCGCGCGCCCCCCCCCCCGCCCCGCGAACCCCACCCGTCCTCCCTCCACCCGTCCCCGCCCCTCCCCACCCCTCCCCACCCCAAACCCCTCCGCCTCGCCCTCCGCCTCGCGGCGGTTCTCGTTCGCGAGTCCAGCCGTGGTCCCACGCCGCCCTCCCCCCGCCCATCCCCCGCCCCTCCCCCGCCCTCCCGCCCCAACGACCCGTCGCGACCCTCGCGGGCGGACCGTCGGCTGGAGTAGGGTGAAGCGAAGGAAAATACGGGTTAGAGTAATGATAGGCTACACCCGTGCGGAGTGCCCGTGCAGAGTTTACGACGCTGACTATACTACTATAAAAAACTTACCGAGTGGTGGTGGTGGTGCTTCCGGATGATTTCTTCGCCGGGGACTGTTGAGACTGAACTGGTCGGGGTGACACCGCACTCGCGCGCTCCTCCGTTCGAGCGCCCCCGGACCTTCGATGAAAGACTCGCGTCTTAACCCTCATTTTCCCCGGACCCTCCCCTAGGGGAATCGCCCGTCCCCGTGACGAGCGGCGAGAGAAAGTGAAGGCGGTGGCTCTTCCGCGCTTCAAACCGTAGACTTTGCGAGGAGGTTAGCCGACGACATCATCGCTCGGAGGGGTAGAAATAGAAATAGATAAACGGGATAGATGGATGCTTGTCTTCTCATCGCCATCGTCATCATCATCATCATCATCATCATCATCATCATCATCATCATCATCATCATCATCATCCTACAAATAGACCCGCCTCTACGATGATGTCGTTGACTCGCCACCAATTTCTTTGACCACCGCGTCCACTTTCCCCCGGGTAGCAAACTCCGATAGGGAGAGAGCGCATCGTGCGCGTGCGATGTCACCCCCCACCTACGAATGAAGACAATAGAAGAAATGTGAACTGATAAGGGGTGAGTATGAGCGGAAGCTGCGCTAGTATCGTCTACCCCTTTGGTTTGGAGAGGTAAATGGTTTTTAATGTATTAGCTAGTGTTTTATTGCTCGGTTTTAAGGCTACAACCGGTAAACCCTCCGTTTTGAGGACGGAGACCCCTTACAATAGAGAGTGAATGTGAAAAAAATTATACGGGTATATGTACAAGGGTTATGATGCACTGTTCGTTTACTCTCCAATTTATCGAATGAAGTAGTCTCATCTCCGAGAAATCAGTACTAGCATTCTATAGGACTCGTACTCACCCCGTCTTCTGCAACCTTCCGCTTACCATAGAAGTAGGTGAGTCCGGTCTTTAGCTGGGTGTAGCTATACGTTTGGTTTCCTCTTCTGATAAAACCCCGATTGTCCCCTCTCACCGACTCCCCTGTCCTGAGCACGGAGAGGAACTTCTCTTTGGTTAGGGCGTTTCCTCTTTTGTTTAGTCCTTTGCTGCTATACTTGCTATCACCATCAGCGGACCAGCAAAAGTATGTTTTTGAGTTGAGCGCGATGACCCCCTCTCCCCGAAACTCCTCCTTAAACAGGCCGGGGGTTCGTGTTTCGTATCGTTGCACCTTCTCACAACATTCCCTCATCTCCCACTCTTGACCAAGCACCTTGGTCGTGATAAAGTCTTCCTTGTGCCTATCGCAGAAGGGTCTGGGAAACCATCTACCATATTCTCTGTAGAACTCTTCTTTTTTATCTTTTCGGATGACCTCATCTATACTACGAGCACTCAGAGCCATGTAAGCGCTATCCGTGTCCATTTCTACGTACTCAAAGTCCTCTCTGCTGACGAATCTGTGAAAATAAAACGGACGGGTTGTAGGGGGGGGGGGGGGTTGGGGTTGACACCAAAGAATAAATAGAGAAGGATTTGATAAAATCTTTGTATAGTCTAGTTCTACTTACCTATCCATAAAGTCGTAGTAGAATTCTAGCATTCTCAACTTGGCTCTCTGGAGGATAACGAATCCTACGACAGATGGAACATCCATTCGAATCTAAAAGAAAGAAAGAGAGAGAGAGAGTTTACCCTACCACTCAGAAAAAGTTTCGTCAAATCAAGAATCAAAATAAAAAAAAAGATTGTCAACACTTGCCTTTTTCTTGTGAAGCTCTATCTCAAAGTAGTTTTCATCAACTTCGTTTAGACTAGAAAAGTGCCTACTCCTCACTTTGACAGCCGCCTCCTCTACTGTCTCCACATACTTGACAGTCTTATGTTTCTCTTTATTTGTTATGGTCTTTCCGTAGGCTGAATTCCCAACGAGCTTGCTGGTGCTGGCCAAGAGGGCCAGGTCGGGGTTCACATCCCCACCTCTTCTTGCGTCTGAGACCGAAGAACCAAAGTCTTTGTAGATGGCTCGTGGGATAAAGTGAACAAACTGATAGATCCTGGTAATTATCAAACCTTGATCTAGATACCATCTAGCCAGATCGGAGAGTAGTGTGATTCGCTCGCCAAAAAGACTCCCCACGAGCATTCGCTGAGGTCTCTTCAAGAATCCGTTCTGTTCGGCAAAAGCGCGCATGTGTTCGCTAAGGTGTTCTCTTCCCACGTTTATATTCTTGAAAATAGGTGCCATCTCAGAGAACTTCGCTTTTAGCTCTTCGGGTACGGAAATGTCACACTCCACTAAACCATAGTACTCTCCACTACGAATGTTATTGATTATCTTATCGAGGTTGACGTAACCCCTCTCCGGATAGAGAGAAGAAAAGAAGATGGCGAGAAATGTCCTAACTTCTACATCCGAACGAACTCGCGCTTCCCACTCACACTGCCGAGTGGTGATGAGCTTATAGCCTAGAGCCTTGATGTAATCTTCTTTCCTTGCAGTGTCCACCCGGAGCTCTTCATTCGTCATGTTTCTGACACCTTTTCCGTTCCCTCCTAGCTCGCACTCGTGCCCATGCCAGTAGCAACCGTGGAATTGGTACACCGTCCGACTCTGTTCGCTATAACCATCCACTGGTAGGTTGTGACAGCCTATCCTCATTTCTCCTCCATTCTGTTGGTGAAGGATGACCTCTCCTCTCTTCCACGATTGGAACTCTAACCAACCATGCGCCACTTTGCTGAACTTTTTAATAGGTTCTAGAGCAAAGCCTCGGCTCTCTAGCCTCCGCCTGGGATAACCCGTAGGCATATTCCCCATCATACAGTATAGGTAGAGGGCGTTGGCATCAACTCCCAGAATGGACCTACAGGGTTTTGCGGATGTGCCATACATCTTCTCTCGAATAGAGGTCACTCCAACTTCATGATGTCTGTGAAAGATAATGCTTGGCCCTCCCACGAGGTTATCGCGAAGAGTATGGTACAGACTTTTGCTCTCCTCATCGAACAGACATATGGGTTGCGAGTTGCAAAGTTCGTCTCGGAGAGACATTAACCTATGCAGCGGAAGAGCGGCTTGTGGAGGAGAGTAGCCATAAGGTCGGGCCTCCACCTCCATAAACAACCATCTGATAGCCAAGCCTGGAAGCGAGATTGCGGATTTCAACATGTCAATACCCTTTTGTCGATAGATAGAGCTCTGACGTGCAATGGCCTCGATGAATGGGGCCACATCGAGGTTGTTGTACCAGATGAGAAAATCCCTGAACGTTTCCATGTTCTCTCTTTCCCACACGACCTGACAGTGGTGATAATCTTGCTCGCTCAATTCTTGCTGAGTCAGCGAGTTGAAAAAACTCTCTCGGGGAGGGAGTCCATAATAATCCAACCTTCTCAGGGAATCTACCCAGTCGTAAGGAAAGAATCCCTTACTCTCTGACACGCCAAATGCCTTCAAGTATTTGGAGTAGTTGAATCCCGGTGCGATAAAGTTGCATATGTCAAGGAACCTAAAACGTCTACTCTCCACGCAGGACATACTGTTAACACGCTTAACGATGAAGACAAAATCTTCTCCCTCCTCCTCTTGTAGAGAGCGAAGCAAAGGTCCCTTTAGTATATTTAGGTCATACTTTTGTGAGTTGAAACCAACCACCGGAACGCTGGAGATGTGCTGTTCTAACTCTCTTTCTAATCCGGAGAGACCGGACTTCACCCTGTAAGTCGAGACGTTAGAGAACTTTTCGTCAGCAAAGGCTTCTTCTCTATCCGCCCGATCCGCAAGGAAAGTAGAGAGTCGCTTGCGTACATCCCGGAATCTTTCTCCGAACAAATCTCCTGCCACGTCAGCAATCTTTGCTATGTAGTGGACGAATTGACGAATGCACTTCGTTCCATCCTTGCTGTCGACACTCCTCACAAAGCACTTGGCCTGCTCAAACCCCGGGACGTTAGAACATACAGATATGCTCAGTAACTCGTGTCTTGCACTAAAAGTCATTGTGGAGGTGTTAGTTTGTAGGTTGTCTTTTGGCATGAAGCATTCAATATCATAGGTGATATAGTAGGGGTAGTATAAGAGGTCGGGGTTCACCACCTCTATTCCCGCCACTCGCTTGAGTTTTGTGAATATGGTTGGCGGGGGTCCAAACGTTCCACCAGGGAAAACAAACACCGATGCTTCCTCTGGCGAGCACTTATGTCGCCGTAGGCTGGACAAACGTGTGAAAGCGCCATCGCACAACTTGCAGGTGAAACATCTGGCAAACAAATCAACATTCTTTATCCAGCTGAAGTGGTTTTCGTACATGTTGACAAAGAGTTTACGGGCTTTGTTTCGTGCCCCAGATGACCAAACTATCGGAGCTACCCCCTCATCAGTTAGGCAGAAGACTATTATAGATATGTCAAAATGATCTTCCAAGGCCAGCAGATCACTCGCGCCCACCCCGGGAAAGTCTGACAAAGTTGATGAGGGTGGGGAAGAAGATCTAGATTGTCTCATGTATTGTTTAAACAAGCGATGTGTTGTGGTCTGAGAGGGGCGATGACAGCAACATCCCTTCTTTGGGTCGCAGTTACAGTCATACATCATGGCCAAACATCTAAAGAAACACAATTTGTCTGGGTAGGGACGGGCACCTCCTCTGGACCAAAAGTCTACATCTAGTGCTATCACATGTCGGTTGTTAAGTATGTAGTCTGGGAGTTTGCTCACTACACCACCCACCTTGCCAATCTCTAGGAGTTTATAGATGTAGAATGTCAAATTTGCAATGTGACGTAAAACCCAAGCGGTGTTCGGTCTCCTTTGTGCTGACCTCTCTCTCAAGTCGAGCTCCTGCACAGATTCGCAAAACTCTCTCATCTCATTCTCTGCTCTGATCAGTCTTGGCTTGGGGAAGAACGCGGCATTGTTGCTTGATGAGTGAAAGTAGCGCAACTCTCCACTGGTCTTATGCTCGAGGATGACTCCAGCGCTACAGTTAATCTTCACAGTACAAGGTACTCTCTTCCACATCGCTCTCAATTTAGTCCACACCTCTTCATCTCCTTCATCTTCACATTCCCCTCTCCACACTCGAACGTTGAGAATGTCTTCTACAGGACGAGAGTGTATTGTGGACCTGATCGAGCTCCAATAGCGGGCTAGTAGCACCCCCATCTCATCCCCCTCTTCAGCTGTTGGAGGTTTGGACCAGAAAACATCATCAAACTTCTCTGCATCCCCCTCATCTTTTTCCGCCTTGACCTCGCTATGAAATCGTCTCATGTGATGACCTAGCTTTCTCCTCCCATCAAAACATCCGCCACAAACCGGGCACTTGTGTGGGTGAGCCTGTGCATGCATTCTCTTCGTGTGCCTGTCTAGAGAAAACGCTGTTTTGAGAACCAGACCGCATAGTTGACAAGTGTGCTCGGCCTGACGAGAGCTCTCCCCCCCTATAAAAATACAAAATAGTAGGGTGTAAGTTATTCTTTTACCTCATACTACTATTAGCAATCCACAATTGTTACCAACTACCTCATTTAGCACTAACCTTTTTTACTTGTTGACATCTCTGATCAGGTGCTGACTAGTAGGTAAGTGTCTCTGTTTAGTCTCCCTATAAAAAATATATAGTAGTAGGGTGTAAGTTAATTTTTTTTGTTTTTGGCTCAATAGCGTTATATACAATAGACACTTCACAATTGCTGCCGATTACCCTATTTAGCACTAACCTTATGTTGTACTTGTTGACATCTCTGATCAGGTGCTGACTAGTAGGTAGCTGTCTCTGTTTACTCTCACTCTGTTGACTAGAGGCTGATTGTTCATACTGCTAGAGTGAGAAACTCATACCTTAAATAGTAGTATTCAGTGGGCGGAGTCTAACCATTTCCCCACCCTTGGCAATACCACCCCGATGTGAATCCGAAGCCTCCCGATGTGATTCCGAAGCTTCCCGATGCATCCCGATGTGATTCCGAAGCTTCCCGATGCATCCCGATGTGAATCCGAAGCTTCCCGATGCATCCCGATGTGATTCCGAAGCCTCCCGATGCATCCCGATGTGATTCCGAAGCTTCCCGATGCATCCCGATGTGAATCCGAAGCTTCCCGATGCATCCCGATGTGATTCCGAAGCTTCCCGATGCATCCCGATGTGAATCCGAAGCTTCCCGATGCATCCCGATGCATCCCGATGTGATTCCGAAGCCTCCCGATGCATCCCGATGCACCCCGATGTGAATTGACACATCGGGACACATCGGGAAGCTTCGGAATCACATCGGGATGCATCGGGAAGCTTCGGAATCACATCGGGATGCATCGGGAAGCTTCGGATTCACATCGGGATGCATCGGGAAGCTTCGGAATCACATCGGGATGCATCGGGAAGCTTCGGAATCACATCGGGATGCATCGGGAAGCTTCGGAATCACATCGGGATGCATCGGGAAGCTTCGGATTCACATCGGGATGCATCGGGAAGCTTCGGAATCACATCGGGATGCATCGGGAAGCTTCGGATTCACATCGGGATGCATCGGGAAGCTTCGGAATCACATCGGGATGCATCGGGAAGCTTCGGATTCACATCGGGATGCATCGGGAGGCTTCGGATTCACATCGGGATGCATCGGGAGGCTTCGGATTCACATCGGGGTGCATCGGGACACATTGGGATTGGATAATAAAAAGGGAGGAGTCAAGAAATGAGCAGATGTATAAAGGGAGAGTGGGATCACAGTCTCAGCATTCAAAGTTCAGCACATCACTACTGTACAGGAACACTACTACAATAGTACATTATCAATGGATACTGACAACATAGTCCAGAACCAAGAAGAGTTATTTGCGGGCTTAACGGACTCACAAATGGATGGAATTATTGAAGAAGAAGAGTGCAGTCAGAAGAGGAAAGAAGAGGTGGATGCGTTAAAAGAGGCACGGAAGAAGGGGAAAATAATAGGAGTGGGGAGTCTTGCCCGAAAGGATCTTTCTAACATGGCGGACTCTCCGTCCTCCCCGGAGCGGGCCTCGGATAGGGGCGAGACCACAACAACCAAGAAGAGGAAGAACCCAAAAGGAGATGAAATCTGTGCTAAGAAAAAAAAGAAACCCCAGGCGATTGTAATATCAGATGATGATGATGATGGCCACGGAGCCGATACGGCTACGGAAGAAATGGATGGTGGTGAGACGACGAAGGGAAAAAAAGCTACCAAGTCCCCTTGCAAGGGGAAGAAAAAGAGCGGGGGACTAAGCCTGGAGAAAGCTCGTGCAGTGGCGGCAACCCTAATGTAAGTAGCCCTATTCGTATATCTATAAATTACCGTACTATCTTTCTCCCGTTTAACCACTTTGTCGGATCTATATACACCACTTTCATTATTGTAGGAGCATGGGAGCGGAGAAGAGGAGCTCTCTGCAGACGACAGTGAAGCTGTCGGAGCTAGAGCCAGGAACTGTGCTAGAAGTGAGTGGAGGTTCGGTGGTTGAAACGGCATTCGGAAAAGCATTCTTAGCCAGGGCAAGCTATGTGGATGACAAGGGGATGAGACATTGCATCAGCTTTCACACCAACATTCGTCACGCCATGCCCAAGCTAGCGGATGTCAAAGAAGAGGAGCTAAAGGACCTTACCCTTCCACCTAGGATCATGGTGTACTTGGGACAGCAGGAGACCGCTAAAGGACAAAACACATTCAACCGTATCGAGAGCGTGTGCTCCCTGCCAGGAGCAGCCATGAAAAAGCTGGCCGGTGACTTGAGAAAGAAGACCTTGGTCCAGTTGGAAGAATTTTTTCGAGTGCAAACGCTATCTTCCTTCCCCGTTGGTTCTGTGCTGGTGGTGACCGCGCTCCGACCCACATACGTCCCAAGATGCGGTGATGGTGATAATGCGAGCAACTCCATTGCCACCTACGAGTGCCGGATTGGAAACGAAGAAAAAAAGGGAGAAGTCTTCCTTCCGGGACGTCTGGCAGTTTCGATGAAAGAGCTCCTCCCCTCCGTGATGGTGTACAAGGGACAGAAGACTTCCAAGAGCGGGAGAACATTCTACGATTGTGCCATTCTAGACTCCATCCTCGGCGAGCGTCTCCTCCCCGCCACTGCACAGTTTTGAGGCAAAAACTTTTGTCATTCACACTCATTCGTGTCTACTTATCAATTGATTTTATATTATTACTCTCAAACTCGTGTATCGTTAGCCTTACTCATATTTTTCATAGTCGTATATCGGTTTTTATCGATTGATTTTATATTATTACTCTCAAACGTATTGAAAATTAAAACAAACTCGTGTATCATTACCCTTACTCATATTTTTCATAGTCGTATATCAAGTTTTTTATCGCTTGATTTTATATTATTACTCTCAAACGAATTGAAAATTAAAACAAACTCGCGTATCATTACCCTTACTCATATTTTTCGTAGTCACATATCAAGTTTTTTATCGATTGATTTTATATTATTACTCTCAAACGCATTGAAAATTAAAACAAACTCGTGTATCATTACCCTGACTCATATTTTCATAGTCGTATATCATCTATTCTAGAATACATCACACACCATTACTCTAACCCGTATTTTCCTTCGCTTCACCCTACTCCAGCCGACGGTCCGCCCGCGAGGGTCGCGACGGGTCGCGACGGGTCGTTGGGGCGGGAGGGCGGGGGAGGGGCGGGGGATGGGCGGGGGGAGGGCGGCGTGGGACCACGGCTGGACTCGCGAACGAGAACCGCCGCGAGGCGGAGGGCGAGGCGGAGGGGTTTGGGGTGGGGAGGGGTGGGGAGGGGCGGGGACGGGTGGAGGGAGGACGGGTGGGGTTCGCGGGGCGGGGGGGGGGCGCGCGCGTACGCGCGCGCCCCCTCGCCCGAGCCGTGGGATGGGGCGAGGGGTTTGCTCTTTAGACTGGGTTCCGCGGAACAGCCGATGAGGTTTTTGAAACCCCACCCGCGATGGGGGGGAGTAGGTTCTAGGGCTTTGCACATAGAGTGAGGTTTAGGGGAGAGGAGGGGCGAGAGGACGGGTGGGGTGGTCGTCCGCCCGGGGAGTTTTTGGATCTAGGGCTAATACGACGCGGAAAGGGCCGGGTGTCTGTGTAGATCTGCACTGACTATACTACTCTGGCAGTTGTGGCCATACAGTGTTATATAGCCTTACGGCCTACAAAGTTTCACAGACATTTTTTATACATTTACCAATCATAACTTTTCCAAAGCCCATCATAACATTCAGACTTGCTTTTTTGAGTATTTTATTAATTAATAATTATGTAATTGTACCTGTTAGTACATGTAGATGGTTTTTACTTTTTACTCACTCTTCAAGACTGCTCAAGTTATACTATTGTAAGTCCCTGAATGCTTGTTTTGCACAATTTAGGGTAAATTCTAGTGTCATGGAAACAGTGCACCAACAGGATGACATAAAAGGAAAATTATCTTATTTTAGTAAATGTGTTCTATTATTTCTAAAAGTATAAACTATTGATTGCACAAGGACATCTGCATCTGCAGCATAGCGAAATAAGACTAGGGCTGTAAGATAAGAAAATCATTGGGTTTACACTCTGATTCACAAGTAAATTGAACAATCTGGTTCTTTCATAACAAAAGGTGTCCTAGACCATTCAGTTAATGATGTACTCAAACCTGCTTTCACATACCACTTGTGAAACCAACAGGCAATGTCAATTTCAGAAGTTAAACAAGTTGTAAGTGGAGTTGTGTTTACTTTTTTGAGAAAATTAAATAATCATCTTGTAGCCTAAGAGCTTCTCTATATCATAAGAGAGGTCATTTGTGGCTCAGTTGCCATAAAAGCCCATAAAATAAAAATGCAAATTAGCATAAGCTCACAAAATCAGCACGTGGCCATTGCATTATAACATATATGAATCAGCTTGACCAAATGGGGGCGTGGCCTGTTTGTTTAGAACTATGCGGGGTGGCTTATATGGCCTATAGGATTTCGCAACTCTCTTTCAATGGCTCTGGTGCATTCCAATAATAATATAATATAATGATAATATTATACCAGTTTCATAAGGTCACCCTTTGAGTGCACATAAGTCCCAGTGGTCAGTCTACTTATGTCTATTTTCTAACAACCCGTCGGAGCGCACTGTAATGCTCTCATCCCGACAGTAAATCTAACAAGTCAAAGCAGCATAATTCCAATAAGGTAGCACAACAAATAGTATAAAATTGTATTTTCTCTAGTGCCCTGGAACAACCATAGTTAGACAAGAAATGAATTAATACAGCAGTAACATTTTGTTGTGGCCAAAGTTCCTTGAGCATGCCCCAAGATTTGTGGAAAGGCCAGATGATGGCCCAACCTCATTGTTGGCGAGAAGCTATGTACCTAACCTTGTACAAATGCTAGTTTGCTGCTTGGGTGCAGCTATATTTACTATTGTGTATGCACACTCAAAGTAAGGTAGGTACCTACAGCTCTTTCTTACCAAGTAGTAGAATGGCAATATATCTCACTCTATGCAGCGAAAATGATTTTGCGTTGAAAACAGTGAAAATTTTCATGGTGGAGATAATTCCTAATAATTTCTTCCTCAACTACCGAGCATGCAAATATTTCTGCATTATCCTTGACAGTCTGTCAGAAGTTGTGCAGATGTGCTGCTGTATTATGTGCGTCAGCGCTTGGAGGACTTTTCTTTTTAGGAGGTATTCTGAAACTATTCCTTGAGCAAGATCCAGTGTCAAGCCAAGGCATATACATGTATATGAATTAGGAGTTACTTCTACTACTTATGGAAATTTTTGTGCTCTGTTTACTAATGATGACAAATAGTAATGCATGATACCGGCTATACAGCACACGTAAGAAAGCACAATGTCGCAATGTGCTGCCTGCTTTGGTGGAATTTCAAATCGAATTCCAAGAAGTACATAGTTGATAGATTTTTATTTGTACAGTAATAAAACTTCTAAGTACATGTATATATATATGCATTGTATTATATGGTTGTCTATATATTATTCATAGCTAATTATATCACAGACGATTCTAATTTATTGATTTACCCAGAAGGCTTTTCAGATATTCCCTTCCTGTTCGGAAGCAAGAAATAGGAAACCGACAATACACAAGTTTAACACAACTATAATATTTAAAGAACATTCCTTACTTCAAATCTCTTCAACCATTATACTGTAGCAAAGAGAATAGCACCGGTTTTTCTATACAGTGTATTCTCAATAGCCAATTTTCTGCACACAACTGCTGAAGTACAGTTATGTAGTTCTAGCTCCAGTTTTACACTGTTGGTGGAGCAAGTGAAGGACATCTGTATTTTTGTACTAAACGGTGTTGGTTAAAAGTCGAATGAATAAAACTTTCATGTAGGAAATGAGAATTTGCGGAGCTGGCTAGCAGCAAGGAATGGCTGACAGGTTTGGCGACTTGAGCTGCCGATGCATTGTGATTTAATAAGAAAAGCTTTTCTCCTTGATATTAACTTATTCAAGTTTTGCAATGCTCTCTTGTATTCCAATGATCTTATATATATATAGTACAGCTTATTACTTGTGATTCTGAATCCTCTCTCTTTCTGCAATGTTATGCCAATCCCAGATCTCAGCTGTAAATATCTGTAGACTATTATGTAGAATATTTCTGGTACACCCAGCTGTAATTACCAGTAGGGCCACTTGAAGTCAAACACCTACATGCACATGTAGGTATATAAACAATGTTACAAACTTTAGTGGCTTTCCATACAGAGCACATTTAGCTGATTAGCTAAATACCTTTACTAAATTTACCACAAGACATTGTTATTAGCATTAAATTTCGTCACGGTTCTACCAGCTTTCTGTTAGTCTCACTTAGTTCCTTGGCTACTTAATTTCAGGCACAAGCGAACTTGCTGGTGACTTTTTCGGCCCACTTCCGTCACAGGGTCGCGAACATATTGGCCTGGACCAAAAGCAAAATCCTCAACACCGTGCAAGAAATTTGAATATACAAATGAGCTAGGGATAGTTTCGTCTTACCAAGCAAAATTCCAGAGCAATAGCCCTCTCGGCCATCTTGGGAGTTTTATTTGCGACCTAGGCCAGTCCAAGAGGTCATGTAGACATTAATTGAGTTTGGTAATGTGAACTCCTCGTGGAAATATAAGCTACTGTGTCATCAGCTATAGTATCCTGATCTTATATATATATATAGCTATAGCAGTAGCAGTATTAGTTAAAAACAAAAGAAATCAACTGATAGAGAACTGTGGGAGATAAGAACAGACAACTCTCAACTTGTGCACATTAACAGGCATAACTGTAATTAAAGGCAAAGGTACATTGTAAGTATATAATATAACATTATTACAGCTGACATGTGGCGGCGGTGCAAATTTTGAATCCTTGGTAGTGATGGCACAGCTATACAACATATGCGCTAAAGGATGAGAGGAAAGCCAACCAGGCAGATGCTAGCTTAGTGTTCTTATGGTCTCAGCTTAACATAGCTGGAAAGAGGAAAACCTCTAAACTGGGTCCAAGGTGAGGGGAGAAGTCGACCAGCAACACGATGGAGGTTATGGAGGCGGAACTGAAGCCAGCCTGCTTGAGTAAGACTCAATATTAGGCTGTGAGAGGCATGGGGCTGAGGTGACTCCACAAGGTAGCGAGAGCAGCGGTGGAGCATCGGGCTCTGGTAACAGTCCTGGAGAAATCTAAGGACAGCACTTAGAACCCAAGTCCAAGCAAGTGCTTGTGTAATTACTGTTAGCAGTGAACAGTAAGAGACCACTTAGTAAGAGTAGAGGTTGGCTATTTATTCACAGTCAATACTTACCAATTTTTTTTTACTTCCCACTATATTAACCCCAGCTAAGAAAGCAAGGATCTAAAGAGATCTGCATTTTTTCTAATTTGGGGTGGAGAAGGCACTTCACCAATGGCAAAGTTTATATGAGGCACAGGAGAAATTGTGGCTAGAGGCGGAATGAGACAGCATTTTTGGATTCGAGACGAGATTCGAGGCACTACTTCTAAAAAATTCAAGACGAGACTGGGCTTTAGGATTCAAGGGAATTTTCCTAAAGAGTTTGCCAAATTTTATATATCTGCATGTTAGAACTCCAATGGTCTCAATTGGTACTCTGTAAACTCTGTATTTCATCATAATGCTTTTCAATAAAGAGTGAACAGGAGGCTGTGAAATATATTGCACATGCATTCCATGTACATTACAATGCATGTACATGGGTACTAAAATAATAATGTAATTTAACAAATTAGTGTGGAGTTATGTTTCCTTTAATGAAATAGTTTCACGAGTAGACAACTTTTGGTAAGGACATAACATTGCATTATGGGAGTGGAGATTGACATGAATCAAAAGGTCATCGACCTCCGGCCTAGCACCCGGCTCCTTACCTGTGCTATGAAACATCAGCATTATGATAATATTATGATTATGAAGACACCCTGCTTCAACGAGAGTCAATGAAATGATTATGGTCTATAAAACTGCTTTCAGACTGATGTTTATACTAACTACTAGCGGCCAACACTAACCACAACTATATTATATAGTGACATGCTCCAGTGAGCGGTAGGGTCAAAGAGTTCAACAATCTGAACTTTAAACCCCATCGCTAACTGATGCATGCCAGCTGTGATATAGTAATAGTTAACCACATTGTGGTTAGCGTTGGCCACTCCTGCTAGTAGTCGGTGTAAATGGCAGTCTGAAAGCAGTCTAAGGTTTATAAGATTCCATTATGGGGGCGGAGATGCCGTCAAGGCAAAGTTACAGCATTCTATCTTCTCTTACAATAGAGTAAAATAAAATTTAGGTTGATACAGGATGCAGCTTGGATATAATCGTTCATTAAACACAGACACTACTTTATTCTTTAGACTATTAGAGAAGTCAAAGCTACATGATAAGTGTATTTTCAAACTGTCACAGAGATTATGGCCCATGCTTCAAGCAAATTAAAATGGAAGAGGAATTGTACACAGCTGGCCTTAATTATATTTATTATATATTATATATTATATATTATATATATATATATTATATATTTATGTATGATCCTTTTCTGTTTGCCTGTTCAGCGTTTAAACACATCATACTGTACTTAGACTAGAGGCGAGCCTTTGTAGAAAACATCCTGGGTTATATTTTGGGAACATAAATACATATTTACCAGCTTAAAGTACTACTGAAATCATGCCTTTTCATGTAGTAATTATGTTATATAGGTTATTATTTTTCAATATATGCAACAAAAATTCATATAACATAATCAGTTTGTCTGTTTTCTGAAAATGGAACACACTGCAAACCTTCATTCTACCATATTGAATTACAAAGGATGTAAACTTTGTTTACTCTGTAACTGTGGAAACAAAATGGAAGTTGTCACATAACAAAGCCTAGCCAATTAAATTAGTGTGGTTAATTTAGCTGAAATTCCAGCATAGGTAATGGGTGGGAATTAATGCCAGCAGTACCCAATATCTTCATCTAATCTGCTATTCCAAGTCTAGGCTTCAAACAGAAACTTGGATCTAATTAATCACTGTGTCTTTGGCAACATTTTGCTTGTTGCAACAGAGTACCTCAGTTCTGCCATGTTTTCTTGTTTTATGTGCATTTGCTTACTACAGCATGTGGCCCCAAATGATGTATGCCACACTTACACCACTCTCAATTGGCTTGACTAACTGTTGCATTACTTCCTATCCCTCCAATGAAATATTTATTTGTATTAGAGTGCAGTACATTTTAATATACAGTAATACAATACATGCACGTTGTAATACATGTACATACTGATACTGTATTAGACCATAACACAGTATAATGTTATTATATACATGTAGTTATACTATAGTATATACTGTGTTTATAATTCAATGTAATATAACATAAAATTATTATAGTCTATCTAGTATATACTACAAAACGTATATACTATATAGTATCTACTCTATATGTTCATGCAAGTACTACTGTATATCTGTACCTGCATGTACATGATTTGTATTAATAAGTAACATGGTTGAACATATTTATAATCTTAAACAGGTCTGGATGTACATGTAAGTCTATATAATGTAGCAATTATTACATGCATATTATGCTGCCACTTGTAATTTAAATATCAAAATTATTTTGCATGTATACATGTATTATACTAACAATATCTGCTGAAGTATTACATTACTACAACATAGCCATAGCCCTCAACAAGCTTTGGTCAGTAACTACAGGATTTTTTGTCTCAATATCCTCACTCATAGCTTCCCTTGCTTGGCCTGATTGAACTGTATTACTCAATGGCTGGCCATATTATTGAGAAAACCATAGGATTACATAAGCCAAATAATTACAGAAAGCTCATAGCTGTGAGATTGTAGTGTAAGTATGGGGCACCTGGTAACCCCCCAACACAGGACTATAATTAGAGAGCCAAGCTATGGGCCTTCACACGTCATACAGGATGTGGACAACACCCCTGTAACCTGGGACTTCCTTTTCCAGAACCCACTTTTCATGATGATTTTATATGCTGGCATATCCCAGCCCAAATTATTTTCAGAGTTTTAATAAAGTGAATATAGCAGCTTCAGGGCTTAAAGTTTAGATATACCAAACAAAATATTATCATTTCTGTAGCCCTTTAAGTAAGAACTGTTAAAATGTTATGCAATTCATTTATATAGGCCTACTGTACACACTCCAATAGAAAAATCATTGATAGAGCGAAACAAATACAAATACTTGGATAAGAATTTCAGTTTAAAAATCACGTTTTACTAAACTTATATCTACCTAATATTGAATCAATTAATGAGTACGTCAAGGAAGTGGCTACAGTATTATATAATTTTCTTATATTTATTCAACCCTGTAATTACATTGAGTGTACTTCTGGAGTAAGATGTACACACAGAGGTATAATGGTCCATTCACACCGCCGTTTATACTAACTACTAGCGGCAGCGGCCAATGCTAACCACAACTATATTATATAGTGACGTGAGCGGTAGGGGTCAACGAGTTCAACAAGCTGAACTTTAGACTCCGCCGCTAACTAACATGTGCCAACTATTTAGTATAGTAATAGCTAACCACATTGTGGTTAGCGTTGGCCGCTCGCCGCTAGTAGTATAAACGGCAGTGTTAATGTTGCATAAGAAGCTGGCTGGTGATAGCATAATACATGTATGTCGCAACGGAAATAATTGTTTTGGTATGCTACAGACACCTACACTGGAATTTTCATACCAGCTAAATCTTTTAACCTTCTAGACCCAAGTGAGAGAATATAATGTCAGAAGAGAATGCTCCGGAACCTATCTCTAGAAGCAGCACCAATTATAGTGAACGTAAGTAAAAACAAATATGATGGGGGTTGAACGTGGAATATTGTCAGTATAATAAGGCCATTTTTGAAGAGTTTACTTCCTGTAGTTTAGGTGCCAATCATTACTGACTGATCTTTGTGACCTGAATAATGTAACTTTGTCTGGTGCTATAAGTTCATTGTGCTATAGAAAACAAAATTATATTGTGCAAAATGCAGCAGAGGTTTGAATAAGGATTGTGACTGTAATGACCATACACTGTATATATATTTTGCAGTTGGCAATGTATATACGTCTATCAGCCGTCAGAGTTTCTTTAATCTCATAGAAAACAGTTCTCAATCAGAAGTAGAAGTAGGTGTTCTATATCTATTTCTCCAGAAGATGTGAGTAGCATAGTCAGTGTAGATCTGTTCTGATCTGTGTAATTTCCTAAGTGTGCATGGAAAAACTAAGATAAAAAAAACATCAACTTGATTTTTAGTGAGCATAGCTTCTCATAAGAGTGTACATATGGATGTGGTAAGTGTAAACATGTCGATAACATAAACATAAAAGATAGTTTTTGTAGTATCATGGGTCGACTGGCAGAAATTCTGTGTCGTTCTCTTCTACCACTCTATGGTAGAAGGTGCCAAAAACCAGGTAAAAAATATAATCCAGAACATGGAGAGAGTAGAAACAAAACCAGAGGTCTACCTTGATCCAGAACAAAAGGTAATGGATGAAATAAACAAAGGTTGGAGACCGATAAAGACATACTAGGTGTGCTGGTTCTCCTGATGGATATCAAAGCTGATGACGAGGTCATCCTGATGTCATTAACGAGAATAGCGCACCTCGACAGTCTCTGTGATAAACCCAAAGTAAGCACGCACATTTACGTACTAATTAAATCTGTGCCCACATCAACAGCAACAGGGCTAGGCTTTTATTGGCTGTCTTCCTTGCGCCAATCTCTGCGCCAGACTACACCAAACCTATTCAGAACTTGCAGACTGTCAACATTTTATTTTATTGTTATGCTCAAAGATCTTTTTTTTATCTTTTTACAGGTTTTTTTGACCCAGAATTGTCAGACGATTCCGCAACGGGTCTTAGAAGAACCCAGACCTGATGCAAGTAGTGTCAGCCGAAGTGTTGAAACAACCAAGACAAGTTCAGAGCCAGATGGAGCGTCAGAACTTGACATCAAATGGACTTGCGAACCTGAGAGTCAAATACTTGTAATGGAATCAACTAAACCTTTCCCAATACTTGTAGACTTTACATCCCGTCTGCGTAAAGACATGGACCTAACGGAAGTGTTCCAAGATTTAATGTTTAAATATAATGAAGAAGAGAGCAAAGTGACGATACACAGTACAATGACTAAAGAACTGGGTGTCAAGCAACCCTCTCCTAAACCACAAGAAACACCTCAAGATGAAGATGAAAAAACTAGTAAAATACGCTGCATAGCACTGTAAAATACACATCTACATTCAGCTCATATTACATATTGCATATTGCAGACAATCTCATCCAATCAATATATACTAAGAAGGCTCTACACTGTTTTAAATTTAGCTCCTTCTAAAATTATTTTGATATATGGTGCCATTGGTTTTACTAAACTCAAAAATTTATCGACAGATTTAATTGCATCTTGCTATTTAACCATCTAGATTATTCGTACAGTAAACCCATACATTACTTATAATATTTTTCATGCTATATACTCGTACTATCGTATTAAGCATAACTTTGCAGGGGTGACGGTGCTGGCCATATTGATGGCATTGCCGCTGTGGATTGTAAAGTCAATCTAGAAGAGTGAAGGACCTAGTTTCTACTAACTTGCTCCTTCATTCCATAAATAAATTAGATCATGTATTTAAACGTTGAAAGCCTAAATTCATTTTGGCTAATGGAACTTCTGCAGGTTATCATTTGATTGATTGGCGTGAGAAGATCAGAAAAATGTCACAGTCTACATGTATCTTGTAAAGATAATCCTAATCAACAACATGGCATGGGTGGAGTGGGTGGGGGGGGGGGGGGGTGAATCAGAAAAGGTTGAAGACTATTCCACATGATTGAGATGAAATTTAAGCGGAACTACCAAACTAATAACCTAAAGGGTATGCTACATGGACGATACTTTATTAGCACAACTGCACAAGTCTACTATCTTCAAATAAAAAGTTTTAAACTAGAACAAATTAAGATTCTATATACTTTTGACACACGAAATATTAGTTGTACAGTTGCCTACAATTGGTATTGTGAGAGCACTGTATTACTGTAATATTGTTGATATTGTAGCCTACATTCAGCAATACGCACAATATTGATATTGTAGCAGCGCACACAATAGTTATTATATTTATCAGTACATACAGTAGACATTGTATTAGTGCATGGAGTAGATATTGTAGCAGTGTGAGAAACAGCAAAAGACAATATTATGCATCAAGGAATTATCACCTCTCCAAACAAGAAAAAGACATTGTGATAGTACACCAAGAAGTTATCTTCTCTTCAAACAAGAAAAAGACCTGTAATAGTACACCAAGAAGTTATCTTCTCTTCAAACAAGTGAAAGACATTAGAATCGTACATCAAGAAGTTATCTTCTCTCTGAACAAGAAAAGACAATATTATAGCCTTACCCAGATATATATATATATATAGACTAATTTTCTATCACATTATGGAATACACAGTGTCTTTTTTAGTTAGCCAATGGAATTATCTCTAAATTGAAACAGAAGCTCCCTTAACATCCTGACAATATTTTAGCGCAATAATTTTTATGTACTTACTTGGTAATAGTAGTAGTAACAAGTCGCTGTTTATTATTTTGGTATCTCGTATATTGATTGATTCGTATTCTTTTAGAAGGTTTCTTGTTGTATTATACTGATATAATTCTGTACGTATACATATATTACATATAGATATACATTAGTAGTATTGTGACTAAATAGACGTGTTAATTTGATTAAGTGATTTGTATAATTAAAGTGGATAATTGTAATCAATTCAAATATAGATATACAAAACTGTATATTAATCCTTGTAAATTGAGATAGATAAATGATACTGGAACTAACGTTGTTAAATAAGTAACTATTGAAAGTATTGATTAGAAATCTATGATAAAGTGGAGTAGTGCCATGGTTGAATTAATAATTGTAATTGAGTAATTGAATTAGTATAGTCATAGTGTTACTCTTGGTATTCTCGTCGTAATTTAATTGAAGGCTTGAGAAAATACCTGTGTACAAATGTAAATTAGTCATAGTAACCTTTAACATTTGTGTATTGGCTTATGTGCATTGCCTGCTCGGTGAGCTTCCCCAAACTGGCCCATTCTTCAAGGACGACCGAGTGATTCCTACTGACTTACAGTGATATCCCCATCGGAGTCAACCAGTATCGTCTTCCTTAGATTTATTCCCATATCGTTCTATAGTATCTCCGTATATCCTTGACTGTTCGGATCTCCTGACGAACCCCGCATCCTGTAATATTCATTGGACATTGACATTCATAATTGGAATTATCTATTTATACAAAGCAGAAGTAGATGCTAATTAAGGTAAGTGAGAATTGCTAGTATAAGTAAGTCATATTGTAAAAGGTAAGATATAAACCTGGCGCTATGTCCATGAGTCAGCCTAGAGTCCACAGAATTGTAATCAGAAAATTCATAATTCAGCTTTAGCTTGATGTACATTGAGTTTGCCCAGTTGATCAATTCATTGGTTTATTTGTCAGAAGTTATTTTCCTACAGGTACAGGTAAAGGAGGGCAACTCCTGCAAATTAACAACAGTATGCAACGCAATCTTCTTTATATGTGACTCTAAAATCACATTATAGCTGTTATATAATAGATGTACACATACATAACTTTGTAATAACTGCAAACATGGAGAAAAATGTGTCATTAGCAGCTGCAAGTAAACATGATTTAATTTAAACGCCATGATATAATAATAGAGGAATTTAGGTCAAATCACTAACATGTTATTAAAAGCTTACGAGATGAAGTCGTCTTCTAATCAGGGATGAAACCTTCACCAAGCTTAAAGGGCAATGTCCAAAGAGATTATTAAATTCGGAAAAACCCTTATCGTAATTTTCAAGCAGAGCAGATAAGCATTAGTTGTACTGATAAGCTGGGATACTCAAGTGATAAATGATTATTCAGTAGCTACCATGTTTGACAAACTAACAGTGTCACCTCAAAAACCTAAGATACACACACAACTCACACTCAGAGGATAGAAAAAGAACAAGGTTTACAGACAATCTTAGATGGTTTCGCGTGCTGAAAGCAGGATGCATAGACCCGCTAGAAAGAAAATAGTTGAGAATTTCCTGAGACTGACACGACTAACACCCATGGAGACTTTTCCTCTAGTAATCTACCTATTATGTAGAAGAAACTTAGTAGTCAGAGACGCATTGTCTAGTAAAATATGTGTGGGTGTAATTATGGCAGATATATGTAGATTCTACTATCTTGTTCGTAAACGGTTACCTGACGGAACTGCATTCAACAGACTCCGTCTGGTAGCTCTAGGAATAGCAGAGTCTTCGTCACTAAGACATGATGATCATACCAATGGTAAGTTGTACAGTATGTTGTGTTGCATCTATTGTCAGCATTCACATGATACTGCTACAGATGACGAGCTAGCTGAACACTGATAGTCTTCAACTACATGTTTAACCAAGAATAGTGGATAGCTTTCTTGCATGCATAACTTACTGTCGTCTGTTGAAGTATAGTGTAGTATACATTTTATAATGTAGAATGAGCTGAATATAATGAAGGCTGGTACCCATTAGATTAGAAGAGTTTTAAGCAGATCTAGTCCAATAGCCACAACAAAATATGCATAGGAGTGTCAGTCATGACCATCTCGATGATTGTTAGAGACTTCTGATCATAGTTAGTACTAAACTGTGAACCCCATTATTAGCAGTGTAGTATTGTGATGGTACAGGACATTTGTATGCGACTCCAGCTACCCGGATAAAACCCTACAGCACCTTGAGTGCCTAGTAGTTGCCACAGCACTACTCAACTAACACTCGCACTCTCATACCCAGCTGTTCGTATACTCATACTCAATTGTATTGCATGTCTAAACCACTCATTTACTGTCTACATACGTGTATCTATGTGTTTATATCCGTTCTACTTAACTACATATCAATGTACATTCATGTATGATAATATACTAAGCTTTTTGGTACCTTTTATACCCATGTAAAGAGGCCCGACCTCTCAGAATCCCTTGGTATTCATTTTGTACATGAATTGGATGATTATAAGCAACTTTTGTATAACCCGACCTATTTTGGGTCGGCCGTCGAGCTTCCGGCGGCCATGTTGTTGCGCAACTTCCGGACGACCCTATGTCCTCTTTTCCCGACGCTACGTTGGGCGGAAGTCCTTATACTATATAAAGGACCATGTTTTATCATTCGTTGTCTCAGTCTTCACTTGGCTTTCAATAAAGACACATCTATACTTGCTACAGAGACTTTCACTTCCTTTTGTCAGGTCATTCGCTTAGCGAACCGCCTACTAGATCGGATCACTCTCTTTCAAAGTATAGTCTGAAGGTCAGACTTAGGACCAGATGGGTCGTCTCTGGTAGTACTAAGGACTACTGAGACCGCTTGATCTTTCATGTAATGAGAAGGCCTAGCACCACTCATAGGCACTTCAGTTTTGGGTCGGTAGTCGTCCAAGGACGACCGCACGAAATACCAGAAACCATTACAGTATTAGTGCAACGCATGTGCAGCATTAAAATATTAATAATATTGGTTGGCCACGCACCATTCATCTATTTATACGGAGTGATGTACTCTGTGACACTGTTCAGATTCATTCACGAATACTAGAGGTGAAGGTCATTCATCACGCGGCAATAAAACAAGTAAACTTCAAGTTTTAACCTGATGGTTTTCAGCTATTAAAGGGGTTATGCCATCTGTTTTATGTCCATATTCATACCAGACTCTGTCATTCAGGTTACCAATAATGGGCTTGAAAGTCACGGAGTTGTGCTCTCTTGGCTATGTTGAATCGCGTGACGCTATTGGATGCTGATTCAAACGCAACTTGAAGATGAAAACGCAACAAGCCGCACGATAGCTTATATAGAATTTTTCAATTTTTTGGTTGTATTATAATAAATATTGTGCTTAGAAGAAAACTATTTCAGGAGCATGTTATACATTAATAAAAAGAAACTTTTGCAACTTTTTAGATTTTTCTGTGTTGGTTTTCTTCTAGGCAGCATCATAGAGGGAGATAACTCTACAAGCAGAAATTTATAGATGCGCTCGTAGCTGTAGTGTTGTGTGGTGACACGCATTTGTCGTCCACAGTTACAGTTAGCCTTGGTAATCCAGCTACTATCTATCATTATAAACAGATGAATGCAAATTTAAGATATTTGTAAAACTTTTATCTAACCAAACAGTGGAAAGTCAGAATTGAGTTCATGACTGCCATTCTTCTTAGTGAATGTCATAACAAGCTACTACGCTGCAAAACTTTTTCTGTGCTCAGAGAACTCACTGAAAATGGTTAATCATTAATTCTAGATTTCTAGATACATGTACCTAGTTTCTCCAGCTGTGATTGTTCTAACTTTTGTAATAGACCCTCTAAGTTCTTGTGAATGTTAAGGATACAAAAGTGCCTATTGTACGCTGATGTTGGCTTATCAGCCTCTCAGACACTGGGCGGAGTCTACTCTTTTATAAAAAGACTTCGAATCTATCTACCAGAGTCAGTCTTAAATTAGTTGGCAAAAAAGCAGCATCTGCCTCTTATATGCTCAGTCATCTCGGTAGAAAAGGATTGTTCGCCACCTACAGTGTCAAGCATTACAGCATCATACATGTACATTGTTTCATGCTGTCTCAGCTTCAAGCAAGAGCCCTCTAAGTACCCAAATTCCACTTTCATGTTTTTTCGATTCACACTCATTCACACTAACACTTAATATTGTGAAACCATTCTTCATACCTCCAATGTACATGTACAATGTATATAATGTATGTACATAATATTAATTTCATCTATATATTGTAATGGTTTTTGGGTTTTGGTACTGTCTTCCTGAGACGACCCTCGAGTCCAACGTGAAGTGCCTATGAGTGGTGCTAGGCCTTCTCATTACATGAAAGATTGACAGGTACTAGTAGTCAAATAACTACCAAAGACGACCCATATGATCCCGAGTCGATGCTTGTTTGCTATACTGAGAAAGAGAGTGATCCGACTTAGTAGGCAGTTCGTGTTGCAAGGTCGAGGACCTTAACAACTAGAATGACCTATCTACGAAGTGAAAGTCTCTATAAGTATAGAAGTGTCTTTATTGAGATCCAAGCATGAACTGAGACAACAAACATGAAAACAATGCCCTTTATATAATAATAGAACTTTCAGAGGAAGATCCGGTAAAAAGCCGGCGCAGTGTCGTAAAAAGACGGCGTAGGGTCGTCCGGAAATTGCGCAACAACATGGCGGCTGGAAGCCTGATGGCCGACCCAAAATAGGTCGGGTTTGACAAAAGATGCTTAAAATCATCTAGATCATATGCAAAATCAATATCAAGTATTTCTGAGGATTCAGGTTTTTTACATGGGTATAAAAAGGGTATAATGACTCAGTAATGCATATAAGAAGTATACAGGTAGCATTCAACTACACAGACAAGGAGCACAAGCAGATATAATACAAGGATAAGTATATAGTTAGTGTCAGGTAGTCGGGAGGCTGTACGTGACTATCGCAATATGAATATATACATGTATTAACCCTGCAGACTTTCAATTAGAGAACAGTCTTTATTTTGTAGCCATCATTGACAAGGAGAATAATCTCATCAGAAATTGGGAAGGCAGCTCGATTCTGCACATCCTGGTTCAACTGAAAAACACTGAAATGACCAAAGAAGTTATCATATCGACTCGGAATTATCATCTAAAGCATTTGCTACATTTGCAGAACAGGAGAGGCAAAATGGCACAAGACCTTGCTCGTGATGGGACAGAGATCCTCCGATTTTTAAAATGGGCTAGACGAGAAACAGATAGCGGACACTACTGCTTACCACATCCACCACGTTCTATCATCTTCTATGCAAAGGACGGTAGAGAAGGGGCTAATAAAGAGAGGGCTGCTTTGACTGATGGGCTAAGAAGTCTGGGAATGGATCCCAAGATTGTCCGAGCTGAGAGCAAAGCAGCCATCATAAATGCTCTATCAGACGTAAGGGACAGACCTTTTAAAACAGGGCTTATTGTCAGCGTGATGTGCCATGGTAGTAACAACGGAATAAAGGCTGAGAATGGAGAATTTCTATTCTACTCAAATATTCTAGCAGAGATGGAGAAGGCTATACCGACAGACAAACCCAAGGTAAATTTCAATAATATAACATTCATAATTTAAATGGACTAGGTAGTTAAAGGCTATTTATGTAGTCAAAATCAATTCTATACATTCCACACTTATATTGTCTTGTATTTAGCCATGTAATGAATTAGATATGTTCACACATACTCTAAAGCAATTCTGACTTGATATGCAATGATGCTTGCGTTTCTTTCATTTCAAGATAACATTCAGCTTGAGAAGTTGTTTTCACAAGAACATCACATAGTAATTTGAGATGTCAAATGAGCCCAAAATACATTGCATTTGCCAAATGAACAGAACTTGACATTCGAGTGAGCAATTGCAAGACTTTTATCCTATATTCATATCCTAAGTTAATGTGATTATTTTCATCTGCACAGTATTTGCTTTGTAGATGCTGTGGATTCAAGCTTGTAACCTAGTGACAAATCGATATTCCACTAGAGCAGAAAGCTTATCAACCAGTAGAGACCCGACTCGTAATTATTATACAGTGCTAAGTATCAACCAGTAGAGACCCGACTCGTAATTATTATACAGTGCTAAGTATCAAAGCCATTTATTGGGAGAGTAACGTCACTGGGGGAACATTATGTGCCAATTATTAGAACCAATCCAAATGATTAAAAGAAAAGTTTGACCAATGTAATCCTTTGCTACTGAGCCCAATATGGCTCCGGTTTACTTCCAGTGACACAACTCTCACATTAGACGGCTCTGATAAGTACAGTATGAGTATATGAAACATTATCTGCCGTCTTATTACTACAGACTATGTTGTCAAATAAAATTCATTGTATACATTTTAGTATAATTTGCTGTATTGAAGGTGGGGGGGGGGGAGGGGGGGTCATGATTTTACAGTAGTGTTAAGATCACTGCTGCATCTATTCTATGCATGCAAACTAAAGGGTCCAATGGGCAGCAGATATAATTAGTATATTACTATTATCTATTATACTTGTATTATTTTAGAACATACAAGTGTGATATCATTGATGTCTTACAGCAAAATGACTCAGAATTTAGCATCATTATACATGTACGTCAGATGTACTATAGAGATATGCATTATATAACGTTTTAGACGATGCATGTGAGGTTCCACCTGATGATGGTCCACAGGAAATACGTCTCCCGGGACCCAATTACCACGTCATCTTAGCGACACAGCCCGGTGAGATTGCAGATCGAAACAACATGATACCAAAGTTAGGAAAGCTGTTGAAGAGGTTAACATGTGATGTGGACATATTTAGATTATTCCGGAGATTAACAAAAGAAATGGAAAAAGATTCCAGCCAACGACCTCGCCAAATCCACAATCTTTCCAAGTACAGAATATGCTTGAAAAACATTTATACCTTTAGATGAGGTGAAAATCTACTGGATACATGAAGAGGAAATATAACAAAATTGGCCGCCTGTTTAAAATTTAAAAAAAAGACCAAAACACTGAATATACAATCCGCCTACTGAGATAGAGTTCACAGTTCTGATTATATTACATAAACATAGCAGCCTACATAAACTTGAATAGTAATAGCACAATCATGATGGATATATTCTAAGTGATGTGTGCTCATTTCTCTATTGCATTCTAGTAGCTTTCAATATGCTAAATGATAAGTCCAGGTAGCCGTAACAGTTTTGAATTTATTTTATGCTATACATTACTTGTAGCCACTGTAGACACACAGCATTAGTTTATGACCAGTAAAAGTACAACTGGTAATAAATGCATACGATGAATGTAATGTACTTGTATTTCATACCTATTACCAGGCGACAGGCATGGGGTCAACGCCCCATGAATCAAAAGGTCGCCGACCTCCGGCTTGGCACCCGGCGCCTTACCTGTGCTATATAGCATTATGATAATTATAATTATAAAACACCTGTTTAATACTGGTAGGTGCATTACTGAAAACCATGTTGATAATCGTAGAATTTGTGTTTGTGATCGAGCAAAGTGATAAGATTGTTACTTAAACATAAACAGGGAAGGTAGCCTATTCTGCTTCAGGTATAATTTCTCCACATTACTGGCTTAATAATAGGGAATAGAAAATGAAGTTATGGTTTGGTTTGCTATAAAGCTAATGACTTAATTATCAGTAGTATAGTCAGTGCACTTCTAGACAGACACGCACTCATTGACCCCTGTTTTCAACCAATCACAAGCCGGTATTTCCGATTTCAACCAATCACAGAAGAGCACAAAAATTTTGCACACGACCTTGCCAAGGTCACCCCAAAATCCCCCCTTCTGATTGGTCGAAAAAACATTTGCACACTTGACCCCGAACCCGGCCACGACCCCTTCCCTTCCTCCTTCCCACCCTCCTCCCCTCCCCCTCCCCCACCTCCCACTCCTCCCCCCTCCCCGCCACCGCCCTCGTCCCGTCCGCGCCACCGCCGTCGCCGCCGCCGCCACCGCCGCCCTCACCACCGCCGTCGCCGCCGCCACCACCACCGCCCTCACCACCGCCGCCGCCACCGCCGCCGCCGCCACCACCGCCACCACCACCACCGCCGCCACCACCACCACCGCCACCGCCGCCGCCGCCGCCACCACCACCACCACCACCGCCGCCGCCGCCGCCGCCGCCGCCATCACCGTCATCACCGCCACCCCTCCTCCACCGCCGCCCACCCTCCCCACCCCGCAACCCCCACTCACCCGAACGACCAATCGTTTGAGGCGGTCAAGCCGCGTCCGCCCACGTTGCGTGCGGCGCCGACCGTACACGTGGAGGCGACGCCGGTGCCCCGTATCCACCGGGCCAAGCGACTAGGCAGCGGCCCGCCGCCCATTCCGAGTTCCACTGGGGTGGGACTATAAAAGATAAGTTTGACTGATGATAGTATTAATACAAAGAAGACTTAGTCATAGCAAACATGTCTTTTCTCACCAAAGGAGCAGCGGGGAGATATGTACTTTTAAAGGAAGTCCTCCCGAAGTCTGTATGGGATTATATGATCAAAAGTAATATCGAAGAAGCGAATAGTCCATGGATGTGGTATTGGGTTGACAGACTCGCTCATAATTCCTTAGTGGTAGAGCTTGCCATCTATTTTAGAACACTTTCACTCTCTATGAATATCCCTTTTAAGATAGGAGAGGAAAAGTTGAGGAAAATGGCACTTTGTTATGAAGACTTAACAGGAGCTAGGTCAAGATTTTCATCTATGGTAGAAACAAAAAACGCATCCGTTTCTTCTCCCTTACTCCTTCTTAGGAATGCAGAGTTGTCAACCTGGTGTAGAGTGGAGGTTGAGAAGATTATTGAAGATAGAAACTGGGATGAAACTGGTGTGGGAGCGGAGGCCACTTTTAACACTCACTTCTTACTATATCTGGATAATGAACCTGGTGGGGAAGGTTCAAAGAATGAACTCTATCATAGAGTATTGAACATATTAAAGGATGGGGCAAGAAGATGTCGCTTTGAGGATGGGAAGGAGAAATCGCGAGCGAAGAGGAGTTACAATGAAGAAAGCATCCCTGGTTTAATTCTTAGTAGAGGTAATACGCTATATGCAGGGCGATTGTTTGGAGAACTAGATCCATCCAAAAATGGGTTAGAGGTGATAAGAAGTCCTTCACCAGGAGATGCTAGATTAGAGGTGAGAGAGACTTCTACAGGAGAGACTAACCAGGTTATGATAGAAGAGGTTGAAATGTGTGACATTGGAGAACTAGATTCATCCAAAAACGGGTTAGAGGAGATAAGAAGCCCTTCACCAGGAGAAGCTAGGGTGGAAGTGAGAGAGACTTCTACAGGAGAGAATAAGCAGATTATGATAGAAGAGCAAACTCATGTAGAAACTAAAGAAGAGGTTGAAATGTGTGACAAAAGGGAACAAGAGATTAGAAAGATAGAACAAGAATTGGCACTAAAGAAAGTGGAATTGGCAGGAGCACTGGGGTGGAAAGAAGCACTAGAGATGCAACAGAGAATTGATGCAAGAAAAGAGAGAAGAACAAATCGCATTGCCTTCTTAGAAAAAAAGTTAACAGAGGAAAGAATGGAAAAAGAGAGGTTAATGATGGAAATCGAGCGTTTGCAAAAAGAAGAAGAAGAAGAAAAAATGGATAGTGTATCAATTATTGATCACATAATTCCCCACCTGGCTAACAAACTAGATGATAATGATGCAAAAGCAGAAGGGGAAGATAGTAAACTGCCACAGTGGGTTCCAACAGGAGAAAGTAATGATGAATAAAAGTGTATAGATTCCAATCGTTCTCTCAAACAAGGGCAAGATGTCAAAGCAAGAGGTAGTATGTAGAAATGAGAATTATGAAGATGTGGCTGATGGTCTCTTAGATGAAGTAGTAGCTATCTCTGCTGAAGAGGGAAGGGAGCGAATAGGAGAGAGAAGCAACAAAAGAAAGAAGTTCACATTCTACATAATCATAATACTATTTATACTTTCTTGCTCATCTTTATCACCATCAGTTTACACATATCTAAGTGATAGGGAACCACCCAATGGCAAAGACAAAGGAGTACTTAAGCAAGGACACTTTTTAAAAACAAACACAACTCTATTAGCTACTCAACTGGATCAGCATGCGTCCACACCAAGAAATCGATCTTCGCTTGCAGAGTCCCTTCACAGCTCTAGTCTGTGGTCCAACAGGGAGTGGAAAAACGGAACTACTATTTAGTCTTATTAGGAGAGTTGATGAAATTGCTTCACCCACTCCTGTTGAAATCATTTACTGCTATGGAGTTTGGCAACGCCGCTTTGAGGATTACAAGGATAAAGTAAGGTTTCATTCAGGACTCATTGATGTAGAAATGGATATAGAGCGTGATGGGAAGAATCGCTGGCTCATCATTGATGACTTGATGGGTGAAGTCGGGGGGAAAGAGACTACTAATGCAATCTTTACAAAGTTCAGTCACCACCTGAACATAAGCGTCTTTTTCTTACTACAGAACCTTTTCCCGAAAGATAATAGAACAGTGTCAATAAACTCGCAGTACTTTTTCTTGTTCAAGAATCCCAGAGACGGAATGTCTGTTACCAATCTTGCAAAGCAGGCTTTTCCTCAGAGTACAAGAGCTGTTCAAGAAGCTTTTAGTGATGCTACACGTAAGCCACACTCTTTTCTATTCTTGAATCTTCGCCAGGAAACCCCGGAGTGGGCTAGACTGATCGGTAATTTTGCTTCTGAGCACTCTCCCATGACTGTATATATCCCGAATACCCTGGAATATAAGTAGCATTCACATCTCTACTCTCTCCATAAACTGTCTTGGACTCGAAGAGAGCGCATCCATCATCAAGCATGAGATACATTAATTCACCCGAGTATTCTCCAAGGTTGAGGAGGAATGCCTTGAGTATATATGCACTGACGAAAGCATCTGCAACCATCAGAGATTCAACCATTGCTGAGGCTAACAAAGACCTTATACTCGCTCTTGTTGAGTGTGCTAGAAATGTATTATTAGGTAATGTTCATCTAACTACCGCTCAGTTGAACTCTCTACGTCGACATAGAAGGGCCATTGAGGATCTCACCAACTCTCGTACTAGTGTGAGGCAGAAAAAGTTAATCCTACAACGTGGCGGATTTTTAGGTCTTCTTTTGAAGCCATTGGCAAGTTTACTTGGAGGTGTGCTTGGTGGATTAGGCGGTGGACGAAGGTGAAATGAGTCTCAAGTTTTCTAAAAAGTATCTTCTTATGGATAAACATACATATGAATCAATGAATAGTAGAAACAACAAAAAAGAAGGAGAGCATCTACCCTCACTCTCTACAAATGGGGATCTACTCCTGGCAGAAAAAAGCAGAAAAGATGTAATATCTAACCTCAAAAACTCTGATACAGACATCTACTCTCAGCTAGAGCAACATGCTCATAAAATGAATAAGTTCCTAAAAGAGTTGGAGAGATCACGCCATCCGCAGCAGGAGTTGTATAATACATTAGAGGGAATTAACACTAGGTTTAATGAAATGCATACATGGAGACAAAGAGAAGAAGAAGCACAAGAGCGAGGGCGAGAGAAAAAAAGAGATGATGAAAAGAGGCGAAGTGGCTCAAGGTCACCACTACCACACCCATATAGGAGAGAAACAAAACCAGAGAGGTCAGAAGCTGGCGCACGTTGGAGTGGGAAGGGTGAAAATAGAAGTCCTATCAAAACTAGGTCTAGGCGAAAGCTTCCTAAAACCCCTCTTGCAAGCAATAGTAAAACAGAAAGATGGATGATATAGATGAAGGTCTACGTGATATTTACTTCTCCCCTCCTCAACCACCATCTTTTGGAGGAAAGAGAAAGTTAGTTTTAGCTTCTCCTCCTGGTATTAATGAGAATGATGTTGAGAAGTGGTTGAGAAGTCAAGACGCATACACTCTTCATCGCCCGATTAGAATGAAGTTTACAAGGAGAAAAACGTTTGTGAGTGGGATTGGTGAACAACTCCAGGCAGATCTCGTGGATGTGCGTGCGCACAAGGACTCAAATGATGGAGTAACATTTTTGCTCACCTGCATAGATGCCTTCTCACGGAAAGCATGGGTCTTTCCTCTTCATTCCAAGTCTGGTCTGGAAGTGTCCAATGCACTCATCTCTCTATTCGAAAATGAAAGCTTTAGACAAATACAAACTGATAAAGGTAAGGAGTTCCTAAACAGAAGGGTGAGTGAAGTGCTAAAGAAGTATGGAGTTAGCCATTTCACCTCTGAGAATGAGATCATCAAGGCTGCTCTTGTTGAACGCTTTAATAGAACATTGAGAGGGAAAATTCATCGTCTACTCACTTATAGAGGGGATGGACGCTACTTAGAAGATGTAGAAGACCTAGTCCAAGGATATAACAACAGTTTTAATAGGTCAATTGGAATGAAACCTATTGAGGTTGATTACGATAATCAAGAAGAGGTTTGGGTTCGGTTAAATGAGTTCTCACCTAAACGATGGTTAAAGAAAACAAGAGTAAAATACTCACCAGGTGATCATGTTCGGATTTCGATGGCTCGTAGTAGCTTTGAGCGAGGGTTCACACCAAACTGGTCAACCGAGATATTCACCATAAAAGCAGTCAAGGCACATACCTCACCTCCTGTCTATACACTGGAAGACCTAAACAAAGAAGGAGTAGATGGAACATTCTATGCACAAGAATTGCAACATGTTAACCTACCTGAAATCTTTAGAGTTGAGAAAGTCATACGTAAACGGAGAAGGAGAGGAAAAGAAGAGAGTTTCGTGAAATGGAGTGGTTATCCCTCTTCATTTAATAGTTGGATAGATTCTAGTCAGTTTGTGTAAGATCAAAGGTAGTATAAATTCGATATGTAAGTTCAGTTTTGCTCACTCTCAAAGATGGCCTTCAATGTCACACTTACCTCAAATGTACGCATCGGTGGGAGTGACACAAACACCAATGCTCACTTCATTACGAAGCTAGCCAAGACATTGAAGCTTCACTCATCACAGTGGGAGGTTGGGTTACTTGACATTCAGTACCCTGCATCCTGGAGAAATGTGGAAGATGGCTATGTAGTGGTTACGAATACAAAAGATGGAGTCAAACGAAAATGTGAAATCAGGAGTGGAAGGTATGCTTCCATGGGTGAACTTTTGAGTGAGATCAATAGAATACTAATAAACTACGACTTAGAAAAAGTAGTGAGCTTTTACTATGATAGTCTACGGAATGAAACCTTCCTCATGTTGAGAGAACAGGAACACTCTGTCATGATGTCACGTGATGTTGCGTGGGTGTTGGGATTCGAACCTGATGTAGAATATGCTGCGGAAATCAACAGGAGTCAAAACCCTCCAGACATCAATGCTGGTTTCACATCCCTCTATGTCTACTCCTCCGTAGTCTCACCAAGACATGTTGGAGATAGTCTAGTCCCCCTACTTCGCACAGTTCCTATAACAGAGAGTGAAAGAAATAGCACCGTTTTCTTTGAGTTTTCGAATGTTCAATACTCTCCAGTGTCTAATACAAGCACAGACCTCATCGAGGTAGATATAAGACGTGATGATGGAGAAAGGGTCTCATTTCGCAGTGGAAAGGTTGTGCTGACGGTTCGTTTCAGACCGCGTGGAGAGAAATAACATGGCCCCTCGCATAGTTCCATATTTTCCTGATGAGTCAGGTGAGATGTATGAAGACTATTATGCAAACCAGGTGGGAGAGGGAATGAGTGTGTACAGGGGAAAACCTATTATGACGGGTAATGGGATCGGCTCACTCTTTTCTGGACTGGCCCGAGGGGTCCTTCCCATGCTAAAGAATGGTGCCAAAACTATTGGGAAAAAGCTATTGACTACTGGAGCTTCGGTTCTGGGAGATGTAATCAAGGGAGAGAACTTCAAATCCTCTGCAGCAAAACGTTTTCGTGAAGCTGGTGGGGATCTTCTAGGTGATGTAGAAGATGAATTACGTGAACCACCTGCCAAACGTGCACGAGTTAGTCAAAAGTCTACAAAGAAAAAGCGTAAAGGAAGAAAAACAGTTTTTGACTAAATGAAAGATAAATATATAATCCACACCTAGACTCACCACTCCCCACTCTTAGACAAGCGATTGTAGGAGCAAGTACTAGATGGAACAACTCTCACACTATCGAACATGTCCGTCACACATCGAGCCATCTCTCTCTCCAAGGTTTCTGAAGACTCTCCAGACACGGTTGACTCCAGTTTTGACTTATTTGCCACTCCGCCAACTCATACTAGCGTGCTCAGAGGTGAGTGGGTACCTTTGGCTCCTGTTACGGACTCCCCTGATGGCACTATTGAATTTAACATCCCGCCCGCAGACGAACTCTACACAGATCTATCAAGGTCTTACTTACACACCACAGTAAAGGTGAGCAAGGCTGATGGAAGCGTACTACCTGCGGAAGAACAACTAAAGGTTGTTCCAGGGGACAATTTTATGCACAGTCTCTTTTCTTCTGCCACTGTTCAACTGGCCGGGCAAGATGTTGAGTATGAACCAAACTATGGACATAGAGCTTATGTCGAGAATCTCCTAAACTATGGTAAAGATGCTAAGAGCACATATATGAAAGTTGGGAGTGGGTGGATGGAGGATGAAGGAACTGGAGAAGACTATGATGGTATACCTCCCGAAGTGGTTGAAAAAAGAAAGAAACTTATAGCCACAAGTAAAGAGATGAGCTTCTATGGGAGACCTAGGTTGAGTATGTTTTCTCAAGGAAGACTTATTCCACCAGGAGTTCGCTCTCGCCTTACTCTACAACGTGCTATTCCACAAATGGCCCTCTTAGCAGAAACAGACAACCCTGCAGGAGGGGCGAAGATTTCTATAACTAAGACAGAATTGTGGATTCGACGTGTACAAGCCAATCCGGCCTTACAAAAAGCACAAATGGATGTTTGGGTTGTGCAACAAGAGTCTATAAAACTACCAATTGACCGAATAAAAACTCATTTCCATGTCATCCCTGCTGGACACCAGTCAGTGAGAGTAAACTTTGATCAAGCGGGACAGAAGCCAAACAGAGTCTTTGTCGGACTAGTCAACCATACTGCAAAGAGTGGAACGTATAAGCAAAATCCCTTCAAATTTGGACATAACAATCTAAGTTCATTAGAATTACTAATTGATGGAACACCGGTGACCCGAAGATATGAACCAAATTTTGCAAGTGGAAAGTTTGCTCGTGAATTCATGAATTTGTTCACTGTCACAAATACATCCGATGCTGACACAGGGAATGAGATCTCCCCTAGCAAATACAAGTCCTGCGCTGCTCTCTACGCCTTTGACATTTCAGGAGATTTGTGTGATGACAACTTTCACTTGTTATCAAATGGGAGTCTATCTATTAATCTAGCATTTGCTAATCAAACTCAAAATACACTTGGACTGTTTGTATACGAAGAAAAAGATGACATTATCTACTTGAATGCAAATCACGAAGTATCTATGGTAGCCGGGATGATGTAAAAAAAAATGGATACATTCTCAATCTCGAATATTCTATCTGATGATAAACTCTCATCAACCTCCTTTAGAGGAGTTATGCCAAGGGATCACTTCTTAGACTCCTTCTCCCCATCTGGATCTTTTGTTTTCAACACTCAAACAAGTGAGAAAAGTGGCGAGCATTGGATCTCTGTTTTTTCGAATGGAAAAGAAATAGAGTATTTCGACTCCTATGGTCTCCCCCCTTCTATTTATCCTGATGTGGGTAAGATGTTACAACAATGGGGAATACCAATAGTATGGAATGGAGAGTGTCTACAAGAAGAGAGTACTAACGTGTGTGGAGACTACTGCATCTTGTTCTGTCTCCTTCGAGCTCGAGGGTGGAGTATGGAGGGAATAATTACACGGCTAAGCAGAGTAGAAGGAAGAGTTCGAGATCATTCTATAAGAGCTCTATTTCAACGTTTATACTATAATAAAAGAAATAATACTTTCCCACTCACAACGCATGTAAACAATATTATGCTTTTTTCACCTTTTCACTTTGACTAGAGAGAAATACTTCACCTTACTTATAATTCGTTTTTATACTACTATAACTAAAAAAAAAAAAAAAAAAAAAAAAAAAAGAGACCAATAGTTTTTATCTTACCTGCATTCTTTTTTTTTTTTTTCTTTGCTTTTTAGATTTCTGCTTGATTCTTGATTCTTTTATTTTTTCTCTATTTATCTTCGTAATAAAACAATACTACTGAAGAAAGCTGCATCTTTTCTATCTTGGAATAATACTCATCCATGGGTTGTTGTGGTCTCGCCCCTATCCGAGGCCCGCTCCGGGGAGGACGGAGAGTCCACCATGTTAGAAAGATCCTTTCGGGCAGGACTCCCCACTCCTATTATTTTCCCCTTCTTCCGTGCCTCTTTTAACGCATCCACCTCTTCTTTCCCCTTCTGACTGCACTCTTCTTCCTCAATAATTCCATCCATTTGTGAGTCCGTTAAGCCCGCAAATAACTCTTCTTGGTTTTGTACTATGTTGTCAGTATCCATTGATAATGTACTATTGTAGTAGTGTAGCTGTACAGTAGTGATGTGGTGAACTTTGAATGCTGAGACTGTGATCCCACTCTCCCTTTATACAACTGCTCATTTCTTGACTCCTCCCTTTTTTTTATCCAATCCCAATGTGACCCGATGTGAATCCGAAGCCTTCCGATGTGAATCCGAAGCCTCCCGATGCATCCCGATGTGAATCCGAAGCCTTCCGATGCATCCCGATGTGATTCCGAAGCTTCCCGATGCATCCCGATGCATCCCGATGTGAATCCGAAGCTTCCCGATGCATCCCGATGTGATTCCGAAGCTTCCCGATGCATCCCGATGTGATTCCGAAGCTTCCCGATGCATCCCGATGTGAATCCGAAGCTTCCCGATGCATCCCGATGTGATTCCGAAGCTTCCCGATGCATCCCGATGTGATTCCGAAGCTTCCCGATGCATCCCGATGTGATTCCGAAGCTTCCCGATGCATCCCGATGTGATTCCGAAGCTTCCCGATGCATCCCGATGTGATTCCGAAGCTTCCCGATGCATCCCGATGCATCCCGATGTGAATTGACACATCGGGATGCATCGGGAAGCTTCGGAATCACATCGGGATGCATCGGGATGCATCGGGAAGCTTCGGAATCACATCGGGATGCATCGGGAAGCTTCGGAATCACATCGGGATGCATCGGGAAGCTTCGGATTCACATCGGGATGCATCGGGAAGCTTCGGAATCACATCGGGAAGCTTCGGAATCACATCGGGATGCATCGGGAGGCTTCGGATTCACATCGGGGTGCATCGGGAGGCTTCGGATTCACATCGGGGTGCATCGGGAGGCTTCGGATTCACATCGGGGTGCATCGGGAGGCTTCGGATTCACATCGGGGTGCATCGGGAGGCTTCGGATTCACATCGGGAGGCTTCGGATTCACATCGGGGTGGGGAAATGGTTAGACTCCGCCCACTGAATACTACTATTTAAGGTATAAGTTTCTCACTCTAGCAGTATGAACAATCAGCCTCTAGTCAACAGAGTGAGAGTAAACAGAGACAGCTACCTACTAGTCAGTGCCTGATCAGAGATGTCAACAAGTAGAACATAAGGTTAGTGTTAAATGGAGTAATTGGCAGCAATTGTGAAGTGTTTATTGTATAAAATGCTATCAAGCTAAAAAATAACTCACACCCTACTACTATATATTTTTATAGGGAGGCTAAACAATTTAATATATTACATTATAGTCCCACCCCAGTGGAACTCGGAATGGGCGGCGGGCCGCTGCCTAGTCGCTTGGCCCGGTGGATACGGGGCACCGGCGTCGCCTCCACGTGTACGGTCGGCGCCGCACGCAACGTGGGCGGACGCGGCTTGACCGCCTCAAACGATTGGTCGTTCGGGTGAGTGGGGGTTGCGGGGTGGGGAGGGTGGGCGGCGGTGGAGGAGGGGTGGCGGTGATGACGGTGATGGCGGCGGCGGCGGCGGCGGCGGCGGTGGTGGTGGTGGTGGTGGCGGCGGCGGCGGCGGTGGCGGTGGTGGTGGTGGCGGCGGTGGTGGTGGTGGCGGTGGTGGCGGCGGCGGCGGTGGCGGCGGCGGTGGTGAGGGCGGTGGTGGTGGCGGCGGCGACGGCGGTGGTGAGGGCGGCGGTGGCGGCGGCGGCGACGGCGGTGGCGCGGACGGGACGAGGGCGGTGGCGGGGAGGGGGGAGGAGTGGGAGGTGGGGGAGGGGGAGGGGAGGAGGGTGGGAAGGAGGAAGGGAAGGGGTCGTGGCCGGGTTCGGGGTCAAGTGTGCAAATGTTTTTTCGACCAATCAGAAGGGGGGATTTTGGGGTGACCTTGGCAAGGTCGTGTGCAAAATTTTTGTGCTCTTCTGTGATTGGTTGAAATCGGAAATACCGGCTTGTGATTGGTTGAAAACAGGGGTCAATGAGTGCGTGTCTGTCTAGAAGTGCACTGACTATACTACTATTATCTCATGCTTGATTATTATTGTATCCTGACAGCTTACTAATCAGCACTCTAATGCTAGGTTTCCATAGTTAGAAATTGGTGCAGTTTAAGCTCAGCCTGAGCTACATGTATGTTGAGCTCAGAGTGCACATTTACTCGTAAGCATGGGAGCATTTTGGAGCGGGTCTTGATAAACACACAGGTGAACAGAGAGCGAAGTGATTTGCCAACTAGCCAATGATATTTCAGTATGTATTCACTTCAGCAACAACCCTTACTAATTCTGTTCATCAGCCAATCAGTGTCAAGCAAATCGCCTCAATAGTTCTGTCGACTTAGCTTGAATATTTTGAGAGCGTTGGCACCTGGGCGATTAACAAGCAAAATCGCTCTAAACTACTGTACTAGGTGCTCATTTAATATTAATAATGTCAGTTACAGTACATGCACAGTACAGTTACATGTACAATTGTACATGTATATTGTAACCAAGGTTCAGTGATACACATGTAATACAGATACCATGTTGAAACAATTTTGCAATGCATAGCACACGTAGATAGCATGCTATGTCTGCTACGAATGTGAGACTGTTCGAAAAAGACAGTTCAAAACAGGACATTTCGAAAGTGGACAGTTCAACACCGGACAGTTCGCCAAATCCCAACCACCAGATTTCAACTAATTTGTATTTTTAATATTGTTTTTTTTATTTAAATAATTAAAATTAATTATCTGTGAGTTGTGTTCTTTTAAATCTACACAGTTTCGAACTGTCTGGTTTAGGTTATAGAACCGTCCGGTTGTGAAACGCCCTGTTTCAAACAGTCTTTTTTGAAATGTCCTTTTACTGTCTGCTACCTAAGTAATATTATTGTCATCTAAAACATTTCAGAGCCAGCAGTAAGAGTGAAGAATGTCGGAAGGATCCCAGGATAGTTCGACCAGCAGACACGATATCTGTGAGTAACAAGGATACAAGAATTACAGGGGATTAGGCTGTTTATTAGTGTTATTATTGATGGTCATATTGGGATAAAATTGCTCTTTAATTATTAGTGGTGTACACTACACCAACTCCAGCACCAACTCCAGCACCAACTCCAGCACCAACTCCAGCACCAACTCCAGCACCAACTCCAGCACCAACTCCAGCACCAACTCCAACTTTGTGTTTGCACTACACCGGCTAGTTGTTGACCATGCAATATAATTGACCAGGCATTCACAATAATAAAAAAGATGGTTGTATGTTGATTACAGTAAATTGCTGTAGTTATAAGTTGCTCATCCTTTTACTGTAAACACCATATATAGCAGCCCAGCTAACTGAAATGTCTAGGCTGATGGGACCTCATAGAGGGACTAGCAGCCAAACCATACAGGGTACTGTAGTAGAGCAGAGCAGAGGAAGAGATGTTGACTGTTCTACAGTTTATTTTCAACTGAACTAACATAGAAATTTACATTCCTTCTATAGTATATGCAGATATTATATTTTTCCCTTTATCATTATTATATCTATATATTTAACATGGTTTGGAGTCTCTAAGCTCCCTATACTACAATGTATATGGCCGGCTCATCACAATATTATATTTTACAGCAGACAGCGACAGACGTCAGAACTCTTTTACTTCAATCGCAAGCAGTTCTCAATCAGTTATGAGCAAAAGTAGGTCTTTCTTCTTTTTCTTATTAGTTCTAGTACGACAGGAGAAAACATGGGGGCAGTACTACTAGTAGCATTACATGGGACCTAGTGAAAATAACATGATAGTTTTGTTGATAAAGCAACAGCAAAGCTCTGAAATGAGGTCTGGTGATGCTTGAAGCTTACCACCTCTGAGTTTATGAAAATGTCCTACTTTTCAATGATAAAACAGCAGCCTGATAATTTCTTTACTGAAGCAAATTGAAAGAGTAATCGTGAATGAAGTATAAATTGCTGGGCTACACAACCTCTAGTTGTTGAAAAAAATGAAGACTAGTTCTCTTGTAGTATCATGGGTCGACTGGCAGAAATTCTGTGTCTTTCTCTTCTACCACTCTCTGGTAGCAGGTGCCGATAATCAGGTAAAAGATATAATTCAGAACATGGAAGGAGTAGAAACAATACCAGAGGCCTACCCTGATCCAGGACAAGAGGTAACGGATGAAATAATACAAAGGTTGGAGACCGATAGAGACATACCAGGTGTTCTGGTTTTCCTAATGGATATTAAAACTGATGATGAGGTCATTCTGAGGTCATTAACTAGAATAGCACACCTTGACAGTCTCCGTGATAAACCCAAAGTAAGACAATATTCAATAACTATATTGTTGGTTTGATTTGCACATACCTCTTCTCTAATTTTTTGCATTTCATATTGCGATATTATGGATCCCATGCCATAGCTCGCCCAGCAATCTCAATTGGACATACAAGTCATGTAGGCCTACAAGTACTATTTGGAGTAGACATGAATATCATGGCCATTCTTGTTGTGTTAGATCAACCTATAAACTGATGCTTTTTTGTAACTTTGTACAGGTTTTTCTGGCTCAGAATTGTCAGCAGATTACCCAACGTGTCTTATATGATCCTAAACCGGTAGCATGTAGTAATAGCCCATGTGATGGAACAATTGAAGCAAGTCAGGAACCTGCAGGTCAATGTTCCGTTCAACCTGAAAGTCAAATACATGTAATTGATTCAACCACGCCTTCTCCAATGCTTGTCGACTTTACATCTCGTCTGCATAAAGACATGGACCTCATGGATGCATGCCAGGATATAATGGACAAATATAATGAAAAAGAAAGTACAGCTACGACACAAAGTACACTGACTAAGGGACTGGGCGTTGAGCATCCTACTCCTAAACTGCCAGAAACTTTTGAAGGTGCAATAAAAAAACCCAACAGCAATCGCTGTGTGATATTGTAATGCATTTTATCTAGATCTCATTAAACTTATGCTTCATGCATCTACTGTATGATGAGTCAAATAATAAATTCTTGACTGTGTTGACAGATGACAATAGCTCAATTTTAACAAAGATTCATTTTAAAAGATTAATTAGTCAACTTTGACATGATTAAAATTTACATCAAGTTTCACTAATAGTTTTGAACAATTTCAACAAATTATTTATTCCAACAAACTAATATATTGGTCACAGGAATTGCTTTATTAGAGCTAGTTTATCATATGTAAACATCAAGTTACATTTATGAATTCAGACTACATTGAGGCAACTCCACAGCGACATGCTCAACTTGTGTAATATTGTAACATTTTCATAATATTTATTTTAATATATCGTAAAAATTGGTTACTCAGTCACCTACAGTAGGCAATGTCGGAGAACATTACAGTAGCCATTAGCATTGTAGTAGCTCAGAAAGTAGTTATTGTAGTAGTATATAAAGCAGATCATATATTAATACATAGGATAGTACGTACAGTTGATATTGTAGCAGTACACAGAATAGATATCGTAGCAGTGGCCTACATACAGTAGATATTGTAGCAGTACATACAGTAGACATTGTATCAGTACATACAGTAGATATTGTAGCAGTACATACAGTAGACATTGTATCAGTACGTGGAGTAGATATTGTAGCAGTACATACAGTTGCTGACAGACTATCAAACATTATTCGTGTTTTCTTGTGTGACATTGCATTCCTCCTCTAGGAGCATAGTTTGCCTTACTTTGTCTACGACAGGCTGAGTCGCTCGGTTATGTACACCATTAAGTATACGCAGGTACAATTTAGTGTCCTCTGGTTTTACCTGCAACAACATAATCTATTAATTTCCTTAAATCAAGTAACCTACTTGAGAAACTCAAGTCACAAGAGTCTGTAACTAACACAATAATGCACACAGCAAGTACAAGTGTGGTCTAGATACAATGAAGAGAATATTATTAACACTTGATTCAACACAAATTGATGCTGAAGATGAGGTATTCAGCTTTGGCTTGATGTAGAATAAGTGGGTACCCATTTAGCTATTTGATCGGTTTATTTTTCAGGAGTTATTCTTCCTTAACAGAAGCTACAGGTGAAGGAGCACAACTCCAGTAAACCAACACAATTTACACAGTTAATGGAGCGATGATACACAGTCTGGCTACAGTTAGTAGCACGTACCTCTCTACCAAGACTGGTTAGTTTATCAGTGTATAGTTTAGCCAGTAGTGGAGGCATATCAACAGTAACTGGAGCTTCCACTGGTTCATACACCAATGTATTAGATAAGTATTTTATCTCTTCATCCTAAACAGAAACATAATACAGTAAGAAATTACTTGTTTGTTTAGACATCAGAGGTGCTGTGCTCATGGAACTGAGAGAGGACTCTAATGGGTTAATACAGGCTTACCTAATAATTGCAGCAAACAAGTCTAGATATTCTGGTGAATTGGAAAAGTAAAAATTTCCACGCTTCGGTGGAATACTGACACTGATTACATTGACACTAGTGTTTGCATTTTACATGTCTATCAATTTTATTTGTAAGTATATTTGTACATGTACTTCGTCTTTACTACTTAGGCCTACTGGTGGATGTTGGAATGTAGCATTTGACTTAGTGTTTTACTAGTCATACATGTACTTGCCCAAGTCTGGTAAGCAGCAGCTCCAACATTTGTACCCACATAGGCCTACATCTGTACCCACATACATCTGTACCCACACATATTTGTACCCACATACATCTGCACCCACACACATTTGTACCCACATACATCTGTACCCACATACATTTGTATCCACATACATCTGTACCCACACACATGTGCACCCACGGTAGCATCTAAAGGCATGTACTGAATGACTAACAAGATATGAGTCTAGTAAAAAGAAATGATTGCCCATCCTCGTGTTATTAGTAATAACAATAGTGACTCACCTTATGAATCAGCTCCCAGTCGGGTTTGTAACCAGAATATATTCTCTTTTCCTCCCCTAAACATTTCCCTCTGAATATCTGTTTAGTTATAACGTAGCCAGATTTGTAGTCCTAAAACAATAGGGATATTATAGTATACAGTCAGACTGGTTGTACACTGCACGATGATTGGATCATGCTGGTTGACACACTCAATGGGTTCCTTCATTCTCCATGGATCGGTCAGTTGAATTCCGATTATATAAGATATTTACTATAATATTGTGTTGCTTTCATTCACTAAAAGATTATATTAAATCCATTGCTATGGCACTAGATAAATGTTAAACGATGTATAGCCTTTGTATGATATTATCAGATTATCACGCATGCATGTAATTTAATGTAGAAATATCAGCCTACATTTCATTAGACTACCCAGCTTACTCAAACATAATTTTCTGCAAATTTTAAAAGTGTAGGCCTAGGTGCTGATTTAGGCCAACCATTAACATAGTAGGCCTAAATCAGCCGCCACACATCTAAGCCTAACTGCTATGGAGCATATAGGCTTATTGTGTAGGCCTATGTGGGGCATATGACTTAATTTTATTTTGTTTTATAAATTTTATCAATTAATGAATACATTTTCACAGCATAGCCTATATAGAATAGATGATGAATAGCCTACATGTTAGGAGTAATGTTCTAGTTACTATTAAAATATAGCCCATTCAATGTATGCAACATTAACATAAACCAGACAGATTGGGCATCAAAATTTTGGTATGTAATCAAGCTAATAATAATTATTAGCTTAATTACATGCATAAAATCAAAAATGATAATAATCATAATGTCAAATATTTCAATTTCAGGAATTTGATTTCCAGATCATGTAAAACTGGAATTAAAATAGTTTTTCAAGCAATTAAATGCACCACTCATTTAAGTCTATCAATATAACATTATGATAGGCTTGCAATGAGCAAAATGAAAATGTTCATATTGTATTCATGCTGAATTGCTGATGTTCATGATAGTTATTTTTCGCTTACCGTTGAAGTGAGATCAGGGCATGCTTTCTTGATGATGTAATATGAAGGTTCAACAAATCGCTCATTAAATGATTTTCTAACAATCATTCGGCCTACACCAAATCCTTTCAAGTTACATAGTAAATGAAATAGAAATTTCCCTTTATAGGTTCCTTCTCGTCCAACATATCTTACAGGCATGATCAGTTTTTGAAATAGAAAAAGCTCATAAAGGAAACATCGATAAAAGAGAGTAGCTTGAGTTGCTACTCTAGTACACACATGGGCCTTAAATATACTAGGAAGATGCGTAAGAATTACGACAATCAAATAAGCACCAGCAGATCTTAGCCGGTCTATGGTGCAATTCCTTTTGTACTTTCTTACAGTTACAGCAAAGTTTCTAAATATTATATGTATATATATATTATACATTTGTATATAATGAATTATAATATAAAATATATAATATATAAACCTTGGTTACAGTTACAGAACAGTTCCCAAGTCTTTTACAATATACAATTACACTATATGAATAATATGTAGATTTATAAAGGACTAAGTTGTTGCAATAGATGTAATAAATATAATTTAATAAATATTTATATTAATAGAAATATATAAATTATATTTTATTTATATTAAAATTATTTAATTTTATGTTATTGTTTATTTTCATATAAAACTATTGTTTGTGTTTATTTACCTTAAAGGTGGGCTGTACTGAAAGTTTCAGAGTTATTTTCACCAAAATAACAATGTTAGTATTACTTGATACCTCTACAAACACATCTAAACTGTTTTAGTAGTAGCTAATAGATGCTAAACTACAAAAAAGTAGCCCCAAAATTTCTAAAATAACCATAGTGATGTCAGCATTAGGAGTTATCTCCACCTAGCTTTATGTCAATTTTCAAAACTTCTACTTTGATTATCTCAACTCTGACACGCTATATAGAAGCAATATTGAGCTCTCACAACTGTTTTATAAGAGATACAGTGTTCATTCAATAAAACAGATACTAGCAATTATAGTACTACGGTCTACAGGTTCAACACACCAGTCTAATGAGAATGCATGTTATTCATGAGATAAACAAGTGGCCTATATAATTGACCAATCAAATTGCAAACTCAAGTCATTTGATAATTTTTCGCAACAAATTGTGTTTTTTATTGTCTAGGAATATTAACTAGCATTTGTTCTACAAACCCATTTTTTCGTTTTGTGATATTCCTAGTACAACAAGGATAGAAACTCAATTAAAATTTCTTGTTTATAATAACACAATGAGTGGTCTGGCATTCACTCCCCCCAATGATGCAATTCACTAGTTTTAACAGAGCTGGGTACCATGATGACATCATGTATCCCAGCTGGTATTGTGCTAACTGGTTCAGCTGCTACTAGGCTTTCTAATGGTGTATTCAACTCATAACGTCAAAATTTCAGTACAGTCCACCTTTAACTCTAACTGTATCCCGTATGTGAACCATTAAAGTAAAAATTGTTATCTTATGATTAACTAATAAAATATTAGGCTAAATAAAATAAAATAAAAATGTAGTTATAACTATAATATAATTTAATAATTAATGATATACGTTGATATTATTATATATAGTTTGCATTATAACTATTATCAAGGAGTAAGAGAGAAGGAGGCTCGTCCATGAGAATTTTGTGTTCGATGCGCTCCTCGGTTTAAAAATATGAGCACATGAGTCGCTGGCATTAAGCGAGTAGACAACTCCGTTGAATCGTGATGCGCTTCTTCATTGCTAAACAGGTATAAAAGCAATGCACATGTGCACGGCTCTGGTGCTTAATACGTCACAGCTATAACATCCAATCAAAATCATTTCTATGGAGAGATAAACAATATTGTTTATTGACATAGCCTATAGTTTGAGCACTATTTTCATTTAGTGTGGGCATGTTGTAGGGCCCACAAACTAGCCTACCAACTAAGATTGTGTCTGAACTATACATCATAAATCAAATGAAGTATATGGAGTCCTGATGTTAGAGAAACGTGTTCCACAAATTTGCTCGTTTTAACCGCGATTTCGACGTTTGTACATTTTTTTTATTATGAAGGAGCAAAGTTTAAATTTGGATTTTAACTTAACCAATTGCAGAAAGTTTAAATCTATCACGATTATTTTTGCTTAATTTGTTGAGCATGTTGGTATTTGCAAAAAGTGTCATTTTATTTTGAGATACGTAGTTTTCTTCATATCTGGCGAACTTACTTGCCGATATCTATCGTATCTCATTGAAATATGTAGTGTGTTTATAGTCAGCCTGTTCATTAGAGTGTTACCAATTATTGACATCGATTATATTTTAATGTTAGTTGATGTGTGAATTTTACTTTTTTAAAAATATTCATCATCTTTTCTTCTTACTTTACCAAGTACCCGAGGCGCACATCGAACACCGGAAGCCCATTATAACATATACGCAGGCTTTCATGGACGAGCCTCCTTCTCTCTCTTACTCCTTGCTATTATCATTATGATTATCTTATTGTGAATTATTGCCGTAGAAATTATTATTGAATATAAAAAATTGTGATGAATCAGTAGCAGTATCAATAGCTGATCATCGGTTAGATGATTAAGTCACCGATAATAATTGATGATCACTACTATGACTATGATCTCATGATTGATACTCTTATTATGATTATGATTATTTTATTTTAATCACTTGCTTGGTGTTTTTTATTTGGCTTGTTCATCTTGTACATATGGCCCACTACTCCAGGCAACAGCGGCAGTGTTAGAATAATCTCATGATTACAAAGAGATAGTGGTAGAGCGTGTAAGACTTGTAATATTTCTTTCAGTGAGTCAATATGAGGCGGCGAGGAGTTGGGATAGCTGCAATTAAAAATAAAGGTGAGATAATTGATAGTCTAATACCTAGTTGAAAAAATAGTCAATCAGCTTAATCACCGTGGCAGTGTATTGTTCAAAGAAGAGCAAACCTTTAGTTTGATATATTTACTTCAGTAGCGTCAGCAATGCTACGTAATAATATTCTATCTGCGTACATGTACTGGCTACAGGTGTTGTGTAACGTTTCCTTGTCCTACTCTTCACTTGTTGATGGAAGTATTACTTTCTTTATGTTAGCTCATATCTTAGATCCTAACAATCATTCTTACAGTGGTTGGTGGTATGTGTGCAGCCTCCCCTTTTTTTCTCAGGTATAACTGGAGACAAGTTTAAGAGTAAAGGCTCTGAGTTGGCAGAAGACCAGCTTAATCAGATGTCTAAACAGTTGGAATCCTTCCAGAACAATCTACAAGAATTTGCTTCTAAACATAGAAGTTAGTTTTTAGTCTACATACTGTAATATCTACGAGCATTTTCCTGTGAACCTGAACACACTTTAGTAGACCTGCTTTATGAGGAATAAGTTTTTGACTTTACTATCCTTTTATCTGTTTCAACCTCCATGTGGTTGATGTAAGTATCTTGGACTCCAATTACAATCCTAGTCTTGATTTTCTTGTCATGAACACTATGTCATACTAATGCCGCTGTGCATAGAGGGGTACTGGCTACAGCCTTTACATATAGAGCAGTCTCATGTATTCTTTGGAAGCATAGTCAGTATTTTTCAGCATCATAATAGCCTGTGTTCTCTAAGATTACTGTCTACTTACAGATGATATCAGGAAAAATGCTGACTTCAGACAGCATTTCCAGCAGATGTGTGCTACTATAGGGGTAGATCCATTGGCTTCTAGTAAGGGGTTCTGGTCAGAGATGTTAGGGGTTGGTGATTACTACTATGAACTGGGTAAGTGGTGTCGACTACCCGATCCAACTTTTGCTATCCATGAATACCGTGAATATTTAATGACACTACGTATTGTTACTACATGTATTATTATTGTGTGAGTAACCCTGGTCTTCCAAGCAATAGCCGAAGGGCTGTTAGTAAACTGAATGAGAACAACTATCTACTTTCGTTTTTCTAAAGGTAGCGAATATATTAGCCATGAAAGTCCAATCCGCAGAGAAGGAATGTGAGTAAATTGCCCCCCCCCCCCCATAGGCATGTCAACCACATTGATGACTGATTGGTCACTGTATCATTGGTTACTGTGGCGAGTCTTTTCTTCTACATGTATAATCCTTCCACCTAAAGGTGCAAACACACAAAAGTGTTTTGGAGCGAATTTGACACTCGCGAATTGCCCAGGTGCCAACGCTCGAGCTGAGCCAGCTCAAGTATTGAGGCGATTCGCTCGACGCTGATTGGCTGATGAACAGCGTTAGTAAGCATAAACACTTGGGTTATAGCGGAGTGAGTACATACTGAAATGTCATTGGCTAATTTGCAAATCGCTGTTCGCCCCCGTGTGTTTATCAATGCCATAGCGTTTGATGCTTGCTCAGAAAACGCCCGCTCCAAAACGCTCCCGTGTATTTCCACCTTAATAGTGTAAAACATCACACATAGTATTCTGAAATTAACCTTATTGGTAATAAAACCGCTGCTTGAACAATGTGATGTGTTGTGATTAAACAGGAGTACAAATAGTAGAGGTTGCTATGGCGACCAGTCATAGGAATGGAGGAATTATGGGTATTGAAGAGATGAGGAAACGAGTAGTCAAATCAAGAGGTTCAAAGTCAGCAGATGTAAGCAAGTAAGTGCGCTGTTATGTTACTAAGGAAACAGGATATGTCCTGCCGCTACGTCACCATGGCAACAGCGGGTATCCTGTTGGAATTAGAAGTATAATATTATTCTGATGTAACAGATAGTACACGTACACTGTCTATCATGTTGTTATGTTGCTATGGTTACTATTGTAGGGATGACATCATACAAGCTATTAAACGTCTCAAGATACTTGGTAGTGGGTTTACTCTCATACCAGTTGGTGGTAGTTATATAGTGCAGTCAGTGCCAGGGGAGATGACTCTGGATCATACAATAGTACTACAGCAAGCTGAGGTTAGTGCATTGTATTATATTATACTACAGTGTGGTTGTATTATATACTACGGTGTGGTTATATTACATTGTACGTATGTACTACAGTGTGGTTGTATTATATACTACGGTATGATTATATTACATTGTACGTATGTACTACAGTGTGGTTGTATTATATACTACGGTATGATTATATTACATTGTACGTATGTACTACAGTGTGGTTGTATTATATACTACGGTATGATTATATTACATTGTACGTATGTACTACAGTGTGGTTGTATTATATACTATGGTATGATTATATTACATTGTACGTATGTACTACAGTGTGGTTGTATTATATACTATGGTATGATTATATTACATTGTACGTATGTACTACGGTGTGGTTGTATTATATACTATGGTGTGGTTATATTACATTGTACGTATGTACTACGGTGTGGTTGTATTATATACTATGGTATGATTATATTACATTGTACGTATGTACTACAGTGTGGTTGTATTATATACTATGGTATGATTATATTACATTGTACGTATGTACTACGGTGTGGTTGTATTATATACTATGGTATGATTATATTACATTGTACGTATGTACTACGGTGTGGTTGTATTATATACTATGGTATGATTATATTACATTGTACGTATGTACTACAGTGTGGTTGTATTATATACTATGGTATGATTATATTACATTGTACGTATGTACTACAGTGTGGTTGTATTATATACTATGGTATGATTATATTACATTGTACGTATGTACTACAGTGTGGTTGTATTATATACTATGGTATGATTATATTACATTGTACGTATGTACTACAGTGTGGTTGTATTATATACTATGGTATGATTATATTACATTGTACGTATGTACTACAGTGTGGTTGTATTATATACTATGGTATGATTATATTACATTGTACGTATGTACTACAGTGTGGTTGTATACTATGGTATGATTATATTACATTGTACGTATGTACTACGGTGTGGTTGTATTATATACTATGGTGTGGTTATATTACATTGTACGTATATACTATGGTGTGGTTGTATTATATACTATGGTATGATTATATTACATTGTACGTATGTACTACAGTGTGGTTGTATTATATACTACGGTATGATTATATTACATTGTACGTATGTACTACAGTGTGGTTGTATTATATACTACGGTATGATTATATTACATTGTACGTATGTACTACAGTGTGGTTGTATTATATACTACGGTATGATTATATTACATTGTACGTATATACTATGGTGTGGTTGCAATTAACAATACTGTCATTAGAAGATCAGTTTTTGTTATTGGATTTAACTCAAAAATAATTATAACAGCAGATTTCATATTGACAAAATGCAATTTTTCAAAATGTTATTTCTTCTATTTGTTGTACTCACCACTCGGTCAACAGGTGCTTTAGGTGCTTTAGATTCACCTGCCCTGTCTCTACTGTGCACTGTTAATATATGATTCTTACGTTGTTTCTGTAGAGCACAGGCTATATAACTAAAGGTAAGCTAGTTACTGACCTAGCCTGGGATCCTCATAGAGCGGATATAGCATTAGAACATTTGGTAAGAGAAGGTATGGCATGGGTTGATGAGCAAGGTAGCGAGATACAGTATTGGTTTCCTGGGCTATTTCACAGCATCATTGATAAATGAAACATGTGCAGTGTAATAAAGACACTATTTATTGTACAGAAGGTTGACTTCAGGTATATAATTAATCCACATGGAAGATAACTGCTGCCGGTACTTACAGGGGAGATAACTACTGCTTGTACTTACACGAGGAAACACATAGTATGCAAGTCTCCATTGCAATAATGTTAGACAACTAGTGGAATTTGAAAAATATTCTGTACTGTGTTATTGATAGGTGAGGTAACTGCTGTACTGTATTATTGATAGGTGAGGTAACTGCTGTACTGTATTATTGATAGGGGAGATAACTGCTGTACTGTATTATTGATAGGGGAGATAACTGCTGTTGGTAATGGTGGAAATATACAATTTCTATAATTACACACACACTGTAACTTATTTGGTGCTTTGCATGTACATAATACAAGTAATAAAAAACAGAATAAAATTGTGTAACAAGTTGAACTTATCCTAATAGTTATATTGTCATTGTTCACAAGATCATCCATTCGGTGTTGTACTTCATTATAATTATGTATAGTCCCAAGTCTATAAAATCTAGATTTGTCTTAGCTTGTCAACAAATGATCGATTGCATAGTGTCAGAAATAAACATACTTGTTTAGTTTGCTGTTTATAATATTTATAATAGTACAGTCTGAATGCTAAATAAAATGATATTTATTTATTTTGTCCATTTTAGAAAATAATTTATTTAGTCAATTCAACCTCCACATACATAAACACACACTTGACTTAATGTTTTGCGAACTTTTGTAGAACATGTTAATTTCTTTTATCAGTAGAAGTCGCTCTGCATAAGTACATGTGTTGTAATAGATATACACCTGTTAACAACTAATAGTAAGTTTATATAATAACATAGAAGCGTTAATAAATACATTCATGCAGGAATACCAAGTATTAGAATGATCTGAGAGTTGTCCTCTCTTCTGGAATGCAATGAGATCTAACCACACAAAAATATAATAGTAATAAATGTAGTCAGGTCAGCAGTATTAGACATCGATCGTATAAAAGTTAGTACCAAGTAATGCTATGCAAATATTCTAAGTATGGTACAGCTTCAAAACAGTAATAGAAACACAATATAACGTTACATGAATGGTTCTCAATGTACTATCAGGTTTAGCCTCAAGTTCTATGCAGAATGAGTAGGATGGGTAGTGAGGCGAGCCCCACTTGCATTGTTTATAGCCTGAGTTCCGCTCAGAAGAGCATGTCACTGGAGTCAGTTGAAGACCAAGACTTAACTTCATGCTCATTGGCTGGCTTAAAACTAACTGCCTCATCCGCTGCTTCAGACACGGAGTTGTCTTCCTTTGCTGGTAACTCCTGGGCTGGAGAAACCAGATTCTGTCCAAAGCTGTAGTCACCGTGGTAAGAAGACTTATGTGTAGCCAGGGATCCTAAAATCAATAGAGCAGCCTTAGGTAGGTAGGGTAGTCTAACAAGCCAACTAAATAGCTAATGCATTGTAAAAAATGGAGAACTCATTCTATGATGTAAATGTAAGCTTGCCAACTATACCTAAAGATTGTCATAATTGTTCAAGCAATTTAGGTACCAAAATATTGCCCTGTGCATTCTTAGCCTCGAAAACCTTTAAATATTTACGATAATGAAGAACATTCAACCATACCACATCTACAACTAACGCTGCAGTAAACACGCTACGTCACCTGTCTAACTTACCTTTAATTATCGTAGAGCCGCCTTTTAATGAAGATCTCAATGAAGACTTAGTAGACTCAGGCTCTGGTTCATCTACAGATCGGTCAGGGGCGGCCTGCATATGATCTGGATCGTCCCAATATACAGCTCCTTTGTCCTAATGAAACAGAATACACACTACATGTATACCACTTGAAATATTTCACAATGTAAAACTTGGGTCAAGCTTTACACCCTTAACCGATATCTCTCAACTTTTTAATTATATGGAAGGATAGAAGATACTATTTAGCTTATGCCACCATACTGCCATTCAGCTGTTCAGTGTACGGATCTACCATTAGTGTAACTGTACTTATACATCTGTGATTAATTGTATAGACTGTGTGAATAATTTCTAATCTGTCTACTAGGGTAACATTCTGCCTACAGTAGCCAGTACATGGGGGGGAGAGGGGGGGAGTACAAGTAAGACTTACCCTGGGTGTGTCTCGAATCATAACCTTCTCACTCGGATATTCATGTATATTAACAGGGTCAAGGTCATTAAAGCTGAGGCTCTTCTTCATCTACAATTATGAGAGACACATGTACACTGAGCAGCACTCCAGTAATACATAATACTACATTGTATACACGGTACAGTGACGGTGGTTACAATCTGGTACAGAAGATATACTAGCCTACATTTCAACCTGTTAGTCCAAGTTTCTAACTACCAGACTAAAATTGAGCGCAAAATATTGTTTTAAACAACACTGTTTGAGGCTAACAGGCTATGTATATCGTATTATCATAAATATAAATATATTACGATCTCCAAGACAAAGTTTAACGAGGTTTGGAGCAAGAGGTGAAGTTGAAAGCACTTGTGCAGTCTCAGTGCTATGACTCAACGTTAGCCGATTTTAGTCGGGATTTGTCGGGAGGTGGGGAGGTGGTAGGAACTCACCGTATTAGCAGAAGGCACCTTGAGACAGCCTTTGCCTACAATCACCTTGTCATCCACAAACTGCAGCACTGGTCCTTCCCTTATCTTTTCATACTCTGGTACCTTTAATATACAGAAAATGATGTCATACACATAAAGGAAGTGATGTCATACACACAAAGAGGAAGTGATGTCATACACACAAAGAGGAAGTGATCCACTACACAGTAATGTACGGAATATTATAAACATGTAGACCAGGTCAATAATAATAGATTATAAACAATGAGATGCATATATGACCCTGACCTTTCTCTTGCTACCCATTGACTTCCTAGTATCAAACACTCTCCCTCCACCACCTTGTCGTGGTTTCAACATGTCATCTATATTGGTGAACGGTATATCATCTTGGGCTGCAGATTTTTCCTTTCTCTTTCGTAAAACAACCTTCAACCCAAAATCGCATACCATGAAGTACCAGATAACTGAAACTAACAGCAGTAATAAAGCACAAAAGCATAATTATTTTCATTCTAATGCTGAGAGAAAGATTTCACACGCATTCAACAAGATTAGGCTTGTAATCATACCTGCAAATCATCATCTTTCTGCGTGGGAGGAGTTATTTTTTTGTTTGAAGGGCCAGGTATATCACCCAGAGATTTGACGGTCTTCACTTTCGGTGCAGTTGAGCTTTCTTTACTTTGCGTTTTCTGCGGTGGAGAAGCAACCTTTTGTTGAGGTTTAGAAGGAGTAACTGTCGGTGAAGGCCGGTGTGGACCGGAAGTAGCCGTATTGCTTATCACAGGAGAACTGCTATTGGGAATGTCTGACAGACTGATTGCACTTTTCTGATTGGACGGTGACAAAGTTGAGGTAGAGATATCCGACACCTTTCCAATAATTGGAGAAGATTTATCTATTGTGTCGTCCGCTATTATCTTCTGCTCGGTTGATGAAATGTTCGCACTTGATGCTTGTTCATGCGAATGATTGGTAGGAATGTGTTTAGAGTCACCATCCGGACTAGATGAAGATGAATCGGTGACCACCTTATGATTAGTGCCAAGACTCACCTTACAAGACTTGTCGCTGTTAGTAACAGTTTTTTGCAATGTACCATTCGGTGAAACATTGCTAGCAGCTGCAGGTGGCTGCTTAGGACTCTGTTTCTCTATGATTCGCAGCCTGTCAGCAGGTGCTTTTATGTCAGCAGTGTTACTAACAGGTGCTTTTATGTCAGCAGTGGTATCAACAGGTGCTTTTAGGTTAGTGGTGGTACCAACAGATGCTTTGATGTTAGTGGTGGTACTGACAGGTGCTTTAATATTTGCAGTGGATTCGGCGGATGCTTTTGGTTCTGTTGTTTTCTTTGCCGGCACTGCGGTTTCCCGAGTCTTACTAGGAGCTCCAGGAGGTGAACTGGGTTTAGGACTAGAAGATGCTGATGAAGAGTTGTCTTCCTTCGTCTCATACAGTTTGTGTCTTGTTTGTTTGAGTTTGACAGACGTGAAAAGGGGCTCTGGCTGTTTGACCACATCCTTCTGAGGGGACACTTTAGATCTCAGTGTTGACGACTGCTATAGGAACAGTAACATGATTTATTCACATTATGCACATGCAATGGGGTAAGTGGAGTGGTTAGCAAGCAAGTCACTCTTGTACAGCAGAGGGGTAAATCGGTCAAACAGTCGGTCAAACAGTCGGTCAAACAGTCGGTCAAACAGTCGGTCAAACAGTCGGTCAAACAGTCGGTCAAACAGTTGGCAGAGTCAGGGAAGGGGGCAACTGTTGATAACTTTTGTATAAGCTGACAGGCACTCTATGCTCTCCATAGCTCCACAACCCTGATATTGAATTAACTAAATAAAACATACTAATTAAAGTTCATGAAATGATTAGCAATAGTCACAATGAGTTTAAACAGCGTATGATGACATCATTAACCTAACAATCATATGATATGATCAGTCATCACCCTTTGATTACCTTAGATGTAAGTTCAGCTGGTTTAATAATGTCAGGAGAGGTAACTCCAGGTTTATCGCCGGGGTCAACAGTCACGGTTTTCCCATTCAGCTGAGTCTTTGGCTGAGTTTTGGACTCCGACAGCTGATTGGATACTGAGGAAGAGGGCGGTACCTACAACCATACAACTATAGCCGATAACCAATTAACCTTCTACACACGCTGACTCATCAATGATGACTACAGCTGATAGGATGGCAGCATGCCAATTAGTGCTAAATATTGCAACTTCCTATAAGATAAGTTGGCAGCTATCATGATCAGATATTTCTCTGCTAGAACTGGCTTCAGAGTACTGACTTCCTTCAGCCAATCCAAGCCAGACGTGACAAGTGATATCTGAACCAAATTATATACATGTAACATTACAATATAATGTTATGTAATTTATACTATAATATACTAATAGGTCAGAACACAATAGCACAAGACAGTATTGCATGTACAGTGGTGTCAGATAAGATTGATTATACATTGTACATGTATGATAATATAGGGTTAGCTACACCCACATGACTATGTGCACATCTAAGATATAACTACTGTATTATTATCTAGTTTATATACATGACTTGTATGTACACACCTACTATTATAATAATATGCAGATCAACTGTTCAAATAACACAACTAAAATATTCAACTAGTAGTAGATAACAGTAGAGTTTAGTAGAAGGGAATGTCTAGTAACCAGATAGTGTAGCTTATTGGAGAAGGCATATGATAGAATCTTCTGGTAGATTATTATTAGATGTAACAAATAAAGGAACACAGAACATATTTATATCCACCACTGTCTCCACATTTTACTGTGCATCATATATCCACCACTGTCAACTAACACAAGCCAACATATTATTATTCTATGAAATATGAGCCTCATCCAAGCTTCTACAACATCCATCTGCTATTCAAGTATATTAAATTATTCATGATATACTAATGCAGCCATGGACTTTTCATAGCAAAGGTGACAAGTATCCAGTCCTCAGAATGAAGTGAGGGAGAGCTAGAGAAAGCTCAGCATGGGTTCACAGATCTATCCAATCAGGAAAGTGACACTACTTGATGTCATATTCCCATAACATGTGTGAATCCACCAGAAAATCATCTCCTCACAGCCGTTTATTGTGAAAGTTGCGTCACTGGGGAAACACTACGGATGCCATGTTGGACCCATAGAACCAATAAAAATTGCCAGTCAAAAGACTTGACCAATGTAATCCTTTGTTATATGGGCCCAATATGGCCTCTTGTTTACTTCTGGTGGCGTAACTCTCACAATCAATGGCTCTGATCTCCCCAGCATACAACTAATAGCCCCATACTAATAACAACTAGTGGTCATCATGATACATGTATTTGGGAACTATTGTATCTACAACAGAGTGACATGGTATACTAGTGCTTGTGCCAGTCTCCGCCTTTGGTGATTACATCATAGATTGCGTGTAGATACTGAGATAGGTGTACCTTGGAACATGGTAAGTTGTGTTGGACATGAGTAGCAATGTCAAGTCAACTGAAGTGGCACTAAAGGTGAGATATACAGATGACTGATATGATTGTTGAGCATTTAAACAATAAGTACACCTCAGGGAAGATAGTCACAAGTGGTTAGACAATGTACCACAATCACCAAACTATCAAACACTGGGGCCATCATCAGGCACCCTAATTTCTGGATACAGTTCACATTAGGAATGAGTCTATGATTAAGAGCTCCTATCAAATGATTTGATAAAGTCAATGGTAAGAAATTAGGTTCAATGAATTAACACAATGGTTATATTATACGTACTAACCAGGATATTATTTGACATGTTGGGTGACCATGTAGGAATAATGGATAGCATTTAAAGGTTAATAACACTGGATCTGGTGACAGTTTAGCCCTAACATTATGTTTGTACATATATTATTATGGGGGATTATTATAATAGTATTGATGTACAGTGTGCATGCCATACAACTCTATGCTGTGCTATATATCAGTGCTACAACTAATATAATACTTGTACTATAATAACCAGTACAGCCGACACCCTACAGTCACAAGTTGGCTAGTGATGTCAAGTTCTATTAGTATTAGTAAGAGTGGTGGTAGTCGTAGGATGCAAAACTATGACTAATTTGTGCCTCCATCAGATTATCACATTGAAAAGGACAGCATGTGAAAAGTTTCGATGTATTATCAGCAAGGAATTTATTTTTGAGCAGTCAGAGAACTCGTTTTAAATCCGTGAAAATACCAGTCCCTGACTGGGGTTTGAACCCGGGGCCCCTACGGCACCTAATCGCCTAGCACAGTGAACAGAACATACTACCACTACACCAGCTTAGCAACCTTATAAAAGGAAGCCTCACCAGTGAGCAGCAACATGCTCTGAGCGAATTGTACACGAGGTACCCCTCTTGTTATTATTATTATTATTACTATGGGCACTTTGCACTTTATAAGATGTTACCTAACATCCAATAATTTTCGTTTATAAATAATCACTTAGACCACCTTACTACTACACACAGCCAACACTACCACAAGTACTACTACCGCTACGACTACTGCTAAGACTAGTACTACTACTATTACTACCACTATAACCACCATTACCAACACTACCACCAAAGAGAGTAAAAGGAAAGAGGGATCACTCAATGATAATACCCTGTCCACCAAATACGCCCAATTTGGCGGTCCCGACGTTCCACGATTTACTTTCCTGCCATATGCCTACTAGTAATTTAGATAGCTGTTCGACTTAAATCGCAACTTAACGATTGTTATATTTACGATTCAGCATTAATATTTCATTAACATAAATAGATAGTCTATACGACACCGTTGTAAAGAAGCGCTTCTTATTGGCTTCTTATAGCAGATTTGTACACAAGGTGGCACAACTCCTTATTTGATCCGGACCGCGTTTGGAGGCGGGGAGGGACAGTTTTTGGCCGGAGTGATCCCTCTTTCCTTTTACCCTCTTTGCTACTACTACCACTACTACTGCTACTACTACCACTACTACTGCCACTACTACAGCTACTATTACCACTATTACCACTACTACTGCTACTACTACAGCTACTACTACCACTACTACTACCACTACTACTACTACTACTACTACAGCTACTATTACCACTACCTGTGTAGTCGACTGTAGCGGAGAAACAACCTGAACTGGCCTGCGTCTCCTAGGGGGAGCCACAGGTCCCTTGTTAGACTCAAACACTGCTCTCGCAAGCAACACTTTGTCCCGCACTGGTAGGTCCTCTGGCCAATCCGATTGCTTGTCTACAGAGTTTTTCTCTTGTGGTACTGCACTTTCTACAGTCCGGCTACATGAAACAAATACTTCAAATATTCTAGTCGAAAAAGCCACAACAGACTAACTCACTCTTTCACTTTCACACTCAGATTCGGAATGGCTTCTCGGTCAGCAAAGTTAACGCAACTTATAGTTACGGGCCACAGGAGAGGCTCAATTCAAACCGTAAGGTTAAGCAAGCCATGAGTAGAGAAATTACTATAGAAGTTTTTATCTGTAGCAGTGTATCTCATGCCACTCTAAAGCATTTGGTAAAGAGGTACCGTTAGTCGATAAATAGTGTCTTCGCGACCTCTTGGTCCGACCTGGGTCGCAAATAAAAATCCAGAGTTGGCCTAGACCAAAACGGCTATTCGCCTGGGATTTTGTTTGGTCGGAGAAAACCATCCCTAGCTCATCGGCACATCTCTGGATTTTACGCACAAAAACGAGAATTCTGCTTTTGGCCCAGGCTGATGTGTTCGCGACTCTGTGATGGCCGTATGCCGGAAAATTTTTTAGAAGGTTGGCCTGTCTGAAATTGAGGTCGCAAAGATACTAAATAGGCTTTATAGCAAGAATTCTACATTTACGTCGGGAATTATTAAACCAAGGAAAACTGAACTAAACACTATTTTACATTAAAGTGGCCTTAGATGTGTGATTATGACCATGAAACAGATTCTATAAACGCTGTGCGATGATAAAATTCCTCAGCATCAATTAACTGAGAATACTTACTTGGCATTGTGGGTGTTTTTGTTTGGAATAGAAGTGGTGGAAGAACGGGTAGGACTTGGAGGGGAGACGGGCACAGCAGATGCTAATGGAGTAGACATGGGAGGGGTAGACACGGTGGGAGAAGTCATAGGAGAGCTTGTTGACTCCTCACTGCTTCTGGGACTACTATCCTTTGATGGCTGACTCTCAATGAGTATGATGTCATTCAAGTCTCTGTGGAATGTCAACTTCATTAAATCAGTGGACATTTCCTCTTTGTCTGTTGATTTGTTTTCAATCATGCTGCGAGCCTTACGCTGAGGCTGTGTTGTTTTGGAAGGAGCCACCGATTTCAATCTCTCCATTGAAGTAGGGTTCACTCTAATACTATCTGCGGAATTCGACTTGGGTATGTGGGTTTTTGGCACATTAGCACCATTAAACTTAAAAGACGTACCAACTGTGGACGAATGGCTAGTGGCAGAAAATCGGCGATCTGTTTGATAGGAGATTGCAGACCATTTACTTAAAAGTTTAGACACGAAACCTGGTTGATACTTGAGATCTGTAGAACCTTCAGTTTCAGACTCTTCAGTCTCAGGTGAATCTAGCTCTTCGCTACTCTCACTATCTCCGCAAGAAAATCGCTTACCCGTTAACACGGAGTAACCACCAGTCTTTCCTCCATCTTCATCACTATCGCTGTCAGCACTAGCATTGTTTTCATCCTCACCGTTATCCATGTTTTTAAGCTGGTGTGACCCAATACCAATTAGTTGTAAATTATCATTATCACCTTCATTGTTAGTAGTATTGTTCATTTGTTTAACATTATCAGTTTCTCTATTACCATTTGATACAGCAAAACCAAGATGGACAGGTTGTACTGAGTGATGATACCCATTATCTACAACTTCTCCAGCAATAGCTTTGTTGTTATTGCTTCCGCCATTGTCATTGTGGATAGCCTGATTTCCATTCAAATTAAACTTATTAGGGTCTTCGCTCTTATGGGTGACAGCCACTGCTTGTTTCCCATTAGAATTGTTATTCAGTAAGCCTTTACGTTGCACCTCCTGCTGGTGTTTTAAAAGCTCCCTTTTCTTTTCCAAGAATTCTCGCTTCCACTGTGGTACATTACCTAGTCCACCATAAACATCAGGATCAACACGTGAGAGTGACTCGGACTGTTGTACCATTGCTTGTGGGGTACCTGCTTCTTGTCCAGTCAGGCTCATTTTTATTCTAATTGCGATGTACCTCTTGCATATCCCGAATTCACTTACTGTTAAACCTAGGCACCATTATTATTTATATTATATTATTGGGCAACGCCTAAAAGCTGTGTTGCAAATTTCATTCAGGAAGAAATTCATATGACAAATAGGAATGAAGCAGTGGGAGCATCAAAGTGACGTCACGCTAGTTACGGCTATTTCCGGTAATACTCGCTGCTTAATCATCCGAGAGATTAGAAAACGTTGAACTATATATTTGAAAACATAAATTAACTAAAAATAATTTTTTTTTAAATTGCTGCTAAAATAAATATTTTGTTCCCTAATCACAAAAATAAAAATTTACGTGTTTGCAATGCGGGTGTAGGCAACTGTTTCCTAGTAACCATTGGCGACCACATGGTACCAAATTGTACACAATAATAAGACCTAGGTTGAATAGAAGATAGACCCAATGCAATCGACTGATCAGTATTGAACGAGCTTTCTAAAAGAAAACTGCTCATCAGATCATAATGGCAATGGCTATGGAGCCTCTTACTATGTCTTTGCAAGGTATGGGGTTGTCTGATAGCACTAACATGGCACCTCAAGGAGTGAACGCTTCATCAATCGGACCACAACGGTGGAGCAACAACACAGTCAAAACTGTGAAACTTAGTCAAAGTATAGTAGATAGAGCAGACAGAGCAATAGAAATAGGCAAGGCAACTGATCCTCTTCCAACTATCAGAGAGGTTGTCGCTGAATTGAGCAACAATGAAATCAAGCGGTACACAAGAGAGGTGAGTTTTATTAGTTTGCAATTAAATTGATAAAATGTTGGTATAATCATGTTAAAGCCTATGTTAAGTTAGCAGTTGCTGGCTAAACCTACATACTGCCATAGCGTATGCATTATGCTATAGTAAATCTGTGTAAAAACTAAGATGAAGTGTGAATGTAATATATATTTTTGATGTAGTCAAGTACTGCTTGTCATTTGAGGCTGTTCTTCATGACTGCAGTATTAATTTAATCTCAGAAATTGACAATATTTTTTCAGTATTTGTAGTGAACTTGTAATATTTTTAATTCTTTCTGCATTATATTGAGAACGTTATGTAGATCAGTAATAAAAATTGTCGATGATCCAAGATGTTCTTCAGATATCCACTTAGTCGTTAAGAAACTCTAGGGCCTGTAGGTTTAAGAGACTCTGTCCGCTTTGCTATAATTGGAGAATTGTATAAAGTTATGTCATATCTATCGATCTAGCAAAACAGAATAGATGAAGTTACTGTGAGCCAATTTCTTCAGTTGGAATACTGTAATGTTTTCAGCTAAGTGCCGATAGGAGCACGGGTGTGGGAAGTACTTGAGAGTCGGTCTTCGGACTCTTGCTGGTTGTCTGGAACACTACAATACAATATATTTAACATATTTCAGGTTCGTGCAGTTGTTGCCAGACTGAGACAGAGTTTTCTAGAAACGAATGAGGAGATCAGAAGTTTGTTAAGAGCTAAGGCTATGATTGAAAAAGCTCATGAGCACACTAGAAAAGACATTCAGCTAAATAAAGACAGTATGACTGGAAGAGAGGCTCGTCCACAAAGGGAGAAGGTAAGAATAGTTGGAAATCTCGAGAATTTCTGTACTAGTATAAAAAGTATTATGAAGCTCCAATTTGTACTAAGGAGTAATTTGGGTTTTTACCAGCCAATTCTTTTAGCTTTTCATTTCCGGACATGAATAAAACTTTATGTGATTTAAATTATTGGGTTGAACTCAATTTTGTTAATAGTGCGTGAGTTTCAAGTATTAGCCATTGCACCATTCTACTATTTTCATCGTCTCAAATCCTCAATTTATAAATCTTTTGTTGGCAACTTTTTCACTCTAAAGGTGTCAAAGTGTTCATTCTGTTTACTTCATGTTTACCATTGATCCCTTTTGCTGTTGCTAAGGAAAGTCATAGAACTTGCACTAAATCAGATATTGATGAGAGAGTTAGTCTATTGTCCAACTAAATAATATCAATATGAGAACTACATGGTGTATTTGTGAGAACATTGGCACCATTGGTTAGTAAAACAATAGGCGATGCATAATAAATGCAGCAACACTATAGTGAATTAGTGGAAGATAATCAATACCATTTCCTTTGACAACCTTTGGGACGGGACAGGACGGCGGCTATTTTCTACTTGGTACATCCTACGTAGACATATTTGGTTATAAATTGCAACCTCCACATAATACACAGTCAATCTTAGCTTATCAGCAATCTGATTGACCTTTACCTTTACATATATGATCATCATGCCAATCAACTTGTTAACATTTTTATCAGCGTAATTAATTTTAATTTAAGTATTACTAGCAAGTCAGCCTACCTGTTGACTAATAAACCTGGGATAATTTTTATGTAGTTGCAAAACCGTTATTTAATCGAGATGAAGTACAAGTATAAGGTGACTGGCTTACGGCTGTGTTGAGTAGAGGGTCACCCAAGATCTTATAAAATATTTAATTCTTTTCCAAAATAATTATTAGATTGAGTTCGACACATTGAAATCAGTTTTCAAACTGAAGATTACGTGCACCCACTTCCACCAGTTCTATCTAAAGGAAGAGAGGTTTGCTCATTGTAATTGTTTGCACTTCGAATAATAGTATTTTGTAGATATATTTTGTGATGTCACAAATAAACTCTAACCTAAATGTATACACTGTGAAAACACAAAGTTTAAAATCGACAAATATTTAACATTAATTTTTTGACAAACGACCATTGCATAGAATTAAAAAATTTAGTACTACAAAATATCGTTCCAAGGCAATAGAAATTGTTTACTCGATGTCGCATGTTTTATGTTTACGTTACTAGGTTACAATTAGACAGCTAACCTCCTTTCTATCCTTCCAAAACCAAAGGTTACTACTACATTTAACTTGTTATAATGTGTACATTAAATTACCCCACTATTTACTATGCGATAGAGTTTCATAGGCAATGTAGTGATACAATACAAAGTACATTGACAGAAGTGATACTTCATGCTGTATATACACTGTGTAATGTACACACAGACAGACGAGACATGCGCATGCACAGCCTATTGTGATGATATCCTATTTCTTTTAAATCAATATACCCTGACTAAGCCACCCCGCTGAATGTGCTGTCAATGGAATCGTTACCAAAATAACTCATCGTCTTAATTTTCATTCTGTCAATAATAGTGTCGAGAGTGGAATAATGTACAAAACTTGGCATTTGCGTAGCTATACCTCCATGGCGTTATGTTTTAGAGTTGTTGCAATTTTGATTAATATTCTTAATGTTTTCTAGCCTCGTGATGGAGCAGACGACTTGCTCAATGCTGAGAGAATGCATCTATTGAACATGAAAAAGATGTTTGAAGCTCAACTTAAACTTATTAAGCAGCAACTACATGTGAGTATTCCCAACCAAAGTGGATAAAGGAGGATGACTCCTATACTTTGTTTTTATCAGGCATTGATGTAATACACCATAACATCTCCAGTTTATAGCAGAATTGCGCTGTCTTATCGTATTTAGTTCAAGTTGATGTTGTAGTCCTGTTGATAGTATTCCTTTGGATTCTATCACTCAAGTATTGAAATAGAGGACAACTCCCAAGGCACCTGCAAATATAATACATATTTATATTATTTTACTGCTGTCTGCAGATACTGGATGTGGCGAGAAAGAGGCTAGGAGCTGTCACTCAAGAGAGGACTAGAGTCATGGACTTAATATGCAACTCTCTGACTCCCATGTCGGCACAAGAACAGAGACGGTCTAACAAAGACTTCATAAGGGAGAGTACAGATTACAAGTATGTATATTTTACTCTTATTTAGACTATGTTCTGCGATACCAGCAATGCACATAACCTACTATGCTCATGTTTGCGACATTGTTTCTCGGGCTAGGTAGCCTATGTATAAAAAAAACTTGATGCTTTGCATAAAGTTTAACGACCAAAGCTAATCAATAGAGAACTCAATTGCCTCTAACAAATAATAATGAGTCATTGGCAGAATATGTCAGATTTATCCAAAATTTAATATGTACAAAGTGGTTGCAAATCCTAGTTGTTGTTTCATGCTAGGGGTGGCAAACTACGTCAGTTCTTTTGAAGTAACAAGGTACAAATTTCAGCCATACATTTATTGATTTGTTATAATAGTTAATGAAATTCAAATATTTATTTGAACACCAAGTAGAACATCAACACGTTAGCCGAGGAGAAGAGATGCAGGGTTCTTGAAAACGCATTGCATGGAGAAAGAAAGAAATTCGGAATAAAACTTGTAAAAAAATGCTATATGTGTAATTGTTAGCTATCGGTTAACGTCACGTTCAATTTCAAAGAATTGATGTATTTTAAAAACAAGAAATAATAAGTAATGTGAGTGAGGGTGTGCTATACTTGAGAGTAAGAACGGCTTTCACAGATATTATAATATATAATTCAAAGACTTAGTCTAAGATATTGATAAAGAAAACATTGCCGTCTAACTGCGGTGCCTTTGATCTCCACAGGGAACAATAACTCATTCAACCATCATCATAATTACAGTATAGTATATTGTTCCGATCTAATTTGAGCATGTGATCTAATACATAAGGTTTCCAATTCGTCTGTTAGGGAACCTTTAACACCTAAACAAGAATAAGTCATACAGAAAGGCAATTCCTCTATAGTTGAATAATACATGTACATATATATTTTTGAATTTGTCTACTGAACAGTCAGGAACTAGATGTACATTGAACGCACCTGCACACGAGGCACTCCTCATATTATGGCCACCTTGCTATATATGAGGTGGTAGCTGGTTAGGCTATTTTTTTCATATAATTACCTTGGAATAAGTGTTTCTAAATGCGCTGTGCAGACGTCTGTGAAATAGTTTGCAGACCAATCACAGGCAGCACATTGAGCCTACATTTTCCTCCTAATAGCTGTCAATGGCAGCCTACTTTAATCAGAATCAATACCGCTTGTTTAGAATCATTTACTGGGATTAAAATTAACAAAATGAAGTTGCTCAAAGCCTAATAGAATTAAAACAAAATAATAAATAGTCTGACGAATTTAAACTAGTAATTGTGTGCCTGTATAGACTCGGTCTAATGACTCTATTGATAAATTTACTCTAGAACAAAAGCTAGGTTCAATGACAGCATTAAAAGGTAGCATTAGTGTGTGATGTTGATTAAATCTATTCCAACGTTATACTCAGTTCTTGAATAGTCAGACAGCCAGAGAATGAATATTTGAAATAACTTAGTGCCGCTGTGTTGGTGGCCATTCTCTAACGAGGGGGTGCACTGAGCTGCGCTGACTCCCGGCACATGGAATCGAATAAATAAATGCACTGAACTAATCTTGTAGTGGACAGAATCATAGGTGTTCCAATGGCTCTACAGATTTTAAAATTGGTAGCTCAAAAGCCCAATTACATAACCGAGCCGATTTTAAGTCAGTTAATGTTTAATATACACATTCAATCAAATTTTTAATTTTCATTCTTAAACATGAATTGTATATTTACTATTTTAGTATGTGCCGATCCGCTACTCCTGAGTGTTTCAAGGTGGACCCTCTGGGGGCATACACTCCAGAGTGTGACCGTGCCTTACAAGAAGCTAAATCTGCTCGGGAACGTGGGCAACATCTACGACAGGAAACAGCTGACGTCATTGACAAGTGTGACAAGCTGAGGAAGTCTGTTAACCGATCAGTTAACAGTGGAATAACACAGAAGATGGGAGAAACAACTTCTCTTAAAGTAAGGAGTTGTCTTCTTATGTGGAAAATTGTTCCCTCCAGAGTTGTCTGCTCTCTGTTTTACTCTATCTGGTGATTCATTGTAATTACCCAATCCTTTTGTGTCTGTTTGCTGATTGTGGACAATCTTATTTCTTATAGCAACAACTAGATATGGGTATAGGGGAGAACAGACATGCTACTCACAGAAACCAGAGGTGGTACGACTTGACAGAAAGAGCCTACGAGTACTCTAGAGGACCAATCATGTATCACGATATCATGACTCATGAGAGATTGGACAGACCACAGGTCAGGGTCTTCCAGAGACACCCTGGTACTCAGCTGAAGGAACCTCAGGAGATAGTCAAGGTGAGTGTGAGATCCAGTACATAGTCAGTATCAAATAGTAGAACCTGCAATATGAGCTATGCTATCTCAACAATGGAAAGAGAGAGTAACTCCGAAATACACTTGAATGAATATTGTTCTATACCATAAAATTGCAGCAAGGCTTATTTAAATCAAAATATTTGCCCTACTTCTGCTGTAGTTAAACTGTACATGCTCAAAAATTAGAATATTCATGATGGCATGATGAATTATAAGCTAACAGAAATTATTTTTCTGTAAATCTTGTACGATATGCATTTATTGCATGATTGTCAAAATCTTTGGCCCTACCAATGTCCGATTCGGATAGCAGGATTATATTTGTTAAAATATACCCATGGTGGTGATAACTCCTAACTACTACAATGAGAGGTTGATACAATGGAAAACCTACAAACTCGGCTACACATGAGGTCGTTTGTTAATTTTCGGCCAACGGAGGCTCTCTATAAGACTAATTGGCGTGTCGTTTCTTTGCTTCCAATATGTTGGTCTTTTTAATCTCAAGCATTGTGGAGAACAGTTGTAATTGGTTATTGACTGAGGCCACTGGTTGGCTGGTGCTAGGTCTCACCTATTCTGTCAGGCTGACGAAAAAGTAATTCATCCTGTACAAACTCATAGCTTCTACTGAAGATGAGCCTCAATGTGTTTATGTTGGAATACTTACTCGAAATTCCATATTATAATAGTAATATGAGAAGACAACTCCTGAATCTTGACATGCAGTGCATACACACAGTATAATAATATGCAGTACACCTGTATGTGGACTTATCATTGACTGCGTGTTTATTGTAGGGAGGTGATGGACTATTAGAGTCAATGAAGGCTACCAGTAGAAATATTGGACTACTAAACATCGCCAGACAGAGAATGAATGAAGATAAGAAAGACAAGTTGGCAGGCATCCAGGTTGGTGTTGCAATGACATAGAGTGTATAAAGTTTATAGATTTCTTTGCTTGAGGTTACGACTATCCCAATGTAAAAGAAATATCGTTTTAGTTATGGATGATAAACCACCGCACAATCAATTCTGTCTGATCTAGCTGAGATGAGCTAATCCTAACTAAAAAATCATAATCGTAACCAAAACTTAAATATTTTTTGTTTTTAATTTCTTTGTATTGTTGTTAGAACTAAATTCTAATACAGCATAATGCTATTTTAGACTGACGGAGACGTCCTGAGAATGAGAAGAAGAAAAGCCGACCATAAATGGGACATGGAGAAACCAGGTTTCCATCTCTTCCCAAAATTCCCTACATATCCCATGGGCACAGGCAAATAAATATTCTAACTCAGAATGCAAAAAACATTATATTCCTTTATATTGACTCTTTGAAATGCAGCCAATAATGCTAGTGGCTCAATGTCATGGAATAAAAGTTTTCTATTAGCTGCCTAATATGAAATATAAATTAATATTCTTGGCTAATGGACATTCCTTGTTCTCATATTTTGCCTACCAGCTATATTTGCTGGACTATTTGCTCAAAGTAGGTTAACCTATAGATCAAGTATGACTCGCTAAATCACTGTGACTATGACTCATACTCTAACTGCGATTACAACTCCACGATTACAACTCCCAACTTTGAACCTTCTGCTATTTTTCTAATTAGGAAAGGTACTCGTTTCGTTTACTAACAAGTTTCTAAAATTTATATTTAAGACTTCTGGAATATTGAATAGTTTGCCTTACCTGTTCCTATGCAGTATCGATGCTATATCATATTCAGCTTAAGTTATCAATTATTGTATGCACAAAACCTATATATTTTAATATGTATTTTCTCTACACATTATTAGTGTAGTTCTACTCTATAAAACATTCAAGGCTTTCGCTCAAGCTCCAGCTGTGATAGATTTATGAGTGATATAATTATATAGGCCTATAAATATTTTATTGTCTAGTTTATATTGCTGTTCAAGGTTTGAAGTCAAAAGCTCTACATGTATAATACTATTTAGTATTTATATAAATTATCTAACATCAGCCATTACTTACATTTGGATGAACGTTGTCACTACAATGTAATATATATATTATAATATACAGTAACATATTTTTATGCTACATATTTTTAATAACTAGTTCCTTTACCATCAATGGTAAGATACGTTGTGCTGTAAAGCTTAGTGGTATGTGTTTGTGATCCAAGTGGGTATAAGTTACTATTTTCTGACACACCTTTACAATAAACTAAAAGATTTGTTAATATTTGGCATACGTTGCATCTTGTAAAATATCTCTGCTTTGTACCTCTGAAGGAAAACCAATACATCATGATCATTAGTCAATGAGCCCAGCTAGAGCACTAATAATTGGCCAATTGGCTTCAAACTTCATTATACAGTGGTATATTATGTACATGTATAATTATATAAATTATATTTATATACAATGCACATAGATATACGTAGCTATATAAATTAATTAAGAGAGTGCTCTAGAAGAAAATATGGTGACGATTAGAATAACAAGTCGGTAGGTGTGGCCACTAAGGTTGTTGCTGATATGCACATCTGCAACACAAACACAAAGATATATGGAGAGGGGAGCTTCTTCTGCTTCAGTTTGGTGAGAAACAAGCCTGTCCCAAATTTCAAATATCCAATTGACAGCAGCAGCCATTCTGCTGTGAAACTAATTACATGTACACGTATATGCCATTTCGTTAGAGTTATCTGATCTAACACATTACTAGTAGAGTAAGGATGGCTTTGCTAAATTTAGCGCCAAAAGGGTTTAACCTGAATACAGCCCTCATTGGCTAACAAAGACGCGTGTAACCAATAAGTGGTGAGTATTATTTTAATAAAAACAGGAAGTCAAGCTCAGGGAAGCCATTTTGTCCTTGCCCCCTTTGCCAACATCGGTTATATCAATAGGATATTTACAATTTCTGAATGTAAAATTGCCATTATTTGTCCTTTATATATATTTTTGAATATCGTCGTTCAAATGAATTCAAAGGGTGGTAGATTCTAATTAATCCTACAGAGTCAATTCTCGTCTTACGTCTTACGTCTTACGTCTTCTTCTTTAGAACGTACTAGAGCTTGTTGCAAGGGGTACGCCTCATCTGATTTTGGTTTTTGTCAAGATTACTATGGTCATATATTTATGTTATGCTAACATGTTGCACTAATATAGATTTGTTGCTATGTTTATTGTAATAACTGTGACTTAAGCTCACGTATAGTCCTGGGCAGAAAGCTACCATGGTAAGCAGAAGTTTTTGCGTAGATAGTGGGTGGGTCACCTCTTGTAGTAGCTCTAGTGACAGTTGTGCTAGTAGGACGATTGTTCATCAGCTCATCATAAGTGTTAGCAAGAGCTTCGTGGTGTTCTTCATTCGCCAAAATGCGTAAGAGGAGGTTGTGTCGGTTCTTCCTGCGGCGGTTGCTAAGCGTATCAAGATTAAGTTCCTTGAGGACAGCAGATATGCTAACTCTACCTTTTAAATTACAGATGTAACGCACAGCACTGCTTTGTACCATTTCAATGTTGGTAATTTGGTAATCATGGACGGGATCCCAGACGGCAGATGCATATTCCATGTGTGGCCGACAGAGACTAGTATATGCAAGTAGTTTAGCATCTTTGGTTGATCCGTGGAGTGCCCCCCTAACCATACCCAGTTGTCGTCTAGCTTTGGTGATTTGTGAACTAATATGAGAGGTGAACTTTAGATTAGATTGGATGATCACACCCAGGTATTTAGTTTCAATGTCAGTGTCGAGTTGTGCGTCATTTAAGGTGTAATATGCCGCCGGAGCTTCCGGTTTATGATTGAAGGTCATAATCGAGCATTTGGTAGTGTTGAACGACATGCACCAGGTGTTAGCCCAATCGGCCAAGGAAGTTATGTTCATCTGGAATCTTGAATGGTCCTCGTCAGTGTTGACAGTTTGGTAAATGAGAGTGTCATCAGCGAATAAGCTGACATTACAATCTATATACTCAGGTAGATCATTTATATAGATGAGAAATAGTGTAGGGCCCAACACAGAGCCCTGTGGAACACCTGAAGTAACTGGTAGTTCCGTCGATTTCTCTCCTGCTACTATCACTGTTTGCCTCCGGTCACGCAGGAAGTCATGAATCCAAAGCAATATTTTGTTGCTAATATTTGGTATACGGGCTAACTTAGACATAAGCAGTTGATGGGGAACTTTGTCAAAGGCTTTAGCAAAGTCCATGATAATAGCATGTATGGTGTTACCTTTATCAACACTACGAGCTATGTCATGATAGGTGGTACAGAGTTGTGTTTCGCAGGATAATCCTCTACGAAAGCCGTGTTGGCGGTTGTGCAGAACTGTATCCAGGGTGTCATTCAGGTAGTGTAGGATAATGTGTTCCATTAGCTTGCAGGGAATGCTGGTGAGTGAGATGGGTCGGTAATTATTTGGTTGATCCGAAGCACCCCTTTTGTGGAGCGGGGTAACATGAGCAAGTTTCCAACTTTGCGGAAGTTTAGAGCATGTTAAGGAGACGTTAAATATATGTGTAAGGCAGCGGGCAGTCATGATGGGGTCGATCACCAAATCTTCTTTACGCAATCCATCCGGACCAGGGGCTTTGCCGCTTTTTAGGGCTTGTAATAGTGTTGATACTCCTTCTGGTTTGATTTCGATATTCTCATCAGCGGGGGTTACTGCCGGATAGTTAGGATCTTCAGAGATCTGGTGCTGAGAGCAGAACTGTTTGTTAAAAAAGGAGTTGAGTATTGTAGCACATTCCTTAGCATCATTTGTGCTGTTGCCACTTTCGTCCGACAACTTGAGCGGGGGTTTAGTCGATTTTCTTAACCACTTGAGATGGTTGTAAAAGGGTTTGCTATTGCCCGATTCTAAAGGTTTGCAGATCTTATTGTCAATATAGGATTGCTTAATATCTTTTAGCATTTGCTTTCCTTGTCGCCTTTCTATCTTATATTGTCTTAAGTAGAAGGGGTTTGATGTTTTTTTGTATTTGTTGTACATTAGCCTCTGTCTCTTTACTACTTTACGGGCAGATCTGTTGAACCATATTGGTTCGTTAGGGTTTCTGGGTTTGATAGGCTTAACTGGAACTGACTGGTTGATAGCCTTTTTTATTTGGTTAACAAACAAATTCCACATGTTGTCAACATCGTTCATGCTTGCGAGACTAATCTGCGTTGGCCATAAGAGTTTTTGAAACAGGTCAACATCAGCTTTACGATACAGCTTTATGAGCCTAGTAGGTGTAGTTACAGTGGTTTTGTGATGTCGAAGCTCAACAGATATAATATAGTGATCGCTCACACCAGGAGATATGACCTGGGAAGACAGGTTTAGTGGTTGTGTAGAGCATACCAAGTCAAGGGTATTTCCCTTCACGTGTGTTGGTTTTTCAATGATTTGCGTCATGTTGAGTTCGTGTAAGAATGATAAAAAGTCCTCATGAAGAGACTTGTATTGACAGTTGTCTTTTATAGAGTCAGTTTGCCAGTCAAAACCTGGGAAATTGAGGTCCCCTACGAGTATGATGTGGTCATGTGGATATTTGTTTATAATTTTTCAGGTATTTACTTTAGCATTGTCGATTTAAGATGATTTGTCTACTTAACTAATTAATTTTTTTCTTAATGAAATTTAATTTTATTAATATTATTAAGCTAAACTTTTACTTTAACTTAATTACGCTATCTATCCTGTGTCACTCTAACCATCGCTTTGCTTTGCTTTGTACCAAAGTTTGCACAGTTAGGGCTCATCATAACTTAGGCTACTAAGCACTCTCACTCTAATAATCATAATAATAACTAATAGACGATAACAAGAGAGGAATTATTTTATTATTAATTATAATAGTATAGTAATTATATTATTAATTAATTATTTTACTATGTATATTAATATATATTTATATAATATTGTAATTGTGTAATAATTTTCATGTTTGTTTTTTATCAATTGGTTTGTTGAACCATGACATGAGTAGAGTCGCAGTCACTCCACTTCACTGGGCTGTGATTGATTGATTGCCATTGACTCGAAAGTTTGAGTGTTGTGAGTTATTAAATATTCATGTTGATTGTAATTGTCGAAGTCTTTGCTTTAGTTTAGTTTAGGGTTACCTACTACCTACTACTCATTACTGAAACTGAGCTCTATGGCTATTCTTTCTATTGTTACTCTAGCAGCAGCACAACATAAAACTTAGGACTCCGTGTAATGAAAATTTCAATGTTGTATCTGTGTTGCTGCTTGATCTTTCCATTTGAAGAACAATTTGAGTATATTCGAAGTAGTTTGATACAATGGATAGCACATCTGAGGACAGACAACAACCTGTAGCAGACACCCCCTCTCTTTACGATTTTAATTTTATTTTATACTCTGGCATATTAATTATAAATTGTTATTACCTACAGCTATTCCATTGGTCAGAGGTTTGCCTTCAAATGAAAAATAAAACTTGCCCGTTTTAATTACCATCATTAGTCCAGGTGTGAGAGCAATGATCTAAAGAGATATGCACTTTTTTCTCTTGTTCTTGGAGCGGGTAAGGATCCAAAGTGGCAAGGCAGTAAAGGTGCCAAAGTGATCAGGTAGTAAAGGAGCATTATGAGTTTGGGTACTCTACTAACACCATCGGTGATATTTACAGGAATCGAATCTGGATCTCCCAAATAAAAATCCTGGGCTCTAACCATTAGTCCACTATTTACTAGTTTTAAGTTCTGATGTTTGCCTTTAAGTTGCATCCCTAGCAATACACTAATATAATATTGTATGAGTAGACAATGAGGTGGTGTACATGCCTGTGCTATGTTCTGTAGGTTCATTGTTGTCCATCTACTCTACGACTCGTCCTGTGCTGAACTACATCCTGTTATCACGATAGACAAGATGGCGGCAGGCCCGTATAACTACAGTTACATATTTAAGTATATTATTATTGGAGATATGGGAGTAGGCAAGAGTTGTCTTCTACATCAGTTCACTGAAAAGAAATGTAAGTAGGCGTATATAGTTCATCACCGCAACGTATAACTCACTTTGCCTGCTAGTTACTAGGTTATTAGTCTCCTAGGTGTATGATGTGTCTATTTTATAGTAGGCCTATAAGGGTATGTTATGTAGCTATCATATGCTCCTACGCACCTGTGAAATATATTGCAGTTATGGCCGACTGTCCACATACTATTGGTGTAGAGTTTGGTACGAGGATCATAGAGGTATCAGGACAGAAGATTAAACTACAAATATGGGACACAGCAGGTAAATACTAGTACAGATATGGGATACAGCAGGTACATACTAGTACAGAGAGCACTGGCTAGGGTCAGTCAGGTCGTACCACATACTAGTTACTGCATTCAGTAGGTGAACAGTCTGTGTGGAGTGTTCCAGGTATAATAATGTAATGGTTTCTGTGATTTGGTGCGGTCGTCCTTGGACGACTATCGACCCAGAAATGAAGTGCCTATGAGTGGTAATAGGACTTCGCATTACATGAAAGATCGAGCGGTCTCAGTAGCCCAAATACTACCAAAGACGACCCATCTGATCTCAAGTCCGACCTTCAGACTATACAGTGAAAGAGAGTAGTTCAACCTAGTAGGCGGTTCGCAAAGCGAATGACCTAGTAAAAGGAAGAGAAAGTCCCTGTATCAAGTATAGATGTGTCTTTATTGAAAGCCAAGTGTAGACTGAGACAATGAACAGTAAAACAGTGCCCTTTATATAGTATAAGGACTTCCGGCCGACGTGACGTCGGGAAAAGACGACGTGTGGTCGTCCGGAAGTTGCGCAACAAGATGGCCGCCGGAAGCCCGACGGCCGACCCAAAATAGGTCGGGTTCTACAAAAGTTGCTTATAATGGTCCAATTCATGTACAAAATGAATATCAATGGATTCTGAGAGGTCGGGCCTCTGTACATGGGTATAAAAGGCATAAAAAAGGACTTAGTAACATTCATGTGAATATGTACAACAACATATAGTAAGATACATGAATAAGGAATGAGCATAAACACATGGAGACATGTATATAGACGGTAATTAAGTACTTTGAACATGCAATGCAGTTAAAGGTAAGTATACGAGCACTAATTGTGAGAATGTTAGTGTCAGGTGAGTAGCGCTGTAACAACTACTAGGCACTTAGGGTGCGGTGGAGCTTCGTCCGGGAGTTGGGGTCGTATACAAATGTCCTGTACCATCACATAGCCCCCCGATCCTTGGCACTATCTCTTCGAGTATGTCTAAGGATCTGCTCCGTGAGCCGTTGGTGGAGGGATATTTCGTCCTGTACGGCTTCCGTCTGCTGGACTATAGTAAGTCGGTCTCTAACATGTGAGTGAAGAAGTCTCTGCTGGAGTATGTGCAATTGGTGCCTGAGGCGTCCGAGACGATTGTTTAGAGTGGCACACAATCGTTCTCTCTCCTTCTGGAATTCTGCTGTAGGGGTGCGGGATTCAAGAGTCTTCTTTGTGTTTTTAGTATCTGGAGGGCTGGTCGACAATGGGACGGCCTTGTCTGATCCGGTTCTAGCCTTAGGCGGCCGGGGCCGACGTTTGGGTATGTCGTAAGTATCAGTCCCTCTGTGGTCCAAGGCTGGAGGGTCCATACGAGTCTGTGGTCGCTTTGGACTGCCTAGTCGCTCCCAGGGCGACTTTCTTTTACTTGTTTTCTTTGGGGCAGGAGGAGGTGTCAGTCGCACCACTGCTGCTCTGGCTTCAGCTTCTGGAGGAGCTGGTATAGTGAAAGGTTTTGGTCCTACGTCTGCTGGGATACATGAGGGGTAAGCGACCCTCTTGTCGAGCTTCATCGCCTTGAGGAAAAGCTGGAACATGTGGGAATCCACTTCATACTGGATGGCTCCGTGGCCTGTCTGGCTTTGGTGCCGATAGACAGTCTCTGCATCACGGGCGCTGACTCCACAGGAACAGAAGAACTGGGTAAAGTGTTGGCGTGTGTGAGCCTTGATGGTGTTCTCCGTCCCTTCTAGCTTACATAGTCGACAATAGGAGTTCCTTCCTTTACATCGGGCTGTCCGACGTATATCACTACTGGTCCGTGGAGAGATCCAGCAAAGTTGAGACTGCGGCATAGGCGTCTCTGGAGAGGTCTCTATAAGAGAAAGTGTAGATACAAGAGGTTGATCATTTGGATTATCAATGTTTGCGTAGGCCGAGTCGTCTTCGTCACCCGACTCAGTCACATGGTGTACAATGTCATTGGAGTACATATGCGTGTCCGAGGTCGTCCCGGAGGGGAGGCGGTGCATGTCCGAGTCGGTTAGGACGGCATCGTCCCGAAGCACCGAAGGTACTTCAGTATGACCCGACCCGACTGGCACGACCTCATCCCTCGAGGAGTTCCCGAGATCAGCATATAAGTCGTCGTCGTCCAAAAGCAACAGTACCTCGTCCAAGTCTATTGGCTCACCTGGCAAGTCCATGAGTAGGCCGACTAGGGAGGGCACCGTCCTTGTTGAGAAGTCTCGAATAGAGTGCTCTGTTGTCCGACTAGGTGTTGACTGAGTGGTGGTGGTGAAGGTACTGGGGGATCCATCTGGATCCTGGCCTTTTATAGGTGTGGGGGCTGCCCTGGTTCTCCTTGTGGTGTGCGACGTTATGTCTGCAACACCTGGCTTCTCACCATGTAGTAGAACTACGTTGCGGCGGAAGTGCACTTGTCTGACCCCTGTTGTTAGATCTATTTTGATCTCAAGGTTGTCTGGGTCACCGGATCCGTCTGTGGAATTGGAGAGTAAACACGGGCCTGGCCGTGTCGGCCTACGATAGGTAGTCGTCTGGGCAGCCCATTTGTGATGAATTCTTTCTAGTATAACCTCTGGGGGTCGGCCTCGCTTCCACCGGGCCTTCCTCCTGTATGATAGGGGTCTGTTTTCCCTAGTGTAGGGCGTTAGCATCCGGACGTAGGAGGGTCTACCTTTTGAACCTCTGCCCCAGTCGGGCGGCGGGAATATCGGGTGCTGGAAATAGTCGACAGCACCTTCCTCGAGGCGGTTTGTGCCTTGTCTACGCTCCTGGATGCGCGGCTTTTTAGCCTGTCGGCCCTGGTCCTCTACTTGCCTCTTTTTCTTCGCTGTTCCTCCCTCGGCTTCTAGCCCCCCTATCGGGTGGCCAGGGCGTCGGCATTGTACTTCGACGCCATGCGGAGTTGTACTGGGCGGTAATGATCCTTTTCCTCCCTCGGCCCTGGATCCTCTGTGGGGGTGTCCTTGACGTCGGCATTGATCATCGACGTCGGGCGCAGGTGTACTAAGTGATGAGCTTCCCGTTCCTCCCTCGGCCCTGGATCCTCTGTTGGGGTGTCCTTGACGTCGGCATTGATCATCAACGTCGGGCGCAGGTGTACTAGGTACTGAATTATCCGTTCCTCCCTCGGCCCTGGATCCTCTGGTGGGGTGTCCTTGACGTCGGCATGAGTCATCGACGTCGGGCGGAGGCGTACTAAGCTTCATCTCAGGCATCGTCCTCAATGTATAAGGGCTTCCCGTTCTATTGACACACGGCCATTGATCTCGGCTGGTGTATACCTTTGCGGTATGGCAGTTTACAGAGCACTTGTGTTTAGTCAGGTAGGGCATCCCTAGGACGCCATCTTCTGGTATGGAGCCGATGAGGAACAGTTCTTGGCTAAAGGTACGACCGACTACCATAGGTAGCCTTACCATTCCCTCGAACCTGAGAGTCGAGCCGTCGGCCATCTTGCCATATGGCTGACTTACTGGTAGGACCTCTAGGTCGGGTCTCTGCAGCTTCTTCAGGGTGCGGGGTGATATTAGGTTGGTCGTACAGCCCGTGTCCAAGAGTAGGGTTACATCTTGGCTACATAGTCGTCCTTGTATGTACAGGCTAGGTACATGCGGCTTTACATACGTCACTTGAGTCACTGTTTTAGAAGGGGGGTCGGCCTTGCCGACCGGATACTTGGGACGGTCTTCCGAGATGGAAATGTGAGAGGCGTGAGGAACTTGTAGGGCCCGAGTGCCAGCCTCTACTGTCTCGGGCCGGAGCCTTTTCCCGACTCGGGTACTGGCGGCTCAGGATATGTGGGGGGAGTGTTCCCATTGGTCCGTTGAGGAGGGGGACCAGGCTTTTTGCTGGTCTGCCAGGAGGGTCTGTTCCGAGGTCCTGGTGCTCTGGGGGCGTCTAGTAGTCCTCGAAGTCGTCTGACTTCTTGGCTGAGTGTCTGGATGGCCTCTTTCAGGTCGTTGATCCAGGTCAGGTCGGAGTCCACTGTCTTTATTTGGAGTGTCTCCGGCTCGGGTTCTGTGACTGCCCTGATTTGGTGTGCTTTACTTCCACGGGAAGGTCCCTTGACGAGCAGGAAGTCATTTCCGGCTCGGACGGCCGAGTCCACGTCTCTGGGGTTTATTGCCAAGAGGTGTCTCTGTAGGTGTCCGTCCTCAAGAGAGTTACTGAAGTTTTCCACAGCCAATACCCGGCGGTGCGCTTCGGGTAGTTCCTGGAAAGCCACATGTACAAGTTTCTTGACTAAGGTGGCATGTTCTTGTAATGACATGCCGGGATCTTTCCGCAGCTGTATGAGCTGGAGTCTAGCTTCTTTATCAGTTAACCCGTATCGGGCGCGTAGAGCTTCGAAGATCCCTTCTGAGGTGCCGGGTCGGCCACATTCTTGTGCCGATCCCTTGAGGGCCTCTCTTAGGTGAAGGTACATGGCTGCCGGGCTCCAGTCGTTTGCCTCGGCTATGGTCAGGAACTGTTCTATAAAGAACTCGACGTCTCCTTGTCCGTCGAACTGTGGTGTCTTGAAAGAGGGTTGAGGCGGCTGAGGTCGAGCTACTTCTATGTACTGTCCGATTACCTCTACTAGCCTGTCTATATCGCTAGCCATTGCTGAGTATAGATGGAGCCTCTTTGGTGAAGGGGACGTGTCGTCCTCGGTTTGATGTCTGTAGGGTGTCGGGTAGTTAGTTAACTACCGTAGTTTGTTAGGCCGGGTCGGCCTGATGGTCGTACTGAGTACCGTCAATCTGTTCTGGATCCGAGGTCGGTCTTTGATTGAAGATCCGGCGTAGGTCGGGCTACATCCAGCGGAACCACGAGAATTATGGGTGCACTTTAGCGTTTGTCACCTTCTCGTATCCAAGGTTCCCGGGTCCGAGTCCTAAATCGCCGTAGAAGTATTGAAGAATGAGGTCGCCCGAGGCCGAGGTCACCTTCCTTCGCTTCGTATCGTAAGAGTACGACCTTAGAATCCCACCGCTGCCACCAATGTAATGGTTTCTGTGATTTGGTGCGGTCGTCCTTGGACGACTATCGACCCAGAAATGAAGTGCCTATGAGTGGTAATAGGACTTCGCATTACATGAAAGATCGAGCGGTCTCAGTAGCCCAAATACTACCAAAGACGACCCATCTGATCTCAAGTCCGACCTTCAGACTATACAGTGAAAGAGAGTAGTTCAACCTAGTAGGCGGTTCGCAAAGCGAATGACCTAGTAAAAGGAAGAGAAAGTCCCTGTATCAAGTATAGATGTGTCTTTATTGAAAGCCAAGTGTAGACTGAGACAATGAACAGTAAAACAGTGCCCTTTATATAGTATAAGGACTTCCGGCCGACGTGACGTCGGGAAAAGACGACGTGTGGTCGTCCGGAAGTTGCGCAACAAGATGGCCGCCGGAAGCCCGACGGCCGACCCAAAATAGGTCGGGTTCTACAAAAGTTGCTTATAATGGTCCAATTCATGTACAAAATGAATATCAATGGATTCTGAGAGGTCGGGCCTCTGTACATGGGTATAAAAGGCATAAAAAAGGACTTAGTAACATTCATGTGAATATGTACAACAACATATAGTAAGATACATGAATAAGGAATGAGCATAAACACATGGAGACATGTATATAGACGGTAATTAAGTACTTTGAACATGCAATGCAGTTAAAGGTAAGTATACGAGCACTAATTGTGAGAATGTTAGTGTCAGGTGAGTAGCGCTGTAACAACTACTAGGCACTTAGGGTGCGGTGGAGCTTCGTCCGGGAGTTGGGGTCGTATACAAATGTCCTGTACCATCACAATAATACTAGGATATGTTTGGTTTCACTCAGCTGTGATGAAAGTGTGTTGTTATGTCTATTATGTAACATGAATACTATTTCAATCATACAAAGTAATCTAAAGTGAAGTAGCACACCAAGAGACAATGTCAGCCAATGATAGATGTTGGTGATTACTTGGCTGTTGTAGTAGTTATATCAAACTAGAAGTGAGATTTTGGCAGAAAATTTACAAACCGTTCCTCCTACTTTACTACCAAGTTGAACTATCTGGGAATTTTGTCTCGCTCCATTAGACTGGTTTCATGTAGCAACATACATGTATATACAACTCCTACTATATATCACTGCGTATCAGGAATATATTGTGGTGCTACGCTGTCGCCACAGAGAGAAGCGCACAATATGATCCATACCTGCAGTCAGATACAGTTTTAGCGTGACATCATAAATTAGTTACCTCATATTAACAACACGCTACATGGAGTCACAGCAAAATCTCCCTCTGTAGTCCCATGGGTAGATTGGTAGTCTAGTGTCTTAGTTGTTTGGTGTAATTCAAACTCCTACCCCTACCCTACTTATCGTATATCGTGCAGTTGGTGGAACAATAAGCTAGTATTTGATTAGTTGGTGCCCTGCTAAGCTAACATTTGATTGGTTGATTCTGTACAGGTCAAGAAAGATTTAGAGCTGTAACAAGGAGTTACTATAGAGGTGCTGCCGGCGCTCTCATGGTTTATGACATTACTAGACGCTCCACCTATAACCACTTATCTAGTTGGCTCACGGATGCTAGGAACTTGACCAATCCTAACACGGTATGTGTGTATACTGACCAATCAGATGACAGTGTGGGTTCATACTAACCAATTATATTGTGGTAGTGCATTGGGTACCTCTAGCTCTTGCCAGTATGAAAGATGACAACTCATAACTCAATGAAATTGCTTTCACTATTATACATACATGTATGTGTACAGTCATATATTTGTACAATGGGTTACTTCATGAATTTATAGGGTCTGAAGTTCAAACAGTAATTAACTACATAATATAACATGAGATAAAACTGTATTGTTAGTAAATAGTGGTGGTAGTAGTTGTTGTAGTGTAAGCACAACTACTACCACCAAGCACAGAGTGTATTACACCTAAATTTGGCACACAATAGCATCAGTAGAGATGATAAGAACAAAATATTGGTGGTGCATTACATAACATCAGGTATTATATAACTGCTATGGTTATGTAATACCATTAGTAATATTATATCTTGGTCAGTCACACTGTGGGTAGTCTGGGCCCAGTATCACCATTATTGGTGTTAGCCGCAGAGCTATATATTGGTTAGCCAGTGGAAACTGAGGCTACATTATTACTACTAGCTGCTGGTAGGTGGGCCCCAGTCTATTAGGATCTTTGGTTTGATAGCCCTGCTGCTGCAGTACATCTCTGTGTAGAATCATAGTAGTAACATGTTGCTGACTTGAGCTCTGTAGCTGTTGGATTAGCCTACAACCACTAAGTAGCTCTGGATTGGCTCAATTAAGTTCCATTAGATCTATAATATGCAGCAGCAGCAGTGGCAGCAGATTTTGTAAGCTATGGGGTGATGTTACTGATGAGGAGATTGAGTAGGAGATAGCTGGGGGGGGGGGGGGGGCAAAGCATCTCTACTTAAATGGTCTGAGCTGCTAGTAGCTTAGGTGAAACTCTTGACTGCAACCAGGAGACACAACTCCCAGGTCTATAGTTGAACCAGTAACTGCAACATAATCATGTTATGGTACAAGTAGTGTAGTTTGTGATAGTACTACTAGTATAACTGTAATACATTCATACATTGTATATACTGCACAGTGCTGTGTAGTGTCTATAGTGGCCTACAGGTTCTAGTAGCTAGTAGGTAGGTTACCAAGCTGTATGTAACTCATGGTTGAATTAATGTGAGACAAGTATAATACATTATGCACCATCACTATCACATACCTTTGTAAGATTGCATCAGGAAATATCCATGTTACTCAATATACACCAGCTCTGTACTATAATGTTATATTATTGTAATATGAATGTTATATTATTATAATATAATATTATATTATTATGATATAATATTATATACCATAGTTTGAGTGTATTGTGATTAATTAATAGTTCAGTAATATTATTACTAGCATTAGTCGCTATAATATGCTATTAGGTTAGGAACAACATGTGCTGTTGTTATGATAACCTCTCTAATCTATACAGTATTTGTAGACTGAGCTCCTATACCTATGTAGTGTAGTCTGGGGGGGGGGGGGGGGCACTTACTGCCCGATACTCTTGTTATTGCTATCTATGGTTTCGGTCTGATAACAACCACAAACTAGCAAGTATTTAGTACAAGATACACTTCAGTTCATAAACTTAAAGTAATATCTTATTCATCTTCTTGAACTTGATAGATCAGTGTATAAAGTAATATAGTGTAAGCCTACATGTAGATAACTAATATACGTATATAATAAACCTATATATATCAGTATCAGATATGTATATTTTGACTCAGTGCCAACTTGTCCAGTAAACAACTCTCTGGGGGTCAGTCAGGTTTAGGGTCACCATGGTAACCAAGGGGTGAACAACTCCTGATGATCAGGATTACTAGTTGGCTGGTAGTTACACTGCAAATGCATAAATGAATTCATCTCAAACTGTATTTTGTTCAAACAATGGAGCTAGATACCCCAACCAAAGCTGAGTTGAGTGGTAGAGTTACTACACAGCAGTATTAATGCTCTTGTTATATTCTAACAGGTCATATTCTTGATCGGTAATAAATCAGATTTAGACGCTCAACGTGACGTTACGTATGAGGAAGCCAAACAGTTCGCAGATGAAAATGGTCTTCTGTTCTTGGAATGCAGCGCTAAAACGTGAGTAGCCAATCATAGCAAACCTCTGCCCCTTAGTCCAACAATCGAAGACCTACTACTGCTGTAGGGCAAATTCTAGCCTACTCACCCAGCAGACTCCTGCGTATATTATATCCAGTGGCCCAGTGACCCAATAGCTTATGCCCATATACAAGTAAATGCTAGCTACGATGTTATCGTAAGAGCCATCCTCAGCAGCATGCCCACCCTACCTCGACTATCAAAAGAAATGGGGAGCAGACCAGGTATATAGGGTAAATTACTAGGTGTTTGACCACTTTACCTTTACATACATCATTTAGCCATACACTGTTTAGTATCCTACAGCCATATTGAAGAGCACATATCCTAGGCTACACATATGCAGGCCCTATATATCTTGCCTATACTAATAAATGCATGATATATTTACAGGGGAGATAATGTAGAAGATGCCTTCCTAGATACCGCTAAGAAAATCTACCAAAATATACAAGATGGAAGGTTAGTGTACGATTCTCTATCATCATATAAACTAGGATATCTGGTGTTTAGTCTGTGTGGAGTATTTATGGTCCATGTAGAGGAGGTGTTTTTTGGTAGCCTACACACAGATGGAGGTCTAATCACTTTGAATCTTGTGATTTCTAAAGTTTTCCAAGTTCTAAAACAACTCCACCAAATATCAAAAGTCTGTAATTCTCTGGAATCAAACATTTAATTTGCAAGAAAAAACGGACATAACAAGTATGGCCAAACCTCTTAATAACCCAATATATGTATAGGCCTATCACATCTCCAATCCAATGTACAAAGCAATGTGTTTGTAAAAGAGTTGACCACTTTCAACTATAGTGGACTCATGATATGGTAGTCAAACTGGTAGTTATCTGCTCCTACTAGTTTTATTGTCCGGAGAATGTAACTCCCACTCGATTGTGATACAATAGCTGACCAACTACAATATAGTATAAAGTGTGTAATAGGAATGATATAGTCTTGGTGAAGTTTGTACTATTCTCACCATAGAAGAAGGTGTTATGAGGTTGCATTTGCTTAGTCACACCGTTACTTGTTATGACGTTATGTGGTAACACTAATACCTACTGTCATCTCATTTGTAGCCTGGACCTAAATGCTGCAGAGTCCGGCGTGCAACACAAACCCGCTGCTCCAAGAAATACTGTGCAAACCGATCAACCACCTCAGAAAGACGGGTGCTCATGTTGAGACTCCCCCGAATTGTTTTATATTCTGACTAGGGAACTAGGGTTATTTATATATACAGTAGTGTTTAATATCACAGTGACACTTGTGACAAGTGCTTGCACCACTGAGGGCACCATATGGAGATGTCGCATCACATAGAGTACTGAGTAGTAAGTTATTGAAGATCATCCTGCAGATTATATTATCCATTCCAAACTTTACTGTCTACTAATAAGACCCAGTAATACTTGTTATATTATATACTAGCTGTTTTCTTTTGCAGTCACACTATTCACAGGAAAATTGGTGATATTTTTCTATATTATTATTATTGTTGCTATTAATAGATGGTTGAGTAGTTACCATGATTTGATTTCATGTTGGTTTGGTTGAATGCAGGCATAATTTGGGAGCTGTAGTCTTATTGGCTGCTATTGTACCGAATCATGCCATTGGTCAGTCTGTGCTACTCTTAGTAGAATGGAAAAGACTGGTCAGTCTTTCTTATAACCTATCTAGACCAAGGTCAAGGTCATCTGAACTAGTGCTTAGGGAAAGATTTCTCCTGCACCCTACTTTTTGTCTGATGTACTTAGGGTGTTTGGCCAGGTTGGATATTTGTCTCAATATTTTAACAAAATAATTTTATCTTCACTGAATATTGATTGTAATAAAGTCATTTCATATTATTATATTTCATGTTTGATTAAAATTGTCTAGCATAATAATTGCACTGTACCAAAACTATAGCTACACTCAAGTCTGTTACTAAAATCTGGAATTTGACCTCTACATGTCAGTTCATATTTCACTACTCTTTAGCTTGGTGTAAGAATTGTTTGTGAAGTTAGTATAGAGGTCATAGAGCCTTTATTAGATTTCTAATATTGGCAATCGAATGGCATCTTGGTATAGCATACATAATTACACTAGAATAAAACTTTGTGAAAACATATGTTGGGGAAGGGTGTGCATGCTGTTTTTGGTGGCCACAGATTGGCTGGCACTGGAGTAATGGAATGGGCCTGTATATACAGTACATATATTATACAAGTCATGTGTAATTGTTTTAATACCAAATTAATATATTATTATAACACAGTATAAAGATACATCAGAGTTGTTCTCTCCTGTCTGTCATCAACAAGTGATGACAACTTGATAAAATAAACACTCTAAATTATACAGAATATTTTTTATTTTACATGGCCTGCATGCACAAATAAATTTCTCATGATGAAATTATTATTAATATTAATAATACATTTGTATGTATATAACATTTCTACTGTAGAAGCTCTCTAAATAGTAATGTAGTGTAAAGTAAATAAAATAGCCCAAACCATGTGGCAATAAGCTACACAGATGTAATGCCACGTATTCTATTCTAGAAAATTTTAAGCCTACAGTAAATGCTTTTTCATCTTAAAAGAACAAAGTGAATATTATACATCATGTATATAAATATATAAGCTTCTTGTACCTACAGTTGTATAACACAGTTATGCATTGTAGAAAGTGCATGTACTTATCATTGTTGACCTAACAGCATACCATGTACATGATTGCTATATCTATCTAGTGGATGTTTGTATTATGAAATACTATAAAATTTTTATAATTATGTTGAGCTACAACAATATTACATTTAAATAGAATGTTGGTAATTGACAGTCAATTGTCAACATTCTATTTAAATGTAATTTGACACCATACCATGCTGTTAGGTAGAGCAGTGGAGAATTACTGGGGTAAGAATGGTCAACTAGTAAAATATAAAGAAGACAACTTTTCCTAATTCAGTTTTGACAGGATGGTGTTACATAAAATATTTCACTTAATTCAACACTGTTGACCTACATATAAAATCATATGTTGACCTACATAGTGTAATATATAAATAACATTAATTATGTTGATCTACATAATAGAAGCATAGCATATATGTTGACCTAGACAATATATAAATAACCATAATTATGTTGACCTACATATAGAAACATGGTCTACTAAATAGTGCTGGATACAACCTTGTCAGTACATACACGATGCCTAAGAATAGAATCGATATAATCCTGAGCGCTGATGTCCGATTTATTGGGGAAGAGTTCCTCATGTACCTACAGGGGAGAGAAATGTATAAATATAGAAACATGGGAGATTACTACTTGTTTTGTAGCCATAGACTTGAAAACATGGATCGTACAATAGAATACAGACACAGAGTACATGTAAATATTTTATTATTAATTCTAATATAGAAGAGAAGTTGCATCTAGCTAAAAGTAAAATTCAGATTAGAAAACTAAAATTGTTGAAAAGAAGTTACTTAACATGGACTGGGAGCCTTACCATGCCAAATAGCAGTGAGTAAAAGCCAGCCATATTTGAGAGAGCTATGGCACAAACGAAGGCTTTGAACTGCACTACACCTCAACCAAAATGCACCACATAGCTCCACACCATACCAGCAGCATTGGTTGTACATATTAAGTAGCAGAGATACAAAAGAGATAGTTTTACTGTAACATGCTGTTATTGTATGTGACTTCCATGCTAAATTTCCTAAAACAAATTAGGAGTCGCCTCCTCCTAATCATTGAAAGGTTGCTCATATCCAACAGACAATGAATATTTAGTGAGGTATATGGGTCAAGTCCCATAAAGCTTAATAAGTAAGAAGTGCAGAACCATGCTAATATTTGCAACCAATGAATAGTTTTACACTTGTAGAGGTATCAAGAAAAAACAGTAAAATTACTTACTTCTAGCAATAGAGTATAAAATAATATCAACTGTCAACATATTAACTGTTACTATTATATTTAACATCCTTGAAGGAAAAGTAACCAAGAACAATACAGCTATTCAGTGAATTGGGGATTCATAATTGAAATAATAAAAACTTCATGTCTTCAAATTTGAAATACATTATGCTAAGTAGTAGAGTCCACAAATATTTACCTCAAAAATATAGTAATATCAACAAAACCCTACATTTGTATACAAAGTGAATTAATATCTTGATTTAACATGCAATAATATAATAATACTATATAATAAAAATAATACAGTTGTATCAAAATATAATAATCAGTAATACTAAACAGAATGTACAGGAATTGTCTCCTATTTGTAGTAATTGGCTGGAAATATAAAGGGAAAACTAGTTGTCATACTGTAGTAGAGATAAGTAGAAGTGTTAGGAAATACAGCAGCATTGCGTCTAGTGATCCACAGGGGTGGATATAACTTACACAGGGGTGGAGATAGAGTTATGATTTCAATGATTGCCAAACAGTGTGTACTCAATTCACAATTGTATTCTGGGTAAAATAAGACCTTTTATAACTATTAGACATGCAAGAAATGGAGTAGATGATATTATTTACAATGATTATGACCACCCCTGTAGTTGCGAGTAGACTACTAGCTAAATGAAACAAGCTAGAATAGGAGTTCTTGTGCAGAACGTTGATTAGAAGGCAATGCCATGTACTCAGTAGCATCTATAGAGCTATCTAAACTTATTCTAATTGGTTAACCTATATTATGGTATATGTGCTCCAACATGATTGGTTAGAACTATATAAACTCTCATATTATTGGTTAGTTAACACAGGATCTTACTGTGACAACAATCGCCTACTTTGACGACCCTTATATCCCTTTTTCATCGTCACTTGTGTATAAGGAAGGGGGCTGAGCTCAAAGCCCTTGCGAGTCATAACATCTCGAAGTTGTTCGTCTTCCTGGCGCTCTTTCAGTCTCTCAGTTTCCAGCATGTTGACAAGTTCGTTACGCTGTTCTACGACCTGCACACGATGCAAACAAACAAACAAACAAATAGGAGTTATCGGTACACAGCATGCATGTGAGTAGCATCCTTCACAAAATAAGGAGGTGGTTACTTGGCACCCGTACCAAGCAAAGCAACACAATGTGGGGAAACTCAGGCTAGATTATTCAATGAAGAGACCAGAATAACTATGCTTATGATAAAACCGAGGTCACTCAATGTAATATATCCACATTGGTAGGTAGGTAGTTCAAATAAACAGCTCTACAGATAGAAGTGTTACTAACAATTACAAAGAGATCAATGTAACTGAGGTCTAGTCATGTAACAAAGACAGCTAGAGTTAAATTACATATATAACAGATTTAGAGATCAAATAAAATGACATAACGTTATCCCAGTAGAAAGTTAGACTTTCAAATGAATCTTATTATTATTAAATCACTCACACATATCATTCAGCCAACAAGAAAGTGGTTTGCGGAAAGTTGGAAACATTACGTAAGCGATTTTAGATGGGAACATAATTGGTGAAACACTCCAGGAGCTAGAAAAGGAGTGAACGCTAGAGACCCCTGGCGGGAAAAAGAAACAGTAGCCTGAGTTCACCAATACCTGCGCAGAGGAGGGTGCTAGGGCTAGAAAGGAGAGAGGACAACTCACACTAGGGCTGCACTGAAGATAATCTTATCTACAATTTGCTGAAACAGAAGAATGAGTAAGCTATTATATAATGCTTGCTAAGTGCGTAGAAGTACGCAAAGGTGAGAAGAACTGCATTGAACGCACACAATTTCAACATGGCCGCCTTAGCCAGAGACAGTGTTATTCCAAAATGGACACGACAACAGCTACACTATTTAGTGTTCACTCAGTTTAAGCATGGCGGAGGGATGGAGAAACAACCACATGTTGGTGACTAGAGCCAACTAAGTGGGAGTCAACTATATAAGGAAACTGCATGCAGTAGACATCGCGGCACACAGAGTAAGCATGTAAGCCTGACATGTGAGTAACTACATACATCGCCAGTTCACACCTACACAGCAGATAGTTTACATTCAGCGCGGAAATAAGGCAGACAGAAAGACAGGAAAAGCAAGTGGTGTATTCACATGGAGGGAAATGCTAGGTGGAGACAAACATGCCAATGAGGTCTACATAACTACTCAGCACTAACCTCAATGAGCTCTTCCAGTATCTTCGACTCCTCCAAAGTCTCTTCATAAGATTTCTCACTTTCTGGCTTGAGCATTATACCTCTCATCTGATTGGTTAACCTAAAGTAATATCATACCTTGTCGCTAATAGGTTGATTCAAGGACATGAATAATGTCATCATCAAAATGCCGAAGCTGCAACATAGTCTGCGAACATCAACAGGCAGAGCAGTTGATTGTAAGAATTGTGTCACTGCGGAATGACTGTGCGCCATGCTGGGCTTATTAAAACGAATCGGAACAATGGAAAGAAAGGTTTGACCAATGTAATCCTTTGTTACATGCTCAATATGGCCTCTTGTCGACTTCCTGGTGGAGTTGCTCTCACAATCAACTACTCTGTTTATAAGTTGTTGTTTATATACACAAGGGTTGGGTGGGTGTATAGCCCACCCTTCATACCTGGCATGTCTATCCTCTAGCTCGAGCTCCTTGGCTCTTACCATCAGCTCTGACTCATATCTGAACAGCTGGCTCTTCTTCTGGATGACGTCAAACCACTTCTGCATCAGCTCCTTGTTCTTATCTCCTTCAACTAAAGAGTGAGAGCGAGCATTACTACACATTCCTACCTCTTCTACTAAAGAGAAGATTCACAGTCTTTATTAATATCTCTATGGGTACAGGAGCTGCAATATCTACTTACATTCAGTCTCCGGTGCAGCTTGTCTCCGTAAGGACTTCTCTAGCTCTACTCCCTCCCTCTCTAGTGTCTTGGTCTTAACCTCCACCTAAAATGCGGAACTTAGCCTATATTACACCATGTATAACTTAGCCTATGTTACACCATGTAGAACTTAGTCTATATTACACCATGTAGAACTTAGCCTATATTACACCATGTATAACTTAGCCTATGTTACACCATGTAGAACTTAGTCTATATTACACCATGTAGAACTTAGCCTATATTACACCATGTATAACTTAGCCTATATTACACCATGTAGAACTTAGCCTATATTACACCATGTAGAACTTAGCCTCTATTACACCATGTAGAACTTAGCCTATACTAGACTACACCATGTAGAACTTAGCCTATACTAGACTACACCATGTAGAACTTAGCACCTATTACACCATGTAGAACTTAGCCTATACTAGGCTACACCATGTAGAACTTAGCCTATACTAGACTACACCATGTAGAACTTAGCCTCTATTACACCATGTAGAACTTAGCCTATACTAGACTACACCATGTAGAACTTAGCCTCTATTACACCATGTAGAACTTAGCCTATACTAGACTACACCATGTAGAACGTAGATCTTTTCAATCCATAAGTTCAATGAACAATGTCAAAGCTGAACGCAGATATAAACAATAGTTGTATTACTATTACTATTACAACCCTTTATATTACAACGAGTAGCTGTGACATCACAACAAGTAGCTGCGACATCACAGCGAGTAGCTGTGACATCACAACAAATTAGCCATTTTAGATTACCTCTTGTAAATGTCTCTGTATCTCCTGAGCAGCCCGCAGACGTTTAGTTTCCTCCCTCTTTGCCTGCCGAGCAGCTGCACTCTGAATCTTCTCAGGACTCATTTTCTTTCCTCCAGGAAGTGAGACCTTCTCGTAGTCAGAATCAGAGTCTTCAGAACTCTCAGTCTCAGATGATTCGTCAGACAATTCCTCTTCTGGTAATAAAAGAGTAAGTACATGTGTACTTAGACAAGGCAAGCCATCAGTACATGCGTACTTAGACAAGGCAAGCCATCATTACAAGTTAATTAGATATAAGTGTAATGAAGAAAATGTAAAAACTTGACTGGTTGGCAACATTACAGACTTCACTGACATGCAGTCAGTGCTCAAAGTGTACCGGCTCGGTCAGGCTCGGCGAGCCTGTAAGAAATCATCATGGCTTTCTTCTAGGCTCGCCGAGCCCTAACAATATAATGCGCCAAAGTTGGGTTTTCCCATACGCAGATGCTGGGAAAGTCGAAAACAATCAAGAGTCTGGCACGTTGCTCATATGAACTCGCGTGATAGTATTAGTTTAACGACAAAGCTAAGGGCGCAGCAATGTTGAGTAAATCCCCTTTTTGTCACTGTGACAAGCAAGTGTAAATAGCTAGACCTTTCAGTGCAGGGAACAGCTTATGCTTTATTTCCGGAACAAGTTGAACTTGTTTTCTTTCCATACTCTTGAGTTTCAATCAGTAAATTACTAATTATTTTTCACCGAAAACTATTGTAGCAGCTGCTCTTTATGCAGTCAAGTTTGCAAAGCTGGTTAACTAAGTGAGTCAGTCGTTTTTAAAGTTCCAAAATGTTCTATGGGGCCCTGTGTACTATCTAATTTTCTTTTGTGATTTTTTTGGTAGTCATCATGATCATCCTACCTTATGATGAGATGAGCAAATTGGATAATCAATCATAATGATGATGATCATCATCATATGATGTATAAATATTAATATAATTATGATAATAATAATAAAATTATCATTGTTGTTAGAATAATGTTGATAATAGTAATTATTATTATTGCTAATAATAAAAATAGTTATAGTAATAGTGGTTGTAGTAATGTAGGCCTACTGTAGTGGTAGAAGTCAACGGCAATTTGTAAGGCTGCTGGCAGATGAGCTAGCAATATTTGTTTGGTGGCTGTCCTGAGTTTTTGTCACTTTATGTAACTTTTATTAATAATAAAAAATGCCCTTTTTGATAAATTATTATTATTATTAATGATATATGATGGTTATTATTATGAAAATTTTAATATTAATATTAAATATTAATTCATCTTCCAAATAAGTCATATCTTGCCCCTAATATATACTTCAGCTTGCTTGCAAGATGTTGAATTCTTGAAATTTTCCGCTGCGCGGGCTAGGCGGGGGGGGGGGGGGGGTGCCCGCACCCCCCTCCCACCCTATATCAGAGCCTGTAAGAACTCCCATACACTTTGAGCACTGCATGCAGTGCACTGAAATATCTCACACACTGAAACCTGCATGCAGAAATAGACATAAACAACTGAGTTCCACAAAACATGTCAAATCGGTGGTTGATCTCATGGGAATTGATGACTCAGAGGAAAGTAAAGTCACGCTACTTTATCAAGAGAGGTTTGGGCATCAGCTAATGTTATATAGCGGTAACCAGAAATATGAATTGTTCTACAATCATAGATTTCAAAAGCGTTTTCGTCAGTGAAATTCACTTGACATACATTTCACACATTGCTCTTCCGATTGTATGACTCTCATGCTCTTGCGAGAGTGGAGGAAATTGTTTTCCTCCGCGCAAGAAATCTAATGTGTTATTGATGGAATGGACATGTAGTCGGCTACAACACAATGTCATTCCCTGATTACAGTTTATGTGTGAAATGAATGCGAAGCAAAACTTTACTGTAGTTTAAATCTGATGCCATGTTTAAATGTTGGATTATGGGGATGAAACTATGCTATTGTTATGAATTAAAGGAAGAGAAATCGACTAAACTAATCTCAGTCTAAATAGATGTAAAGTTCGGGTGGTAGTATAAGACACCACACTAGCTATTTCTTACCCGTGATATACATGTCATCATCAGTATCTAATACACAACACACAATGAGTTACAACAGTCTAACAACATCAGAATAACAACACTACTACATGAAAAATAGTTCTATTAACACATAGCATATTCCTACACAACTAACTAGTGGAAAATTACATCAGCTTGCCGGTTGTAACTTTGCCGGTGCTCAAAGAGTTCTTTCCTTAAACTACTGAGCAACAACCATTTATTTTAGAGTTGTTGTCTGTTGCTCAACAATAATTTTATAAGTCACTAAACAGACAACTCCAAATATAGACCATAAGATCATAAATTCAATGTTACAAATGTAGCAAATTTTTCAGAAGTTGCTATAATGATGGAGTGTCTGTCTTGCAGTCAACATGTTTACTTCCATCACTAATGCGGCTGTAGCTTCAGCATATCGCCACACATTCAAATAAAAATGCACTAACGTGTGGCCCAGGCTTATTGTCCGAAAAATATTTCTGCTTTTAGTGTTTCATCATGCTAATCAAAGTAAATCTGAAAAATGATTGCCACAAATTATCAGATCTATGGGCAAGGAAGGAGCAAATTGAATAACGTCATGAAGACCGACTATACTTAGGTCACACAAAGTTAGACGTGATGTAAGCTTTACCTCACTGTAATATATGTGAGAATGCACTCACCAGATGCCAGAGGAAGTTGATCTGTGAGACACATTTTGTGGAAGCTACCATCTAGTTCCACACCAGATTGTCTGACAACCCCTGAGATAAATACAACACAACATGTACCATGTGGTAGTGTATTGCTACTCCACCTTATCACTACTGTATTACTACACCAAACAGTAGCAGTTACTGTAGTGCATACACTCCAACATAACCTATGACTAGGTAAAGCAATAGAAAGATGAGATTTGTTACAGTATTATAATAGTAGTAGAGATAGAAGAAAGGTTTCATGCTGCATGCAATGCACACTGGGTAGACAGTAGTAGTATTATCAGGGTACACAGTAGTAGGATCATCGCTGCAAGGGTACACTAACACAATGTACAGTAATAGACTGACACATGTTAATTTCTACTACCAGGAAAGCATTACGCTGGAGGGGTGGGATGCCCACCAGCCCTCATATAACAAACAGGATTTGAAACCCAAATTAGTTCACAGTGAAAATGGATGGGAAAAGTGGTGTTCTTTTTTAGGGAGCCCAATGACCTCTAGACGTTACCTTTGGCTATTTGTTCCAGCTCATCATTATCACTAGATGCTGATGAAGAGGATGATGTTTCAAGGTCAAAGGTCATTTGTTGAAGAGACTCATCTATTGGGATCTTCCTACGAGAAGGTGTTAGGACCTCCTCAGAGTCACCAGATGGAGGGAGAGAGTTAGTGGGACTGTCAGGGTTTTCTAGGTCATGGTAGATATGTGCTAAAATGTTAATACTGTGATCTAGGTCATCTCTTATGACATATATTTAACACACAGTTAACTCTCTCAAGACAGTACACCGAAACTGATTCATAAAATCTAATAAACATTGCTGGTTTGCTGCACTGTCCACAACAAAGCTGAGGCCCATCCATTGCTAATCTGGTCAGAGCCAGTTTGTCTTGAGAGTATTTGAAAGTAGATCCATGCAGGGGCGTTGACATTAGATCAAACACTACAATTACTGGTTAGAGCAGAGGTCTATGCACATTACGTATACAATATCACAGAGAAAACATGCAGATTTCCACACTGAGCGAAGGAGAGTCATGACTATTATTATATGTTGAGAGTTATCTGCACCTGAAGTATGGGAATCGCTGGGGAGTAGCAGAGAGCAGCATTCTGTTAGTAAGCTAGTAGTGAAAGGAGGGTTGGGGTTCAACTAGGTTAACACAAAGGTTAGACAAACATCTACATATACATCTACACGACTTTGTATGTTATGAATGTTACTGAAGGAACCCAAATGGTCAAACCAAAATTTTCCTTCTCATACCAGACCTCAATATGTTTTTTTATATACAAGTAAATTTATATCACACAAGTGTCAGATTTAGTAAATTTCATAGTTCTGATAATGTGCATTAGTAAATAGCCCAAAGAGCCCTTTCAGACTACCGTTTATACCAACGCTAAATACTATACTATAGCTGGCACATTTCAGTTAGCAATGAGTTAAAAGTTCAGCTTGTTGAACTCGTTGACCCCTACCAACCCTAGTAGTTAGTATAAACGGCAGTCTGAAAGATGTTTAATACAGTAGGCAGTGTTACCTGTGCCCGAGCCTGTGCCTGCACCAGGGCCAGTTGGAGTAAAATATAAAGAGCTGTCAGTTTCATCACCATTAGTTGGCCTTTCACCTTCTGCCTCCGTAGACGTTGACCCATAAACACTACCCAAGCTAACATGTTCATAGTTAGGATTAGAAACAGGAGCAATAGCCTTTGATTTCCTAGCAGCTCTCCTAGTCAAGGGGGCGGCCCGAGAGTTACCCCGAGCTTTAGGATTGAATTTAATGATGGGAGTGTAGAAATCTTCTTCAATATCAGAGAGGGGAGTATTAGAGTTGGGGGTGGATACAGCACCAGCAGCGCCAGGAAGGGTTGGGGTTAGTTTACCATCAGAACGTAAGGTACCGAGGGCAGACATGTTCTCTATCTCGCTGTCACTAGGTGTAGATACGGTAAAACTTGATTCGCTACTTCTATCACTGTCTGTGTATATTTCCCTGCCGTCTCCCTCATTACTAATCTCTACAAGAAAGATGAACGAATCACACATGTAGTAATGCTTTAGTTTAACTATTCCCTCATTATGACATCATTATCTAACCAGAAAGAATGGAGGATAGAATAATCCATCGTCAGGTCAGATTTTCAAACCAACCTGCATTTCTGATGCTACATGTATGATAGACCGGATGAATTATGAGTATCTAATCAAATATAATGCTCTAATTAGAAAAGAAGTATAACCATAGTGTCAACACTATTATTGTATAGTACAGTGTGCCCAGCTCACTCCCCCCAAAAAAACCTCCGTCCCATCTAAATATACAATAGCAGGTAAATAATATGAACACTGAAGCTGTAATGTAAGATCACCAGTGTTAACACCAGAGAATGTGCACCAAACATATAGTATAGCCTTAGTTACATGACAACACCTCACACCCTTACCTGTGTTCACATAGAGTGGCACTGCAATATATTCCATCTAATTATTGCAAGTAACAAAAACACAAACAAATCGCAATTGTTACAGAACAAACTATATAATGTGTATCATGAACCAGTAAATAGAGTGTGGTACCACAGTATAGCCTATGCACAGAGCCCTATATATGAGTAAGCTACAGCACATTCATTGGGCCAGTTATTGAGCTGCTATTTAAAGTTACAAGTTTTATTTACGTATTTGTACAGTTGATGTAGTCCAAGGCAAACATATAGCTCTCCATTCAAGAGCACCAGGCACATGAAATGCTGTTATTGGTATCCATAACCATAACTAGTGTAATACATTGACTACATAACTGTATAACTATTATGACAGATATTAGGAGTTGTGCTATCTTGACAATGTTATCAACAAAGGAAGAACAATCTTCATGTAATAATACTAGACATGACTAGACTTGTACAGGAATATAATTACAACATGTAAATTACCAGCTACCAAAGAGTGTATATTAGTATAACTTACTGATAACTGGGGTCTTTGGTTTACGTCTAGTAACAAACTCAGTAGAACGAGTAACTCCTGCAGCTACTAGTTGATCAACTAAACAGTAATGATATACAACGGCAATAGAAAGGTTATACAACACGTGTAAATCAGTACGAGTGCTGTGATTGGCTAATTCACAGGAGTTATAAAATTCCAGCTTATGTGTCGGTCACAACGCCACGAGCAGCAATAGGGTTGGCCTGCAACCACATTTTGGTTGTATATAGTTGTTATACTAGGGTCAAGAGATGGGTCAACAAGTTCAAAATGTTGAATTTGTTGACCCCCTAGCTGCATATAAAACCCATGCACCAATACTTGCTGACATTATAGTCCATAGCGTTTAGACTTGATGCTTCTGTCCTGAATATAATTGTCATGTTATCATGTCAACTAGTAAACAGAATTGACCTTGACTTACCGTTATCATAAGCATGGTCATCACTACCAGTCTCCTCTGGTGAGTGTGCTACTATCTTCTTAGGAGTTGTCTTTATTTCTTCTGGTTCATGGGTTTTCCCTCGTCTGGTAAATGTGTCCGCTGTGTGATAGTGAATAGTTTTATAAGGACATGTTACTATTGCGAAAGTCCTACTCACAATATTGAATAGTTAAAATTATACACACATTTATTGATGCCCAAGACATACCATAGACACGCTGTAAGACAAGCAAAACTTGCATGTACATATAAGTACATATTATATTGTGGATGGAACAGAAGAAAATTGGAATACAGGCAGACGGACAGACAGCCAGACAAACAAACCTAGGATATTCTGTTGTTGAGACAAAATTTTCCCTTCTTGTGATATCACAACATCTCCTGCATCTTGATTGGCTGGCTCTACTTTGCTCGATTTCTGATTGGTTGACTCTGCTTTGTCTGCATGCTGATTGGTAGATTCAGTAACTTTTGAAGACTGATTGGTAGAATCCGGTTTATCTCTTTTAAACTGCAGTGTATCACCTACAGAAGGACAGCAGGTCATGACTAGAATAAGAGCATGAACCTAAACAGGAGAATCATCATTAGTGAACCAACCAACTGCTGTTTGGTCATGACTGATCGCTCTCGAGATACAGTTGTGTTGATGACACAATGTAGCTGAACATGTTATCCTTTCAATATGTTTACATTTAGAGAAACACCTGACAGAAGACGTTTTTACGTGTACATCATGCATGCAATAACAGGTGAAAGAGTAAGTACACAGTCACAAGCTACTAGTAGTTTTTATGACTCACCTAGACTAATATTCACAGCAGAGAGGGTTTGAGCAGGTGTAGCAGACGGGTGGGTGTCCAGGACAGCCTTAGGGTCTAGTCTAACAGCTTGTGATTGTTGAGCAAAGAAGTTTGATTTACGTCTGCTGATTTCTTGGAGAGATGAGGATGAGCTGAAATATAAGACAGGTGATGTCATCATACTGTGTGCCAATGTCATCAGTTGGTACTGTGACTTCACTACTAGTATAACCACTTTCATGATGATGTAAGCACCAACTAGAGTGATGAAATAAATACTTACTGTGAGGTAGATGGTGCGACTGCACCTGACTGTATTGATGTCGCAGATAGTCGATTGCTCGGTTCAGTTTTTTGATTGGCTGCTGAATTGCTAATGTTGATTGGTTGCCTGAGGATAGACACTGGTTTCTCAGCGGATAACTTTCTCCTAACAATGCAATACGACTGTAGATGAAGTATATTACCAACTTTGTGGATGTTTCCTAGACGAAAACTTATCAAACATCAAAACAATATCAATATCCCTAGAAACTAGATATATATGTGATACCAACACCAAGAGAATATAATTATGTAAATAAACATACACACACCGCAGGTAAATTGATAGATTATACAATACACACAGCGCAGGTAAATTGATAGATGATATAATACATACACTGCAGGTAAATTGGTAGATCATATAATACACACACCACAGGTAAATTAGAAGGTTATATAATACATACACTGCAGGTAAATTGAGGGATTATATAATACATACGCTGCAGGTAAATTGGAGGATGTGGTTGAAAGAAGATGAAGTGATTGTGGAGGAGTAACAGATCGACTGTGACTCAATCTCTGATGTGTCAAGTCTGTTGATGAACTCGTTGCCGTGGTAACAGAGGTCAAGGTACTTTCAGATGACTACAACAAAGGTGAAGGGCAACAATAAAGACATGCTACACGTTGTTTGATCGAGTAGCAGATAAATTTAAGAAGAACCTGAATCGTAGTTGAAAGGTCAACAGAAGTGAAATACACTTTCTTACATTGGAAATCTGTTTGTGCAATCTTTGTTTGCGTCTCCACGCCGACTCGTCCAAGACGTCTTCGACAGATGGAATTATCTCCTCATCATCATCATCATCCACATCCATGTCTGAGTCGGACTCGGTACCTGAGTCAGACCCTGATTCCCAATTGGTCTACAATTTGACAACAGGAAGCGGCATCATACACTATCTACTATCTCCAGCCCGCAAGTCACAGTAACAGGAAGTCACAATACCACTCGTTTAACGTAAACAGGTTGATAGCAAGTAGAGAAGGAATATAAACAGAGAACCCTCGTGATGGCTAGAGAATACGAACACAAAAGTGAAGTGAGATTCAACAAACTTATTCCACCATTATATAGCATCATAGAGTAAAACGCTTAGCGAGCACATGAGGTCTCGTAAATAAATTTTGTAATTAAGAACAATCTTGGAGTCATATACAAGTGATTAGTCTCATTGAGTGCGGCTGCCTGCTGCACATTGTCCCTGCAGATACAGTTGACAGCTGCAATTAAATTGCATAAGCTTTGGAAACCAGATCTTAATATATAATCTTCAAACTATTTTTACAAAATCGAAATAGTTCCCGACTTCACGCTAACGGTCCAGCACTGTCTTGTTGAGACAGGCAATTCATAAAGATGACCTCAACTCAACGCAAGTAGATATAGGTCAGGTATGAGAAAGCAGTTTCAGAATAAACATGATAGTATAGAGTTATAGCAACCACTTACAACACAATGACTCCACAATAGCCTAAAAGAAAAATGCTTATAATAATCATCCATGCAGCAACTACTGTGCCACTAATCTACACTGCGGTACAAGGATATACAGAAACATTAAGGGCGAGCTTAGTCACCCACCCTACCTGCTCAGTGGAAGGAGAGAGGGTGCCCAGGTTATGCTGAGTCTGAAGTTCCTCCGTCTCTTCTTCTGCCAGATCCACTGAGTTCTCAAACTCTACTCTCTCGTATACCAGGTCAGACTGCAGACAGATGGAAAAGGTCAATGCAGAAAATATACGACCATGTAATAAATGTCACACCAAAATGTAACACAGGTCATGTGACCATAGTATTACCAAACAAAGGAATGTAGAAGTTTGATTTGCATCTCCATGACAACAACACTGTGAAACATGTGTTGTAGGATCTGCCATATTCGTAATAATCTGCCTTATATGGAAGACAAACATTCCTTTTAGCACAGTAATGTAATAACATGAAATTATTACTGTCTACCCTTATTATAGACAGAGAGGGTAAATAAGCCTATTCATAGATGTCATGTTTTCTTAGGTTGACTGTTAGTTGTCATTACTCGGAACTGTATGGCATTTTCGGTTAGTCCATATTAGTTGACCAAACACCTGCTAGAACTAGCTATGCAGTGGCAGTATACTGGCTAGAATAGTATAGCTCAGCTGAAATCATTGAAATCATTGCAAACAGTCAGATAAACGAATGCAAGTGTAGGCTCACTCACCTGATCCTCATCCTCTGGGAGTATGCTGGAGGTTGGTCGACTGTCGAGGAAATCACTGGAGCGTTTAGGAGCGGTAAGCCTCTCTTTGCCAACATGCTGGTCACAGTAGAAACGACCTTGACCCAACGAGGTACGGTGTAAAGTATAACTACCAACGTGCAGTGAAGTATCACAGAAATAACACCTGAAATAGGCCAATAAATGTTTGTAGAAACTAAAGAACCACACAGCTCGTCAAATGCCGTTGAAATCTTTTAATGAGCAAGTTCGACCTTAGCCTCAGTTACCTGAAGCAAGAACGGTGGAAGTACTTCCCCTCCGCACTTTGTCTCTCCACCAGGTAGATCCTCTTTTTACAGAAGAAGCAGATTTCGTTAGGATTTGGTTCTCTGTTAAGTAGAGCATCCAGTCCTGTCATAGTCTCAGGATCCGGCTGCTTTGACTGTCTCTGTAAGACAGGGGACGGTTCCGGAGTAGCCTGTAAAAGGTAAGTAAATTTGTTAAGAACCTAAATTATACACTATACTCCATAATACAGATTAAACATGTGATGGATCCGAATACTCCCAAATATGTAGATGAATGGCCAACCACAGTAGTGCATAGACGGCACGTCAAAATTTCTTTACAACAAAGCAGGGTTATTACTGTGCGACACTGAGTAGCAAATCAAGATCCTTACCTGCTCAAATATTGAACCTTACCTGCTCAAACATTGAGGCCACCTCACTGACTAGATTAGATCCCCTCTTGCCAGGGTTGGTGTTACCCACATTGCCCGGCTCCATCCTCTTTGACAGCTGCTGAAACTTCTCATCGAACTTCTCCAGCTTCTCATATTTACCTGCCACCCAGTCACCTACAGAGTAATTGGATGGGGGAGGTGACATACATTATCAACTAGATAATATAGATGTCAACCAGAACAGAGGCTAAGCGTTTCTACAAAAAGTTACCAGTAAAGTACTACCAGGTATTAGAAGTTAACATAGTGCAAAGTCAATAGAGTTGAACATGGGTGCATTTCATTTATTATATAAATGTATTATTTCACAAACAAACATTTTATTTAGTGTATAGAATAAATACTAGTGACACACTGTAAACCTATATTTGATATCATTAGAAGATAGGAGAAAGACAGGAAGATACATGTAGGAGAATAAATGACCAAAGTAATGTTCCATCCACAATGATGGTTCATTGTAGTAGATAGAGATGGTTCTATTAGCCAATATTAGCAAACTAGAACCACAGGACTGTGTGATGTGATTTTATTCTCTTCTGCTATTTTTTCCACCATGGAGAGAGGAGAGAGGAAGTACTTGAACTTTAGATCGTTATCACTGAATTGACCATGATGGTTTAGGAACCGACCGATCAAGAGAAAACCTAGACTAAATTCCTCAACCTCGCAAAACATTAGACTCTAAAGCTATAATATAATATACTAATCTAAGGCTAGAATATGACTGCAACCTATAGAGATTAATCTGAAACAGTCATTGCTTGACTCGAATAGGGTTTGTTTGAACTAGTACACATGCATATTCATTTAGAGCTCATTGCAGATTGTGTTGACAGAAGAGAAGTCAAGGACTCCTACAGGAAGTTCACCAATCTATCGATGAACAGGAAGTAGAGGATGTGGAATTAATTATCTAGTGAACAAATCAACACAGTTAGCGACAACTGCCGATTCAAGGTCAAATGTTGACCCAGGAATTAATGTCAAGGTTAAATATTAGAGAGTTTAAAGTGTAACCTTACCATTAATCCAGGTATCTAAATATCAATACAATTAGTAACAGTTGACCATCATACTGCAACTATATGCAGACACATATACATACATGTATGCTATATTGAATCTCAGCCAGACTACTGTATAATATTACAATCCAAAATTTAATTCCCATGCCTCAGATAATGACTACTTCCTGCCATTTATATGAGATACAACTTCACATTATTTCCATATTTCATTACTATTACCATTATTAACCTGCGCATTAGCACATTTATTCGACCTAAAAATCATGTCAAATAACTTTTCAGCAGAGCTGCTATATTTCGTACAGACTACAAAACTAACACTTTTTATCTGGTTAATTTTTATCTTATGAATAATAGGATGTGACCTCGCTGGGTATATGAACAGAATTAGACTAAATCTCAAACCTTTCGTTTTCTTCTTGGGTGCGGGTTGGATGACCTTCTGGCGTTTAGTCTTGAGACTGAAAGCGTCTCTAATCTCCTTCATACGAGAGCGAACAGTGTCGGTACTAGGTGCTTTCTGCTCCTAAAATATATTCGTGTAAAATCTACTATAGCTGAAAAAGCAAATTTCATGGCAGACTATACATACATGTAATATCGCAACCACATCTTATCATTACATGCACGACTTAGTCCCAATACTGTACATTTACGAAGACTCTCAACTCACAAGCAAACACTCAACTTCATACCTAAACACTACCCACTTTCAACACAAACGCCACCTAAATTTCAGACACACCCCGCCCACATACCTTTTTGGCTTCCTTCTTATCACCGGTATCTTTGAAGACATCGAAGGCACCTGCCGCTAGTTTACCCTGTTTCTGGGAAGGCTTATGTTTGGGAGAAGTGGGGTCAGAGCGCGATGTTTTGTGAGAGTTTCGTGGCGACTTCCTTCCCGTAGGTACGGACGGAGACTGAAGATGAGTCGGTGATTTCGGACCTCCTGAGAGAAAAGAGTGACATCATATCAATATGAACAACTGATCATTCAATTCAACAGGAAATATTGTAAGAAATCTTGATATAGCAGAACTTGTATCTTCCAAGAAGAGATGCCATGAGGCTGACATACCTGGAGACTTGGACTCTCCATCTCGACTACCCGCCCGGGCCCGAGGAGATTTCTGGCCAGAAGAGGACTTCCTTCTTCTCGCAGATTTTCCTCCTGATCCTAAAGAACCAGAGAATGGTTACAGAACATGCTTAGTTCAGAACTGGGTTGGTATGATTGAGCTAACGCAGACAGAAAGAAAAATATTCCCCACAATGTAAAATTTTAAGTCAGAATCATTTACCGATCAATGGATAAATCAAGTTAGTGGCGTGAGCAGAGCAGCAGTGATTTGACCAATCACAGGACCTGTAAAGTGCCCTTTAGTGTACAAATAACATGGTAAGTGCTTATGGCCGATATCATGAATGATCTCAGATAATGCTTCTCCCACAAAGGAACAAACATTAACAATGGAAACGTAAATCAGAACTGAGCAAAGTAAAAATCAACTGATAGACCACGATTATAGGTCTTGCTCCTACCTTGGGAAGCATCTTCCTCCACTTCTAACAAAACATATGCAAGCTAAGAAACTGAGTCTATGGCAAACGTTCAAGGCCAGATGACACAATGTATGCAAAAGATGTGAAATTCAATGTAACACGATATACACTGTACATGTAGTATTGTCACGGCCCCGCCCACTAACAGGGCCCTACAGTTCCTCTGTAACCTGGATGTTGGTTTGTGGGAAAGGGTGATTATTATTTCCTTCCTGTATTTTTATATTATGAATTTCATACCACATAATTAGAGTGGCCGTGGTATCTCCTATCTATTGAGGTATTCAATGACACTAACCAATTATCTTGCCGAGTTTCCTCAGTGAAGAGATCTTTGCTCCAGACGGACTCAGGGCTGACTTTGATTTCTGAGAAGTTGAGAGGAATTCTGGGGCAGCTATAAAAAACGGATAGCAGCAAATACAAAGCACCGCAAATTCCGACAAATACAGCAGAATACAAAACCGTCCATATGACCATAGAATAAATACACGTGATGCATAAGTACCAGTGTTACAAACAATGGACAATAACTGATATTCCAATCCCAATGCTAATCTTGGAATTGTGCACTTTGTACCATTAACTTGATTTTAAGTCATTATCAACAATTTAGGGTTCACCACCAACAACTATGGGTGATAGAGGACAATCCAAGGTGATGACTTTGTACTTTCTATCAAGGCATAAAGCTATGAAGTTGATAAGAAATCAAAAATATTATGTCAACATTATGGAGTTGTCCTTCCCTGAAACTTGCCTAAGTACTACAACATAATTATACTTTGTATGAGTTAACTCACCTCCTATTGGAAGAGTTGATTGTTAACTTACCTCCTATTGGACGTTTATCCCTCAGAGATGAGTAGAACTGTGATATATATGAGACCATAAATAGTTTGTCTGGTACTTCACAGGAGTAGATATCTTGAGGTGAAAGCATCGGTAAGATACCTAAACATCAAATAAATAGCGGCATTCTTATCTGTGTATTGGAACTGCAGATGAAATATATGCAAAACTTCCAATCTAAAAGCTTGACCATCACAAAAAATCCAAAGATGGACATGGAATTATCTTCTATTCCATGATCAAAAATTCGAGCATATTACGTCATTATCCTGGAGTTGTCTTTACCTTTCCCAACAGTGTACCTATGCCGATTGAAAGACCAACATGTCTCAATATTTCGTCACCCTGTATACATGTACTACACTCACCCCACTGTGTCTCTGCTACATTGAAGGCGTTAGTAAGCCTGTCTATCTCACTCAGCTCTGCGAGTGAGTCCGTTGAAACGGAGTCAGGTGAGTAGAGGTAGACTAACAGACAGAATAGTCGGCCATCTTTCCAGCTACTCGTGAGATCAGTCACCTCACACCTCAACTGTACAGAACATCATTTTTAGTTGCAGCCGTTACATCACAATCGTATATATACATGCACATCCTAACACCGATATCATACTACGGCTATGGGATGAAGAAACACTGTTCTGCAAAGACTGAAGAATGGATACAAGACTACACAAAAATTCTTCAAAAATCTACTGAAAGTCGGTAAAGGTAGAAATGATTACTATCTTGTTTCATAATTACAGAATATGCCAGAGTTCAGTCCCATCAGCGCATATTATGACATAATACATCTATGGTGTAAGAGCATTCTGTAGAGTTCACAGCTATCCCATAAGCCCCTGACTATGATATTCACAACCAACAGGAACTTACATGAGTTGGTAGGAGTGCTAGTTTCTTGTTACACCACCTAAGCAGTCTGTTGTGGTCTACCATGATGTCATATGTCCTTGCCCTCTTAGATGGTATCTCCACAGGGTCAAGGTCATCTATGTTGATAATCTCTGTTGTGTCGTAGAGTTGCCTGACCTGTATACACTTGAGAGCCTGTGTGTTGCAGTGTTTGTACCTGTTGAAGGAAGTTACAGTGTACTACTACCACAGAGATCATAAGATTATGTTAGCATGAGGCAAACATTTCAGGCATCTTGTAATGAGGTTTACAGTGTAAAAACTTAGTCTACGCAGACCTTATAATGGGATTTATTGTGTAAGAACTTAGGCTATATAATGTAATATTTTAGTTATACACACTTTGTAATGGGGTTTATAGTGTAAGAACTTAGGCTATATGGTTACACACACATCATATAATGGGGTTATTGTGTAAGAACTTAGGCTAATAGTTATACACACCTTGTAATGGGATTTATTGTGTAGGAGTTGAAGCTTTTAGACAGTGACTCTGGTGTAGTCTGAGAAAGGAGCATGTAGACGCTCTCCCGCTCAGCCAGTACCTGCAGTGGACTTACTGAGCCAGATGCCCATGACCTCACAGCCCATGCTGCATCCAGACAGCCAAGGAATCCCCGAGCACATCCGCTACCTACAGAGCAGGATCAGATAACTCCTCACTAAATGTAACATACCTATCATAGGAATCTGTTCACCACAATACAATATGTCTTGAGAAAAGACAGAACAGAGTTGATTTCAGTAGATCAGAAACAAGCCAAAATTAAAACACAGTTGGAGTTAGGCTGAAAGTTGGAGCTAGAGTCCGAATCGGTGTCGTAATAATAATAATAAAAATAAAATAATAATAATGTAATAATGTACATTTAGCCCAAACTCACCCGTAGGCCAGAACGGTTCTAGTAGGCTGTCCCCAACTATATTAATGAGAAGCTTCCTGCCGAATCTCTCGATGGCACGACTTGAGTTTTCAGCAGCAAACAGAGACGTGAAGTCAAACATGGCAATGTCTGGCTGTATAAATATACAACAAGAGAAGGATGAGAAGGATAGATAACTCCAAAGGAGCACCAGAAAATTAACTATTTAATAATGAACTGTGTGCGATAATAGAAAACCACTCTAAACTGTACCATTGGGGATTTTTATGTAATTTTCTAGAAGCAATTCTAACTGGATTGCAACGGTAACAAAGATCAGTAGTATCAGTGAGCCACCTTGTTTCATAACGTCTTTACTACACAGTAAATTCTATGAGCTAACCAGTATTTACCTGTCCAAAGTGATTGTGAGCAAATTCTAGATTTGGGAGCTTGTGATTGGTTGAGACATCCGCTGCCTCAGTGGCATAGTTCTGGAGGGCTTGCTGGTTCACATTGTCTCTGGACAGGAGCCTTTAGATTATAAAGTATAAGTGAATACTAGGTGGGGAGGCTATAAAACCAGCTCTACTGCAGAATGGAAGTATAACATATAAGTAACTTCTAATCGCCAATAACATATGAATTTTTCTCCCAACCCTCTCTCAAAACTTCCCACTCAGAACTCACATAATGAGAGATAACTCCCAGTTAGCCTTGGGACCACAGAATACACACAGGAGGAATCTGATGATAGTAGGAAGTTGTTGATCTCAGACAGCAGAACAGAAATAGCACACTTGTACATGGCACCATACCGTAGTACACTTGGGCCTACTTGTCGATGTACCCATACAGTAGCGCACTTACTTGACAGTATCCTTATAGTCTCCGAGTAGAACACCTTTCTCCAATAGAGAGTGTTTCTTAGCCGTCATGACAAAGTAGTGAGTATCATCTTTATAATATACAATATTCTCCAGGTCTATGCCAGTCTGTGCTGTTAGATCCTAGTGTATCACATAGACATAGACATAGTGTATATACAGGTAGCAGATTAAATAGTGTGTATACATTATGATTATACATGTACATATTGAGTAAAAACTGGAATGAATCATCGCTCTTTACAACAATATAACTAGAAGTTCATTTCTCAACACAAACCGAGGTATTGGCAGCGACTACAACCAAAACATCTCCGATGTAAAACCTGCGTAGTGCCCATAATAAGTTTTTCCTTTACAGTACGCTCTATTAGTCGAGGGATTATGCAAGGCTAATGGCTAATTTCAACTACATAAGGTTGGTACATGGAATGTAGGGAAGTAGAGTTAATAGCCCGAGTACCTTGAAAAACTTTTGATTGAAAATGAATGCTACCCCAGATATCTCCTCCACCCTTGCCTCCTCTGTGGTCTGATGGTTAATGAAGTTGGCTGTGATGGCAATGGCCAGTTTACCTCTGAATTCCTTGCGGCCAAACCCTTGCAAGGTGTTCCTCTTTCCATCCGCCCCTGTGAACAGACATACAACAGGCTTGTCAGTAACTGTCTCTAGACTATCCGCACTTGCAGAACCGCTAGTCAATTTGGAGTTGTCATATCATGTCTTCGGATAGCACAACATGCTATTCCCTAGTCTTTGGGTCAATACCAAAATTCATTACTTTTATTACATTTTAGACCCAAATTCAATTTTATATGCAGAACTGAGCCTATAAATTAAACAGAAAGTCAGACAACTCCACCTATACAAACAACACTATACCAAAGAGAGTATAGTCTACATGTACAAGTGTATGACTGCATATCATGAGTACATAGTGTACAAGTTAACTATACACATTGGTGTATATATGCTATCTACCACAGTTTATTGACACAATGCTGCTGTGTTGGACATGGGATCTTGTCTACTAGTGATAACAGCATTATGAAACCCTATGTATACAGATTAGTAACGTAAATGCAAACTGCTCAGCAGATGATTATCATGAATTGAGGCCATCTCCATGTATGGACTAAAACACAGTCTCGATTTATTTAATTTAAGCTCAATTAAAACCTATAAAAGGTTTATTGATCCTTTTCCCAATAATGTGGTACATTATCAAAACTAAGCAACTAGACGATAAATATCAGATTGCAACAAAAGTTCATGTGGAATCAGTTTCATTTTAGGAGACGTCATCTATACGCCCCTTACCTATGAGTACATCAAAGTCATAGCAGGCTACAGGGTGATCAGCTGGTGAGACTTTGGCTCTCCAGCCTCTCTGTTCAGGATCTCCTGGGGCACCGGGAGGTGACGGCTCTTGGAGATCTTCATAGCTGACATTAGTGTAAATCTGCAGCAAATAGCACAACATTAGTATAAACAGTGTATATATGCAGTAAATAGCACAAAACTAGTCATAATATACTTGTACATGTAAATGCAGTGAGCTAACAGTAATGGGAAATAGTAATATATTTTAGAGTTGTAACCCCATACATATATGGAAGCAAGGAGAGGACAACTGCAAATAAGGGGACCATATTTCATAGAAGGTGGTGCAAACAGGTTAAACTGTAAGCTATAATATCTAGTATACAAGGAAGATAGTATAGACCTAATGTGATGATACATATAACGGTGAACCAGGGAGAGAGTGACAAACCTACCTCCACTCCCAAGAGCAGACTAATCTTCATGAGTACACATTGTAGCTGTCTAATACTGATATGGTCTATAGAACCTGCCAACAGAAGACAAGTACTTGTTAAGTGCTGACAAGTGACAAAACACTGCACATAGGTGGATACATCATTACGGTGCCTAATCTAAAGTTTGTACATAGTGCCATGGGACCTCGTGTTTAATGTCTGGTCAAGGTTGGGGGTATCCAATAATGTGCCTGAATTTGTACTAAAATATTATATAAATGGAGTCAACACTATACTGCCACCTACTGCTCTACTACCTGCAGAATGACCAAAGAATCAGCTGAACGGAAAAAAAGAGGTGAATGACGGTATTTTGATCAAGTAGAAAAATTGCAGCTACTAGACTTGAAAATGCAACAAGTAGAGAATAATCAGAGTGCTGCATAGCCTTAGGTCAGGCTATTATTAGCTTCAGACATCATTGACTCACCTGCGCAGAACTTTGGGTAGAATACTTTGGCACCGAGAGACTTGAGATCGTGAATGACAAAGGGCCAGAGGTGAAGGACATTGTTACGAGAGAAACGGTCTCGCTTCTCCACGAGAACTACACGAGCTCCGAGTAGTTTACATTCTATGGCACTCCGTAGTCCGCATGGGCCTGGCAACATAACATACATACATGTACATACAGTATAATAGTCCACATGGGCCTGGCAACATAACATACATACATGTATATACAGTATAATAGTCCACATGGGCCTGGCAACATAACATAGGCCTACATACATGTACATACAGTATAATAGTCCACATGGGCCTGGCAACATAACATACTTTACATGTATATACAGTACAGTCTGCATGGGCCTGGCAATATAACATACATACATGTACATACAGTATAATAGTCCACATAGGCTTGGCAAAATACATAGGCTACACATACATGGAGTAGACACATACATAGGCTACACATACATGGAGTAGACGTATTAGCCTCTATAATATAGGTACATGTATTACAGTAAACATGGGTACTAGCCAGCTTCTATACATATGTGAGTATACAGCAGCAGACCTACCAGCTCCTATAACCAGTACTCTGGTGTTAGAACAGGCCTTGTGTCCGGAATATTCTTTATGGCTGAATCTTTTCTCCAACTTACTCCAAAGAGAGGCTGCCTTCCAGTGCGTCAGTTTAGCTACAAATATCAATCATAGTAATATAATACAATGTACAGTATAAATACAGGTAATATGACAATATCTCACAACTTTCAGGTGCCTCCGGATATCTGTCTCTGACAGCAAGGGTCATAATCATATATATAGTAAATATGACGAATATTATAATAAGCTAACCTAATATTATTGGATGAAAACAGGTAATTGTAAATTCCTAGGTAGAGTAATAATATAAGATAGCCTACTGTTACACCAGACTATGTTTATAGGCCTATACTACACTGGCTCTTCAGCTATTGAGCTTACCAATTTTGACATAAACCTAGATGTCTTACTTTACACCAATAATCTTTATCTACTGTACATGTCCGTGCATAACTCAAAAATGTGCTGTTTACTTGGCAAAAAGATAACAATATTGGAAACATAGTCACTTAAGGGCACCAGCGGGGAGGGTTTGGGAGGGGCGCCTGAGCACCGTCCCAGAAATTGGAAACTTAATCAAAATTAGACACCGAAATGGTGCAAAATCCAAGAACTTCAGGTTAAAATATGGTCTAAGATCTTAAGATTTTAAGAGAAAACTTCTTTGCAGTGAAACAAGAAAAATAAATGGCATTGCATTTGATTTATTATAATAGTAGCCTAATCTATAGGGGTCTATCAGTCTGAGGGACCCCCTGAAATTTATGGTGGGGACTGCGTCCTCCCACGACCCCCCCCCCAACTTTGACTACTGTATATAGGCTAGCATACATGATAGGCCTACTATATAATAATATAGTAATGCTAATAGTCATATTACTGCTAGTTAGTATTATCCACAACAGGTAGTACTATTATAAACAATATATTATTTTATAGCCTATGAAAGCCTAGCTGTAATCAATACAGATTTTATCAGTACAGGACAAGCAGCAACCATGTGTGAAATTCACATTCACTAGTAGGCTAACGTAACGTAACGTCTTGCCTAATCAAACGATCATAAAACTACGTACTACATGTTGTAATGTACAGTGAATGTCTGGGAGAAAACAACAAAATATTAGTGTAGGTTGAACCCAATCCTGGATACAGAACTAAACAAGTCATGGACATGGAATGACTGCTGTCCACCCTGTAGTGATTGTGATGTCATACTGATGTAAGGATAAACAAAAATATTGAAATAAACGGGAAAGCAAAGTGTCCCATTACTAGTTAGGCCCAGCACTACAACATTATATATGTTTATACATAGAAGTTATCTGCTCTACCTACCAATTTACAAAAATGCTGTAAAACAGTCATTTCATGCCAAAATGCATTGTAGTGTCCATTGCAGACATGTGCCAAGCAGACAAATACTCAAGTCAAGAGTCAAGTAAGAGTATATATTCCCAATTGATAAAAAGTAATTTAGAGTCAACTCATCGGATGAAGCAAGTCAAAAGTAGAGTAAGAGTAAATAAACAGCCATTTTGAAAAGTAAAGTGAGAGTCAAGCAACTAGTGCCAAAATGCTAGAGTCAGAGTAGAGTCAAAAGTACAGCGGTATGTCAAAGAGAATACCAATGGGAATTTTGTATAACACAAATTTCTGATGTATACAAGTGTGACAACACACAATAGGTAATACTTAGTGTTAGATCCGATTTTCTGTCAGTTATAGTAGTTCTGAGGAACAAAGGCTACTTCAAATTTGCACTTGTTATAATGGTAGGTCTGTTTATCTATAAGCCTCTCAGCTTCTCTATGGTGGACAAGACTTATTACATAATTACACCAAACCAATAGAATTATCATTGATAGCTGAGAGATTAGAGTAAAGTAAGAGTCAAGCATCATGCTTTGTAGGAGAGTAGAAGTAAAAGTCAATTCCCAGCTTTCACACAATACAAAAGCACAAGTCAATTGAAAGTAATGAAAAGCTGTTGCTCGAGTTAACTTGAGTCGAGTAAAATGACTCGAGTGCCCATGTCTGGTCCATTGTAATACATAGTACATACACATCACTGGATGGTGAGCTCCCAGAGTTAGTCATAGCAACATCTACACCAGGTATAGTCTGGACTTTGTCCAACTTTTCATATTCAAGGAAGAACTGAGTTGAGTCATTAGTGAGTCAGAGACAGGATTAACAATCTATTAGTAATTGTTGTATTTATACATCATATTATAGGCTAACATTAGCCTATTGTTATGTAACACTAAACCTCATGTACATGGGTACAACTGTTTCAACTATTAGTACAAGTACTGCATTATATTATACTGATAAATCCAATTAGGTTTACACAATAGTACACCTGGTAGTTTAGGTTTGCCAATAATAAATATAAATGTAGCTTTGAGTCACTACTATTAAATGGATATGTTGTAGAACCAGAGCTAAAATCGCTGCACTTCTCATACTGATCCATAGCTTAGGTTCTATAATCAACGCAACACTTTGAAGGGCTTAGAGCTGATGCTATGCTATACAATCAGATGTTGCACTGAAGGTATAGCTGCCCCAAGGCACACTAACTAATAAAGTTAGTTACAACTCGATTACTGGTCAGTATAATACAGTAGTACTAAGTAGTAAGTAGGTGAATAAGAGACCATTGCCTGGTCACATGGATATCAATTATGAATATCTACTGATATATTATAGATTATGAAGATATATGTAATCACTTTATCTATAGGCAAGTCACACTCTAGGAATCACTGACTGAATCACATCTGCACATTATATAATACTCTGTTAGTCACTAGGTTACTTGTGGGCCCTATCACATTATACACCAGTAAGACAGTTCTAATGGCTCTACTATAGTCAGTGGGGGCTGCCAGGCTCTGTCCTCAATGATTATAGGAACACTGGCTATCAACTAGTCTACCAGGTGGTTGTTATCAAACATAACCTTGGTTCTATATAACAAGTAGTCGTGCGGACACCAGATTCTACTGTTAGTAAGATGTGTGATGTGCCTGCCCTAATGACATTGAAGTTTGGGACTCTCAACTTGGTTACGAGTTTACTTGGAGTTATGGTTCCTGAACAAGTCATGATTTCTCACATAGATGGAGTTAGTTAATGCTGCCATGCCAGTAAACCATTTCCTGTGGTGTCTAGATTATAATATATGCAGCCTATCTACATCTAGAGTTATATCATATAGGGGTGGTAGGGTGTACCTATGCTACGATAAGATAAGGCAACATACGCTAATGTTACATATATAGGACTACGAGTGTAACATATACACTGTAAGACAGCCTACACTCTACACCACCCAGACCTGTGGCTACAAACATAGTATTACCATAATCTTGATACTATGCCCTGTGCAGCTGATCAGAAAAGTAACTGGACTTTTCTATAGCATAGGTTCTAAAATAATACAACCGCAATGTACTTACTGTATACATGCTGATTTTATGTAGGCCCTATTCACAATACACATCTGTATAGAGGTTATATAATTACTATACAATTATACATTATTGGAATTTGTAGATCAACAGCATGGGGTAGGTAGGACAGACACTATGCATGTAAATTGAAATACCAGCCAATACAATAGCTATCAGGTAATAATTCTAGCTGTACACACATTGAATAGGATAACCCAAGGGCAAAAGTCACTCTGGCTAACACATAGGCATACACAGTGCACTACTCCCCACTGACCTCTATGCCATATACAGACATTACTATGGATTACCTACACACTTGTAGATATAACTGTAGTAAAAATCTGTAGCGCAGAAGTTCATAACAACATCATGCAAGGTCTAGTAAGATGCCTGGAATGATTGGCTTGTTCTCCTGGTAAAGATGGTAAAAGTTTATTCATTTATCTCCGCCCACAAACGCCGTTCTGTTAGATACGGAATAGTCAATTAACACCGTCACTGCTCTGTACAATTCTCTCACAATCACGCTTTGGGGGAAGCAAGGACTTGATTCAGGAGAAAATGCCTACTTTCCTATCTATCTGCTACCATTCTTGTCTCTTGTATAGAAGGTAAGACAGACCACACACACGCTACGATATACTCACATTTCAGGGTCTGATAGAACCACTCTTCTTCTACAGGGTGGATGTCTAGACAGTCGCATAGCTGCTGGAACGCTGCCAGTATAGACTGACATGTGCTGGCCAATACAAACTGGTCAAACAAGGCAACGGCCTCCGCTGATTGGTCGCCTATAGTCATGATGTCATAGACTCGCTAGCGAATCACATGATGAGAAAATTCCTACAACATAGAAAATGGGAAGAGTTAGATCTCCATAGGACCCTATTCCACAAGCGAATGTGCGAGTGGTGAGCAATGATTGAACAACTTTTGGCCAATTTCAGTGAATGTTAGCCTACATTCATACACGTTTTAGGTAAATAGATTTGCAAAACCTATCAATTTTAATAACGAATACAATACACAAACCTAAGCAGCACCAGATTTACATAAAGCCTAGGCCACTAAATGTTGAGCATCTAAAACATACTATAAAAAAAATTTCAGATGACTTGAAAACTCCTTGTTTCAGTGGTCATGCTACAACTAGCCTATATTGTCCAACACACATACCCAACAAAGGCTAGTCAATTTTGTGCGTAATCCAGGTTGTATGACACACTAGAGGGAGGGACATGAGAGGTGTCAGTGTATGTGAGATACTGCATAGCAAGTGGCTGTCAAACAGTACCACATACTGCTGTGATTTATCATAACAATCCACAGTACAAGGAAACACCCAGATAGTGAATATCTGAAGACAACCTCTCAGAGATTCCACCGCCCAGAACTTTGATGGTCACAAGACACAGTGACTAAGGAGAGGCAAATTAGCCTGTTACGTGATGACCATTTAACATATCACCAAACAAGGCCACTGGGAATAGAACATTATTCTAAGGATGTACAGGGAAGCAAGAAAGGGCAGTGCTGAAGACAACCATAAAAACAGAAGGTGTATCTGTGTTGCTTTGCTACTGATCGCTGCTGTAACCATAGACACTAGACTAGTCCTCTAGTTCTTGCTCTTATATAATTACCTACTTGACCAGGACTGATTACCTCTGCACTTTGCTACTTCCTCTTTATATCCAGTAGATAACTGATTGGGTTTCTTCATACATGTACATTGACTGGGTTGAAGGACCTAGCAGTCCTCATGTCTACTGTTCACCGACTCTAAATACTACAGCTAGTTTGCCATACGATTCTCACAAGTAGAAATATCAGAGATACTGTACTACCTAAAGTCTAAGCCCTCCACTGAGGTCTTCAGCTACTACTGGCAGTTCCTCTTCCATGGGAGGTGCTCACCTACTTCTTATAAAGTGTACTTGATAGATTTGATAGGGGAAAGTTTTGTTTATTTCATAAACATGACTTGGACCCATTACATCTATTAAGTACACTTCACAACAATAGAAATATGCCACAGCTATAATTCCATTCAGAATAGAGTAGGCTAGAATTTGCAAGCATTTCCTGAAATACTACTAGCCTATTACCTGTATTTATTGGACAGTGACAAAAATGCCCTGATACAGCTGGTACATTTGTGTCAGTGGAATCTACTCCTACCCTCGTTGTTTTACAGAGAAACTAGTCTTCCTGATAGAAGCTGAGATTATATCATTATGTGCTCCCTAATCCATCAAATCAGATGACCAACACTGTCCAGTTTCCATCAATCGTGTTGACCAAATAGCTCTCAACACTGAGCAACTAGTAGGCTATTTGTAGAAATATAGAACTAACAGCAAGTCAAAGACTTACAAAGGAGTATGTACTAAGCAGCTCATACTTGCCAAGGAGCAAGAGCAAAAAAACCGGTCTAATCTGTTCACAATCTCTGGACAAGTACCAGAATCCCTGGACATAGTTTGGGTGTATATCATTTGAATCAGAAGTATTTCTAAAAAGTATTAAATTACCCATTTTAGTGCTATTTACTGGTTTGTAAAATAATTCCTTCAATGTAAACCATTAATTTCAGGTTGCATATTGTGTTTTATGAGGTTTTGTAATATTTTCACCATAGATGAAATATTAGGATAGCTGGAATATTAGTGCCCAAAAACCAGCGGGTGTCCTGATAAAATCTGGACACTTGGCAAGTATGGTGCAGCTCTATATAATTAATTTGCAAAGAAACTATCACCCTACATTTTCGACTCTTATGCATTGCATGGCCATTATATTAATTAATATGACAATTTATAACTATTATAATCCTAGCTGTAGATCATGATTGCATTTATAGGAAACCATAGATATTATTATATATTCCAGTGAACCCACATACCACAAGAACCAGTGGGTTATTTCTGTAGGTATTTTTGTTTGGTTAGTCGCCCTCAAGGTTGTCAGACTCTTGAGTGTGTACTTTACTAACGACTAGTAGTAGAGCCAAGTGCCCTAATGGCAGGAGATTGATTATCATTAGAAACTAGAGTAATAGAATAAATATTGACTTTGGTGATGTCATTATTATACATAGCTACTAGTAGTAACAGTCTGTATTGTATTGCAGACAATCACTAAGTCACCTAATATACCCTTATCTTTTGACTGCATTATTATATAACCATCTGATATGTCTTTATATTACCCTAAAAGCAGAAATATATCGCGGAAGAAAGTTTCGCGAGTTTGCTAATCCTGGAGCAATTTGCGATAGAAATATTTAGCGAGTTTGGCCTATCCGAAATTTGTTTAAGTCCTAAAATTGATGTTTAAGCATATTCCAGCATTAAAACCAAGCTCAGCTAAGCTGTATGTTTACTCAGATTTAAACCCCATTTAGATATGGTACAAAACTGCAGCTAACTTCTTTAAATAATGCAGTAAGCTCACCTGTGAGGTAAAGTAATTACCATAGCTTGTTAAAAAATCCTCTGATTAAGCTCCTACTCTAGGCTACTTACCAATTATGTTACAGCAAACACTTGCTGCTTTGTAAACTATTAAACTATATAATATCATATAGCCATATAGCTGCATGTATGGTCTGTTTAAACCAGAAATTATTTAAATCAGTTTGAAAGCAGATATTAATAGCAATGGAAATTATTTGCGAGTTTGTCACTCGCGAAATTCGCAAAAGTTAAAACTCGCAAAATGTATCTGCTTTTAGGGTAGTCATAAGCATTGACTGACACGTGATTATAGGTAATATTACATTGAAGTATGGCAAGCATGTGAATAAGTACAAATCCAACAGTTAGTACAACTTTGACTGTTACTGTTACAGAGTACGCCTACATCATGTTGGTCCACTATTTTAAGACGCCAGGTTGAGTACAAAACCAAATTTTTCCGATTGATTTTGAATTTGCCTATAGTAGGTTGAAAGGTTAAACTCAGATAAAGTCCCAACTCTAGGACACCAGGAACAAATAAACACAACAAGCAACTGGCAACCTGAAATAACCAGAAAGCAGGAGTTAGTTCTGAGCAAAAGATCATATGATCACAATGATGAGCAACTGATGAGCACGTCCTCATAGTTATGACACAACAAGTCAGCTGACCCAGTGTCACACTGTAGTTATTACCTGTATTAGGTGATTGCCCAATTCTTTGATAATTGATAAAATTCCAGTAATTTATTAGGGTCAGCATAATTGGCCTATTAGATTGCACAGGCCTAATAGTGTTGTAGAGAATAGAAAGTAGATCATGTGACTAAAGCCTCAAATGAAAGGCAAAGCTATGAGTTGATATAACTTTTTCTGAATAGTTTGCAAATTTTGTTGATGAATAATTAATCAACAGCATGGTGAACTATAGTTTACAACATGGCAATACAGTGCTGTGTTACTTTACAATTAATAAAATCAGTCACAACTGTGTTGGAAAATGGGTGGTGCCAAAGAAAGATCTGTGGAGCTCTGAGTACATCACAAAAGCCAACAACAACAATGACAAAGAATCGAACAAAGCAGAGTTCACAGATGATATGGAACAGGAGTTCCAAACAGAGCCACTTTCATGTAAAGCAAAATCTATTAAAACTCATTCCAATGTATTAAGCATATAGGGTACATATGAAAGTCTGTCAGTGTAGCTGGGGTAGGAATTGTGGGACACTTCACTAGATAGAAAAAGGGAGAGCTTTTTTATTTGTGGGTCATTGCTTGATATTGCGATATGCCAAACATCTTAATTAGTAAACCTAGAAAATTAATAGAGTCATCAGGCTCATTTAATAACTTTAGGAATCTCCATCACTAATATTTAAAGAATGCATAAATTCAAGCTACTAGAAAAGAGGCCATTATTCTCATACAACACCAATCCATAACATACTAGCTAACAAACCGTTTAATCTCACTTTTCACGATTTATTAGACTGATGTTAGATATTAGATATTTAATGATATGAGCCTATCTATCCCAAGCTATTCTACATTTTCTAACTTCTTGTACCCTAGAATTAATGACTACGTGCAGCATTTTCCATTTAAAATGTCTAGGGAACTCAGATGGCAACGGAATAAACTAATATAGGCTCTCTGTGTTAAATTTCCTTGAAATAGCACTCTCAAAACTCAGCAGCCAAACATGATGTATTATTATTTACAACATATTAGGCTACATGTATATAAAAATTATTAAATTGTATACCATAACTATTACACACTCCGTCTACAATCGGTTTGTGTAATAACTTATGATAATGACAATAAAATAATAAACATATATAATAATAATATATATGTATGTTGAACTGAAACTAAAATTATAATACAAAAATCATAATGCATATTAAGTATACAACAATGAGAATGGATATAGGATTTAGGATAAAACAAAACATTTCTGTCCTTTAGATGACAAATACTATAGGCCTACTATAATTAAATTTGGTATACCTACATACGAATACTAAGGCAAGTTAACCGTCATACTCATACTCAGTCTCATACTGAAAAACAACATCAAGCTTAAAGCAGGTCTCAGGTTTGGCAAGTAGGCCCAGCAGCTAGCAATTAGCATCAGTAAAAAGAAAGTTTCGTCACATTGAAATTTGCCTTTAATTTGATAATAATAATAATAATTATGATAGCCTAAATAATATAAATATTAATATAGTAAATTATAATAATATAATATAATAACAATAAGATGGTATAAAATAATAAATATAATTATAATATAGATATAATTAATAATAAGTATAATTATAATTTAATATCATTTTAATATAAGAAATATCAATAGTGTGTGTATACTAGATACTAGTATAGAAAAAGAAAAGTATATATAAAATTTAATTATGGCATAGGCCTAGCCTATGCTATTATAAATTTAAAACTAAAGTAAAACTTACCCAAGATTTGATTACAGCAGTAAAATTTAGAATAGAATGATCAGGTGCAGGAACACCTGCCAGGACTAGCAGGGGCACTTTCAGATTCAGCTTTATAGATAGTCTGAATCAGCTACCATTCAGTTATCACCAGCTCTGGTTCTGAACATTTATTTCAATTTAAAAATAAATTAATGGTGCAGATAGTACGGCCGAGCACGATTCTACAAGTATATTTTGCACAGCACTATGATTTACCTGTCTTACAAAAATTGGCTAGATGTCTCGGACCTGGGTATTTGGTTTAGGCTAAGGACCTTTAATTTCTTAGTATTACCGAAAGCTATTGCCGACCCACGTTATAGCAGCTGTGAGCTAAGCTGACCTTTCTTTCGCTGGAGTACCGAACCGGCCGCTTCTACTTAGTTGACCTAAAATTGACCTTACCATTATTTTCCATAATAAATATTGGATAGAACTACTAAATTTGTGAATTCAAAGAAAAAAAAATTGTGTTAGCTAAGTTTTATTTTCACATAGTGCACCTTCGTTATGCAGGAAAGCAGAGAGATATGGAAGAGCTTAAGTATGACGCACGTCCAATACAAAGAAGGTTTGCACTTCTTGTTCTGTTTCTGTTTAATTCTCTCTCACCAATCCAGATATGAGATAAATAAATAAATTCAATACCCAAGCCCAGTCTAGGATGTAAATAAACGGATAATACTCAATGTAAATGTAATCATTGTGTTGTTAATTATTGGTTTACCAGTCACCACTGACTTACATGTGCTTTAAAGTTGGGCCACACGTGAAATTTGCATGTTTCTGGTAGATTTCTGCCATGGAATACGATTGCATGCCCATCTGACCTGCAGCCGTGCATTCACTTCGGCATGTCAACGTCTGACAACCACAACCAGAAATTCACATTGGCTATTCATATTTTGTGATTGATATGATTAGCTTATTTGCATCTCGTAAAATTACAACTTTAGTTGTGCGTTTGAAAGTTTCACACACCAGCATTGAGTAACTTTTATTTTAGTAAGGCAATAAATCTGTAAAGAATATCTCTCTCTCTCTCGGCAGCTTCAGGTGTTGATCAATTTGTCTGACCTGTTACTTCTGACTATTTGTTCAATAAGGGCTTCATTATCCTTCACTTCAGCGATATAGCAGATATAATTTCCTGAGATGGTGTTGTCATGTCGCCCTAGCAAGATGGAATGTGAATTCAACTACTCAACATAGTACAGCAACTTCACTTTGATTGTCTACCACCAATGCTCCCACTAGAATTTTTGAACCTGTCCTGTTCAATCAGCCCTTGTTTAGATATCAGTTCTTTACTGTATCTTTAGATACTGTTCTTGACGATTTCTGAACTGACGATGTTTCCTATTTGTTCTTTTTTTATTTACTTTATGTTCTGTTACAGGTGATCTGATTGGTTATGTGTTAGCATGGAGCAGCATGCTACCGATATTCATCTTTGTTTCCGTAGTCACTTTAATCTTATTTCGTCGAGATCTACATACGGTGAGTTTTATCTGCTTGTCTGTAGCATTTGGTGACTTAACAGACTCGTCTCTCTTGTAGTACTAATAATGTCATCATCTCACTTCATTTTGAGTGAGCTGATTTAGATCTAAAGTGATATGTTGTAAAATGAAGGAGCTCGTACTTTTTTCTTGGAGATAGAAATGATTTGAGAATCTCATAGTCTAAATTGGTGAATTTCTCGAGCTGATACTGTGACTTATGGCAGTTTGATGTAACCTGAACTTAGTAGCTCACAAGAACAGTCTATTGCAAGCCTACTCCTCATGACCATGTTGTAAGGACCTGTTACTACCACTAAAGTCTACTTGTCCTTGTACATTGTATATATACGCATAGACATTATTCTTAGACAATCTATATATCTACATTTACCCACAGATATGTTTTGGTGCTGGTATTCTACTTAATGAGCTGCTCAATAAGATACTAAAGAAGGTTATAGCTGAGCCAAGGCCGGAGGTGTCTCACAGACCGAGTACAGCACATGGTTATGGCATGCCATCCGACCATTCACAGTACATGTCCTACTTTCTAGTATACGTTATACTATTCCTATATATAAGGTAAGTATAATAATATGTTATACTATTCCTATATATAAGGTTATTGTATGTTGTACTATTCCTATATATAAGGTTAGTAGGCCTATATGTTGGACTATTGACTATATAGGCCAAGATAAGTATACCTTATACTACTCTTATAGGCTACATGTACATATATGTAAGGTAAGGTAAGCATTTGTTATTCTACTGCTATATACAGTGACAATACGCCGCTAGATGGGAAACTGTTTACGTCATTTATGCTAACGGAGCTTTGTTTAAAGGTCAAATGAATCATTATTTGTTTGGTAAAATCAACATGTTGGTCTTTGGAGTCCTGTTCTACTTGACTGATATCAGATAGAGCAACTCCAAATTCAGAACCTATTTAGAACACATTTTTATTATTAGCTGAATATTAACTGAAGGCCAGCACTACGCCTAGCTCACAGAGTGAACCTGCAAGTATGCTGTCATTAGACTATGACTTCTATATGTAGACTAAGTAGGCCTATAGAAATCGTTTTCAACTTAGTTTGTCTCTAGCTCTAAGTACAAAAGTTCTAATGTTTGACCTTGACATTGCAGGTCTCACAGTACTGGTGCCTGTTTAGAGAAGCTCTGGAAAGTACTGATAGCTGTTGGAGTTGCCCTTTCTACCGCTACCTGCTGCTATAGGTTTGTGTTGGAATCCTTATTTCTGTATGGGAATTTCAGCTTCTATTTTCAAGTACTGCTTGTGAAACACTTATAAAATGAGTTTATACCAATGTTAGAGGGAAAAAACTCTCATCACAGTGTATAGACATACACAATGCTGGTTCAAATTATATGCTAATGCACTGAATGGCTATTCTAAGGTTATGTACTAACTGTGATATTACCATAATTTCTTGTTTAACCTTTGACCTTTTTATGACAGTTCTAGCATTGAAGGTTTGTATTTCTAATCATGGAATGTTTTATGTTTCTACTTTGACTTACAGTCGATACTACCTGCTCTATCACACACCTATACAGATATACTGTGGAGTGTTAGTAGGAGTTCTAGCTGGTATACTCTGGTTTTGCATGGTGCATCTAGTCTTCACCCCTCACTTCTCATATATTACCACATGGTAGGTACCTGGACTATTGTATCAGAACTTTATGTTAGAACTCAATGGTCCTGATACCAAGGCTATTTACTTGGTGATGGAGCCCCATAACCTAGAACTAGATATATATTCAATAGTGTGCGTACTGTGTTGGTCAATATCAACACTTTGGTCAGCCCTAACCCCGGATACCAGGTTTTTGCTTGTTGATTATTAAATTGCATTGTATATACATGTATATGTTAGGCTGGCTGTTTCTAGAATGTGATGTGTATGTTATAAGCTAGCTGAATGAATTCCAGTTTCTCTGATTGCAGGAGAATTAGTGAGATACTAATGATTAGAGACTATACACTAATACCCAATACTCTCTGGTTTGAGTACTGCCAGGCCAGAGCAGAGTCTAGGTGAGTGACCTTAGATTGAACTATCACATGTTATCATCTCATGCGAGGCTAACTGCAAAGTCTATAGCTATTGTTGCAACCTGGATGGAGTAATGATGGGGCACATTGTTAGTAGGTGTCTTCGGGACCTAAACTTCAGACCCAGGCCGATTTACGAAAATATTTTCCGGCACACATCCGTCATAGAGTCGCGTCACACCGGCCTGGGCCAAAAGCAAAATCCTCATTTTCGCGCGAAGAAATCAGGTATGCCGATGAGCTAGGGATGGTTTCGTCCAGCCAAGTAAAATCCTAGACCAATAGCCCTTCTGACCTGGGTCGGACGGCCATCTTGTAATTTTTATTTGCGACCCGGGTCCATCCAAAAGGTTGCGAAGACACCTAGTCTCCAAACTGTAACCACTAGAATGCCTGCACCGTTACTCCTTTGGAATTGTTCTGCCTTTGGTGTAGTTTCGGCGAGTTGCACTGGATAGAAGAACTCCAAAACATTTAGTGATGGATCGGCACAGCTGAGTACCAGTGGTAATCCAATGTGACTAATCATATATATGTTGGTGTTGTAGATCCAGGTTGAGAAAACAGAAACCCAGGACCCAGTAGTTGACGTTGCTGACATTGGCATCCACGCCAGATCGTATTACGTAGATAATATGCATGTAGGAGGATCACTAGTACAATATATACATAATTTATACTCATAGGTAATATGCAATAGTGACTTGCAATAGTAGAAATGAATAGCAAATGCATAGATGATAATCAAATCAACTTATTTGGCTCATGTGTATTCTGGCCATTTTAATGTTGTAGTGCTATTTTGCTGAGCTGTAGTAATCTCAAGTTGAAGCATAGCAGCATGATATTGTCCTTTACAATAAAATAAAATGAACAATATTATCAAAGTTATACAATGTTACGTGGCAATCCCTCTGGGCAATGATGTTCAGCCACTCTCAATCTTATAATAGGCCTACAGCTAGAGTGTGAATAGTGTTACTCTCACTATACTGGAGAATCAAGAACCCTGGTTATTTTTCCTTTCTCTTAAGGCTAAGGTATTTTAGGTAATTGATTACCACTGTTTACATTCAACTGTATCACTAGACAGCAGGCTGTGCTAGTGAGTTTGTTCTACCATGTCCAGTAGTCATGTGGTCAGTGGTCAGGTATATAACTGAGATCTACTAGTTTGAACTACATTTTATTATATGCCTGGATATTTTCTTGTTCCGCTTCCTCAATGTTTACTGACATGAACAGTGAAATGAAAAAAGAACAAACACCGAGGCATTGGATAACCTGACTGTTTTTCAAGAATTGAATGACATCTACAGTCAATTATTCATAAAATAGCTTGCAGAAGATGACACTATAAAGTGTTATGGACTTTCTCTGTGTTCATTCAACTGTCATTCCATAACCTTTTCCGGGGTTTGTCTAGACACTTGCAGATCTAACTTTTATTAACACTTCAACTTCTCTTCCACTTTCTCTCTACTTACTCTACTCCTTCTCTTCTGTATATAAAAATCTCTTATATATAAGTATCTAAAATAGCTACATGCAGCTAGAGCTACATGTAGCTAACTCCTATTGTATAGGTAAAAAACAACAGCTTCCCTAGCCTTACAATACCAGCTTGCAAAAACACTTCTAGAATCTACCACATTCTCCCCTTCTAGATGAGGTGTGGGTATTACCTACACCTACATCTATAAACACAATGGATAACCTGATCATAAAAAGTAGAAGAAAGTTTTAGTATATGTCCATTAGTTTTAAAACTTAGTTTCTACACAATTGTCTTGTCTGGTCTTTAGCATCAGCGGTAGCAGATACAAAGATATTGTAATGGTTTCTGTGATTTGGTGCGGTCGTCCTTGGACGACTATCGACCCAGAAATGAAGTGCCTATGAGTGGTAATAGGACTTCGCATTACATGAAAGATCGAGCGGTCTCAGTAGCCCAAATACTACCAAAGACGACCCATCTGATCTCAAGTCCGACCTTCAGACTATACAATGAAAGAGAGTGATCCGACCTAGTAGGCAGTTCGCAAGGCGAATGACCTGGCAAAAGGAAGAGAAAGTCTCTGTATCAAGTATAGATGTGTCTTTATTGAAAGCCAAGTGAAGACTGAGACAATGAACAGTAAAACAGTGCCCTTTATATAGTATAAGGACTTCCGGCCGACATGACGTCGGGAAAAGACGACGTGTGGTCGTCCGGAAGTTGCGCAACAAGATGGCCGCCGGAAGCCCGACGGCCGACCCAAAATAGGTCGGGTTCTACAAAAGTTGCTTATAATGGTCCAATTCATGTACAAAATGAATATCAATGGATTCTGAGAGGTCGGGCCTCTGTACATGGGTATAAAAGGCATTAAAAGACTTAGATATAATCATACAATCATATATAACAATATAAGAGTAAAGTACAAGCAGATATATACATGTATGCATGCAATAATGAGTGTCAGATGTAAGATACGACTGGGCGTACCATTACAATATTTCTTTGCCTCCTCAATATTATGGACATCACACTTGTGCTCACTCCGATGTTAGTAGTATACGTTCCACAAATAGAAGGTTAGAGGCTCCTATAGGTTGCATTATACCATTCTACAGTAGACACTGGATACACCATCTGAACATCACACCAGTGCTCTCTTCAATGCAAGCAGTATCAGTCCAACCAAGCAGAGGTTTAGAGGCTCCTATAGGTTGCATTAAACCGTGTTAAGCTACAGTAGACTTTGGATATGCCAGCTGAACATCAATATATAGTAGGCAACAGACAAGTACTCCTTAGTTAGAAATCTCCGTTTTATACCATTGTCCTGTTTTGTCTTTAGCACCATTAGTAGATACAAGTGATTCTCGTGTCTCCTCGATATGTTTGAACATCACACCTGTGCTCACTTCGATGTTAGTAGTATACGTCCCACAAATAGAAGGTTAGAGGCTCCTATAGGTTGCATTATACCATTCTACAGTAGACACTGGATACACCATCTGAACATCACACCTGTCCTCACTTCAATGTTAGTAGCATCGATTCCACAAATAGAAGGTTAGAGGCTCCTATAGGTTGCATTATACCATTCTACCGTAGATTCTGGATGCACCATCTGAACGACGAGATATAACAGGCACCAACAAACAGTACTCATGAAATTAAAATAATTACAAAAACTAAAATAAATACATAGCACAATAATTTCTATCCAATTGTCATTAGAGAGAAAGTATCCTCCAGCTTCCTGGCTCAAGACTCCTAGGTGTAGATCCTGATGAGCTATACACAGCTTGATAGGCTATGGCATAAACACCACGCTCACGCTGGACTCTTACAAGATAGTCTACCCTATCCATCTAAGCATGACTTTCCATACGAGTTGTAAGTGTTAGAGAGAAAGTATCCTCCAGCTTCCTGGCTCACTACTCCTAGGCGCAGTGCTCAAAGTGTACCGGCTCGCTCAGGCTCGGCGAGCCTGTAAGAAATCGTCATGGCTTTCTTGTAGGCTCGCCGAGCCCTAACAATATAATGCGCCAAAGTTGGGTTTTCCCATACGCAGATGCTGGGAAAGTCGAAAACAATCAAGAGTCTGGCACGTTGCTCATATGAAATCGCGTGATAGTATTAGTTTAACGACAAAGCTAAGGGCGCAGCAAAGTTAAGTAAATCCCCTTTTGGTCATCGTGATAAGCAATTGTAAATAGCTAGACCTTTCAGTGCAGGGAACAGCTTATGCTTTATTTCCGGAACAAGTTGAACTTGTTTTCTTTCCATACTCTTGAGTTTCAATCAGTAAATTACTAATTATTTTTCACCGAAAACTATTGTAGCAGCTGCTCTTTATGCAGTCAAGTTTGCAAAGCTGATTAACTAAGTGAGTCAGTCGTTTTTAAAGTTCCAAAATGTTCTATGTGACCCTGTGTACTATCTAATTTTCTTTTGTGATTTTTTTGGTAGTCATCATGATCATCCTTATGATGAGATGAGCAAATTGGATAATCAATCATAATGATGATGATCATCATCATATGATGTATAAATATTAATATAATTATGATAATAATAATAAAATTATCATTGTTGTTAGAATAATGATGATAATAGTAATTATTATTATTGCTAATAATAAAAATAGTAATTATGTAATAGTGGTTGTAGTAATGTAGGCCTCCTGTAGTGGTAGAAGTCAACGGCAATTTGTAAGGCTGCTGGCAGATGAGCTAGCAATATTTGTTTGGTGACTGTCCTGAGTTTCTGTCACTTTCTGTATTTTTTATTAATAATAAAAAATGCCCTTTTTGATAAATTATTATTATTATTAATGATATATGATGGTTATTATTATGAAAATTTTAATATTAATATTAAATATTAATTCATCTCCCAAATAAGTCATATCTTGCCCCTAAAATATACTTCAGCTTGCTTGTAAGATGTTGAATTTTTGAAATTTTCCGCTGCGCGGGCTAGGCGGGGGGGTGCCCGCACCCCACCCCCCGCACCCCCCTCCCACCCTATATCAGAGCCTGTAAGAACTCCCATACACTTTGAGCACTGCCTAGGCGTAGATCTTGATGAGCTATACACAGCTTGATAGGCTATGGCATAAACACCATGCTCACGCTGGACTCTTACAAGATAGTCTACCCTATCCATCTAAGCATGACTTTCCATACGAGTTGTAAGTGTTAGAGAGAAAGTATCCTCCAGCTTCCTGGCTCACTACTCCTAGGCGTAGATCTTGATGAGCTATACACAGCTTGATAGGCTATGGCATAAACACCATGCTCACGCTGGACTCTTACAAGATAGTCTACCCTATCCATCTAAGCATGACTGTCCTAGTCAGTCGGTGTAATACGAGTTGTTAAGTGTTGAGCAGTTAGAGTGTTTAGACCGGAATCCCACTGCTGCCACCAATGTTATGGATTATCTTCTTGTTCAACTGCCATTCCATAAACCTTTTCCGGATTTGTCTAGACACTTGCTGATCTAACTTTTACTTTATTAACACTTCAACTTCTCTTCCACTTTCTCTCTACTTACTCTCTCCTCCTTTTTGTATATAAAAATCCCTTATATATAAGTATCCAAAATAGCTACATGCAGCTAGAGCTACATGTAGCTAACTCCTATTATATAGGTAAAAAAACAACAGCTTCCCTAGCCTTGCAATTACAATACCAGCTTGCAAAACACTTCTAGAATCTACCACAAAAGCATGCTGGGTCTGGTGTATATATTCATTCAGGCAAGGAGTACTTACTCCTTGATTCAGGGAATTTGATTAAGCCAATTATACACTGTACAATACTACATGTAGATAGAGCAACCTGCTGCGGGCACAGCAACAATTGGAGTTGTAGTCCCTTCTCGTGAGAGTGAAATCAATATAATAGGTCATGGGAGTAATAGTTTAGTGGATTGATTGACGACGCCCGTCTAAACGTCGTTATACTCAATACAACTACACGGTTCAATAAGCGTCTTTAACATTATGTTTATCTTGCGACCCATTATACTCATTTTCTGATCATTTCCCGTAATGTTGAAGCTGAAAATTTTTGTATTAATTTCTGGTTTTGATCAACTCTATGAATGATCTAGGCCCACTCATTGTTTAATCTGGTATTCAGTTTCTACACATAGTCCTGTTACCAAATCAATTTTAATTAGTTCTGAAGCAAAATTCTAATAATATTATGGAATATAAATATTAATTAAATTTAATACTAGAATTGTTATTGTATTTTTATTTTATATTTATATATTAATTATAATTATTAACTTTATTTACAGCATAGTATTGTTAAAAAATCAAATCAATTATCCTATATTTATATTATTGTATTGATGTTATTTATTGAGTAATTAATAGTAATATTATAATAGTTATTGAATGATTTCATTGTTAGTGACAAAGTAATTTTTATTTTATTTTATTTTCAATTTTGTAGTCTTACGTCTTACGTCTTCTTCTTTAGAACGTACTAGAGCTTGATGCAAGGGGTACGCCTCATCTGATTTTGGTTTTTGTCAAGATTACTATGGTCATATATTTATGTTATGCTAACAAATATAGATTTGTTGCTATGTTTATTGTAATAACTGTGACTTAAGCTCACGTATAGCCCTGGGCAGAAAGCTACCATGGTAAGCAGAAGTTTTTGCGTAGATAGTGGGTGGGTCACCTCTTGTAGTAGCTCTAGTGACAGTTGTATTAGTAGGACGATTGTTCATCAGCTCATCATAAGTGTTAGCAAGAGCTTCGTGGTGTTCTTCATTCGCCAAAATGCGTAAGAGGAGGTTGTGTCGGTTCTTCCTGCGGCGGTTGCTAAGTGTATCAAGATTAAGTTCCTTGAGGACAGCAGGTATGCTAACTCTACCTTTTAAGTTACAGATGTAGCGCACAGCACTGTTTTGTACCATTTCAATGTTGGTAATTTGGTAATCATGGACGGGATCCCAGACGGCAGATGCATATTCCATGTGTGGCCGACAGAGACTAGTATATGCAAGTAGCTTAGCATCTTTGGTTGATCCGTGGAGTGCCCCCCTAACCATACCCAGTTGTCGTCTAGCTTTGGTGATTTTTGAACTAATATGAGAGGTGAACTTTAGATTAGATTGGATGATCACACCCAGGTATTTAGTTTCAATGTCAGTGTCGAGTTGTGCATCATTTAAGGTGTAATATGCCGCCGGAGCTTCCGGTTTATGATTGAAGGTCATAATCGAGCATTTGGTAGTGTTGAACGACATGCACCAGGTGTTAGCCCAATCGGCCAAGGAAGTTATATTCATCTGAAATCTTGAATGGTCTTCGTCAGTGTTGACAGTTGAGTTAAATTATTATAATTATAATAATATAATATAACATATTGTTGTTATTTTATAATTAATATCTGTAATCATAATGTGAAATGTCATTATTAGTCTTAGTATTACATACACATCAGTTAAGTGCGATCGAATAATATAATATTCTATGTACCTAATAATTTCTTGTAGTCTCAAATCTTTGTTTTTGGTGGGGTCAATTGGTCGGGACTGAGGGTTGTGCCATAACAGTGAACCATTTTGAAAGTTGCATTTATCTAACGTTGTGTGATTGAACTATGTATTGGGAGAGTGGAAGAAAACTGGTTGTCATTCTTACTTGTCACTTTGTAGAAAGATTCATGCACATGCAGCTTTTTCTGTTTAGAAAGTTTGGAGAAACTTAGCTAACTGCTTACATCCTAATAGCCTTTCTAGCTGTTGGAACAATGGTTATAGATAGGCGCAAATATTATCTGTTTTATTACTTTTGTGCAAAAAGATGTTGATGCATTCTCCAGAGAACTATTTAGTTATTTGAAATTATAAACTGGTTTTTCTGTTCGAATGTTCGAATAGTTTCAGTGCAACACTTTATCGATGTTGACAACGAAAGGCTCAACTGCATGGCGGTGTTACGTGGCTATAGTATTCTAATGCTAAATCGAATAAGTTGGCTCAAATTCTGTTAAAAGATGTAATTAACGTTTCACTAAACTTTCCTAGTGAGCAGCTCGCAATACACAACTGATAATCCTAATATTTATTGCCATCATTTCAAAATCAGAGAAATATGCAAACTAAGCTAATAGCACACTGGTCTATTAATTTGCTGCACATTCTATTATCCTACCTACAATATACATAGTTCAACAGCAAAATTTTGTGAATGTAGTCTTTTTGTTATGCCAAATACTTGGTTGTTACTTTAGATATTATGAGTAACTTCGACTAATGGATGGGTGAAGAGGGAACAAATTACCTTATCCACTTATCCTGCCTACTACCATCATGCCTCCAAGAAGGTCTAGGAGACTTCAACCTCTAGCTGTAGTTGAAGAGAGTGGTAGTCAAAGTGAAAGTGAGTGATACAGTATTTCTCTATCACACTCTCTAACACTATTAAACTATACAGGCATGTGACCTATTCTTACGTTGGCGTTAACATGTAATACATGACTCGATTTGATGCTCCCATTTCAGTACCAATCAGCACTTTCTTAATATAATACAAAGAAGTTCTAAGTACAATGTATATAGCTAGTTGTACCCTTTATCTGAGGGTTGTATACTGGTATGTACCTTGATTGGTGTTTGAATTTATAATATTTAGTGTATATATATGTAGGCCTATATGTTATTTGACCTTGACCTTGTCCCTTTGTTCTCCAGAAGATACAGCAGTAGTTCAAGCCCCAGGGACACCTGGTAAGACAGACGCGACAGTCACTGCTCTTCAGAAAGCTAGGATAGAGAACAATAGACTGAGAGCTTTGCAGCTAAGGAAGGAGAAGCAGCAGGCTGAGGATCAGAAGGCTACGTATGTTTAACTGAATAACTGGCCTCAACTCTGGTGGAAACTCACTATGTTTAACATTATTTATATTCTACCACTTCCTGGTGGTTGGAATGTAGTTTCTAATTTTATTTACTTTGTGTTGGGTTGTTAAGTGGTTGGTCACAAACTCAAGTCCCACTCATTTCATGTTGAAAAATTTGATCTGTTTTGCTTAGAGCTCGGCTCATGTCACAATCTTCGGTTTACAGAATTACTGTTGAATAGAATGGTCAAATGAACAACTCTATAGGCATATGTATGGAACACTAAAGCATCTCTACCAACCAGCTCTCATTTTCAGTGCGATATGCAAATGCTGAAAAATATGTAGACTACTTGTGTCACTAAGCAAATTTGCTGTGTAGATATGAGTGTAGTAACACATGCGCTGCTACATGTTGATTTAGATTGCACAAGAAACTGAAACAGTCTGTGGCAGTTGAGGTAGATTCTGGAGCTGGTTTCTTTGTAGAAGAAGGTGGAGAGGAGGAAGAGCAAATAGACTTTGCCGATCTCTTAGATAACGGTAGGTTCCTCAGGCTATTTCTGTGCATGTATAATAGGAGTTGTGTTCTCTTCGTCATGCATTGAAAGAGTGGACAACTGGTTAAGCTACACATATTGTGGTTCCTTTTATATATGATATTTTCATGCTACTGACAGTTAGGTTTTACTCGGGTTATTGGAAAGTGTTTGCTATGCTTTTGTGATCTAGGTCAAAAATGTAAATTGAAACTTTGTTGGTTACCTAAAATTTTCATAATCTGTTAGAAAGAAAATAGATATGTTAGAATAAATTGAAAGACTGCTAACATGCTGGTAAGAGAAACTTCAGAAAATTAATTCCAACAATTCTGTACATACATAGTACATGGATTTTCAAAAACTATTTATATTATTTTATTGTGGTAATGTACATTGTTGGCTCAAAAGCGTGTTACATTCACTTTAAGTTGTTCACCTTGAGTTAGTGCGGCTAAGTAGGTTCAAATTTATATCACAGGCTGACTCCAATGATCTAAGAAAAATTTATCGGCAGTGTCTACTGATCTGCTCGTGGTATCAAAGAATGGAATACAAATAAGTAAGAATTCTTTTGCTTGTAGAGCCATGTGTTATTGCTGGAGGTGGAAACGATGCAGAATGTGTAGAATGCTGCCGATCTTTCACCTTGTCCTTTCTGAGGTCAAAGTTCAAGGTTGATATATGTGATGAATGTCATGATAGGGAGATTCATCGTCTGATTACAAGAACCACAGCTAAAACAAGATATCTGTTGAAGGGTAAGATGGTCACATGACTTGTCCTGAGGTAGTCACAGGACTTGTCCTGGGGCAGTCACATGACTTGTCCTGAGGCAGTCACATGACTTGTCCTGAGGCAGTCACATGATTTGCCCTGAGGCAGTCACAGGACTTGTCCTGAGGCAGTCACATGACTTGTCCTGAGGCAGTCACATGACTTGTCCTGAGGCAGTCACATAACTTGTCCTGAGGCGGTCACATGACTTGTCCTGAGACAATAACATGACTTGTTCTGAGGCAGTCACATGACTTGTCCTGAGGCAGTCACATGCCCTGTTTTGATGTAGTCACATGATTTGTCCTATGCCTCCTTCTTCTGAGCAGAGTTTTGTACCAACCTTACATATTGCATGTACTTTGAGCAGTAGTTTATTCCTAGTGGTTAGTATTTACTTGTGGCCTCAGATTTGAGTATCTGCTGCAGGCATACAGACTGCAGTAGGATAAGTGGACAATGACTATCCGTGGCATTTCAATGTTTTATGTGTTGAACATCTGTCACAATTCATGTGCATGAAGCTAGCTTTACAAGTTTTATATAATATTAATATTATTATAGTACACGTGGGAGTCGCATCTTCTCTTATAGAATTAACACACAGCTCCTCCAATGTTACAGATAGTGACCTTGACATAAGAGAACCGACACTACATTATATCACTAAGAAGAATCCGAGGAACAATCACTGGGGTGAGATGAAGCTGTACCTCGAGTCACAGGTGAGCTATTCATATCTTTACTACATTCGCTGTTTCTGATTGGCTGTAGACGCGGATATAATTTCATTCTTCGTTCTATTGTCATATTAATGTTGTTCTACGTAAAGGATGTTTTTATTTGGTTTGCATGTGTGTGAAACAGCACATACATGTACAACTATAATAGGCGTATTCGGAAACTGTACTAGTTCATATAGCACTGGTCTAACTATCCGAATACAACTTGAGCGTTCAGGCGTGACTAGTGCTTGCTCTGAAGGGAAGTCCGTTCGCTAAGTGAATATACTTTATATTATTATTGCCAGGCACGCCTTGCCTTGCGTTATAGCTAGCGCTATATCATTGAATAAGATATATTGTTATTGCCGCAGATTGCTATTTATAAGCTAGCACGGTGCAATATCCGAATACGCCTAATATTCACTGCCAGTATAATACCCTTTAATATGTATGAATACTCCTGTAGTATCCACACTGTATATGACAGTATATTGCTTGCAATTTTACACAATTTCTCACCTCTCCATTCCCTGTCCCTGCCAGGTTTTATCGCTACATGTTTTATCATCTAAATCATGATGCAGATTCATTACATAGACATGTGTTACCTACTGTTACAGTGCCATGACCGTGCCATGGAAATCTGGGGATCTATGGAAAATATAGAAGAAGAAATAACTAAACGCAAAATACTGAGTGCTAAGGCTAAAGCCAAGAAATATGACAAGAAAATGAATGGTGAGAGAGCTAAGGCTAAGTTGTTGTTCTATCAACTACATGTATAATGAAATTCACAATGATATGGCATTATCTTCTTTCCCAGTGAAGTATTCTCTACTTGAAGGGTTATGACAAAATCATGTGGTTTACTTGTTCAATGCAGCTTCCCTTATATAGGTTTGCTGCATTTGTGGCAATATCGTATCGCCGTTAACAAACTGATTGCGTCTCAATGCTACTTCAAAATACATGACATAACCCTTTTAACTTAACCATGGCTGTGTTCGATCGTATATGTTAATTATCTGTATGATATACAATACGGTAAGCAACTGCATGGCTATTTTCGCTTGATTTAGGAAAGTTCCCATTTAGTCAAATGTGAGCTAAGTCTGTGAAACATGTACCTTAATAATTCAGTGTTTCCTTCACTTTTGAATCGGATCATGCTTCAGGCTGTTTATATAGTAATTTTCGTTGATAAAGATGGAAAGAGATGATTGGTTTATACTCTCACTTTCTGATTGGCTAATATTTCAGAGTTAAAGAGGGAAGCTAGAAGTAGTTTATATAAGATGGAGCTGTCAGGCCACACCCACCAGTATGGTGATGAGTCATACAATGAAGATACTGATGAGTATACTAAAACATGTTCTACCTGTGCACATACTTTAACATATGAGAAGATGTAATATTAGCCTTCATCAACTTATCTCTAGGACTCCATGCAATATGGCCCTAGAATCTTCACCATAGGTTATTATTATGCATGCTATCAGAAATATTATACCGTTTGCCACACGGAACTTCACAGCCATTTTATTGAGGGATTATAGAGGAATATTTTAATAGGTAAATGGATATTCCAATGTGTATAGGCTGACTATCTGTACTACAGGTCTATGTCTGTTATATAACCAGGGTCTATAAATGGACCAGTATAATATATTATATAGTCATACCTGGCCTAGTTTTTGAATCTCCAATACTGCCCTTGCTCCTTATCTACTATCCACCCCTTCCCTTGATCCACTCCCTCTCTATCAACCCCATCTCTTGATCCCCCCATCTCTCTATTCACCCCTTCTTTTGATCCACCCCTGTTATACATCCCTTCTGTCTATTCATCCATTCTCTCTATCCACCCCTTGCTAACCTTTCTTCTGTTACCTCAAAGATTGAAGCAACTCACTCCCATATTCCTGCTTTGATGATTTTTACCAAACATCTTTCTTTTACACCTTCAGGTCTCAAATAAAGTGAATATTTTCATAAAAATTGCCAAGTAACTTCTGTAAAATTTGGATTATTATATTCATAATGTAATAGGTACCTTATGCTTTGTGTAATATAGTAATTGTTCATTATCTATAATTGTAGCAGTTGATTAGAATTGAAATACGTTTTATAGAGACTTGCCATCAGCATAGAAAGTAATTTTAATTTCCTAGAAGTTGGTGTGAAATATGTAACCAAATTATACAAAAAAATTAATATAAAGATTTATTATTAGCTTGTAAAATAATATTAATACATAGTCAGGTACAGTTTATCCCATATATAGTATATTATCCGATGCATAACAAATAGTCAATGTATATACAACGTAACAGTGAGATTGACATTGTTAATGTAGTACAACGTAATAATATAATACTTCTATTACATGCGAACACTACCAACAATGTTATTTTTATAATAGTAGTTTGTATAGAATACAAAATAGATAAAACATATTGCAAATATTGATGATGTCATGGGAATGCGTATGGTATCATTAGATTGTTAATCCTGTTAGTGTAACTATAGAAAAGAATTTAACGACTTGTACAAATATAGAAGTTGAATTTGTCTAAAGCTATCTGCAGGTAAGAATTATAATATGCTTAGAAATTACTGTCTATACATTTGCCATATACTTTATTTTGTTTGCAAAGAAATCATGTTTCAAATAAATCTTTGGTTGAAAACTATGACCATCTTGCTAACTCCATATAATTTCCTGTCATTCTGTTTACGAGAAATATCCATTCTCACTGTGTATTATTATTACTTTAGACTCAGGCCCACATTGCAATGGATCACTACAATTGCGCACATTGTGATACGTCTCTCACCGGCAAGCGCTACGTGCTCAGGCAAGACCAGCCAACATGTATATCCTGCTTCGAGGAAAAGTTTGCTGATAGGTAAGTCATTCACCTTCTTGGTGCTCAAACTACTGCATGGGTCCCTTATTTCTCCTTGACCTCTCTTTTTACTAGGTTAAGCAAAGTTTATAAAATTAATAAGTTGTTCCACGGCTTTATGCACCAATAGGATCGCGCGAAATCTGACCTAATAAGCGGCCTAGTTCAAAGTAGTTGAGTGGCAACGAGAAATTACCGATAAAACAATGGAGTCTTCTCAAGATGGGCGAAAAAATTGCCCTGAGATTGGCTAAAAGTACCTGTAATGCTAGCCCATTATTTTCAGAATACATGGTGTTTATACCGATAGCATCGATAGAAGATGCAAGCATTTTGAAGAGCATAAATATACGAAAAAGGCCCAAAAAGTTCGAGCCATCCTACTGATCACGTGGTCTGGACTATTTATGTTTCATGTAAACCAAAGATGGTAAAAATACGGTCTTTGTGCAGACTGTCAACTACTACTGCCGACGTATATTTCTATAGCCTAAGTGTCTGGCCACAAGCTGGGCGCTCGTTAAAGGGCAACGGTTTGCAAATTTTTGTGAGAGAACCACGGCAAATGACTATGCTCATCGTTCGCTGGATAAACTTGGTATATAGAAACTTTGGATTAAGGTTGAATTCTACTCATGAGTGACTTTCACTGCATAGACACAACGTCATTCATAGTCTTGTTAAATATTAGCATTACCTCACTTACACTGCTCTCTAATCTAGATGTGAGACTTGCGGTAAAGGGATTGGTACAGAGTTCAAAGATCTCTCCTATAAGGGAAGACATTGGCATGAGCATTGCTTCAAGTGCTGGGGGTGCCATGGTGAGTGCGACTCGTGGTGTTCGATACTATTCTAAATATCCTATACTCTACATCTATGGTGAATTCTATGAGAGTTCTATGCCTATTCCTATGTCTATAATATATTGTAGAATCTCTTGCCGCGTTGCAGTTTGTAGCTAAGGACGACGGTCTCTACTGTCCAGACTGCTACGACAAGAATTTTGCTCAGAGATGTGACATCTGTAACCAGACCTTCAAACATGGTGAGTGTATGGGGACCTTGTGAGTGGGTGTGGACAGTGTGAGTGTATGGGGACCTTGTGAGTGGGTGTAAACAGTATCGGGTGTATGGGAACCTTGTGAGTGGGTGTGGATAGTGTGAGTCTATGGGGACCTTGTGAGCGGGTGTGGATAGTGTGAGTCTATTGGAACCTTGTGAGTGGGTGTGGACAGTGTGAGCGTATGGGGACCTTGTGAGTGGGTGTGGACAGTGTGAGTATATGGGGACCTTGTGAGGGGGTGTGGACAGTGTGAGTGTATGGAGACCTTGTGAGTGGGTGTGGATAGTGTGAGTGTATGGGACCCTTGTGAGTGGGTGTAAACAGTATCGGGTGTATGGGAACCTTGTGAGTGGGTGTGGATAGTGTGAGTGTATGGAGACCTTGTGAGTGGGTGTAAACAGTATCAGGTGTATGGGAACCTTGTGAGTGGGTGTAAACGGCGTTAGTGTATGGGAACCTTGTGAGTGGGTGTGGACAGCGTAAGTGAATGAGATCCTCGTTTATGGGCAGTATGGGTGTTAAGGGACATTAAAAGTTGTCGTGGATGTTTGGGGACTCTATGAATGGATTTGAACACTGTTGGCATATGGGGACCCTGTTTTTGGACACTGTGTTGGTGTTGGTGTGGACATAGTGGGTGTATGGGGACTCTATGGGCGTGCTAGAATGTTCTTTGAATCATTCAATTAAAATTTAGTAGTTCTCTTTATACAAATGGAAAGAAGGGTGATCAAGGAGCAAGTGGTTTACCTGTAAGTCGAACTAAATTATAGACAACAGATTGAGTGGGTGAGAAGTAACACAAACATTTCTTTGGTCAAAAGTTTAGATTTGGCAGGTTGAGTTGTTGTCCATCTGTTTGTAGGGTACAAAAGGCGTCCGTGGAATTTCTTACAAAGTATTCTCTAAGTCGGTGTTTAGTGACGCACTCTTAGGTGTCTTTTATTGGCAATTCTACATGTACATCTTGCTGGTTATACAACATGGCTACCATTTACTCATGTTATTGTGTTCTGTTTTCATGTAGGTCACCAGAAGTTTGAGTACAGTGGCAAGAGGTACCACGACAGGTGTTTCCAGTGCGCACTTTGTAAACAGTCTATCGGCAACAACAGCTTCGTACCTAAAGACGAGGACAGATTCATCTGTATGCCCTGCTACAATGAGAACTTTGCCCAGAAGTGTGGCAAGTGTACAGATGTAAGTATTTTTTAATAGGTTGGCCATTAGTTGGTCTTGATTGCGTAATACTCAGTCCCCATGGTAAGGTCGAATGGTTAATCGACTGAATGTCTGCATGGTTGTCACGTGTCGTACTCTATTTATTTGTTCGGCAGCGGCAATGTGAATGTATTTGTTTCCTCATATAGTTGGTTCCCGATTATTAAATTTTATAATACAATATTGTGTGGCTACATAACTACCAATTATTACTAACAACTTTATCTACAACCTGTTTAGGTTTTGCTGCAAGGGGGCGTGACCTTCAGAGAGTCTGCTTTCCACAGAGAGTGCTTTACCTGCACCAAGTGTAATGCTGAGTTGGCTCATGTCAAGTTTGCTACGAAAGACGGGAGCCCCTACTGTCCAGAGTGCTACATCAAGCTCTTTGCCAAGGTCTGCGAGAAGTGCAGTCAGCCAATTGCAGGTGAATAAATGTTACTATTATTCAATCACAGCTGATCATCACACAGCATAGCAGTAGTAGAATCGATAAAACCCTAAATATATTATCAACTACTAGCAGCTAAGTTTTAAGAATAGTGATATGCAGGCAGTGCAATGCGTTGTGGTACTATAACATAGACTAGATATGTGAGGTCATCTTTTACTTTTCCATCAGTTCTCAAAAAAGCTGATTTTATGTTCAACTATGTCTTCACATTTACATGTAAGTATTGTCTTTCTTTTGAACTTTTCCATCTATGACACAATATTCCTTGGTGCCTCTTTATAGTTTTTCATATTTACTATACAATCAGCAGTTTCATGTCTACATAATTAGGAATGTACTCATTCAATGGTCTCACCACTGTCTTTTAGGAATGGGAGAAGGAACCAACTACGTGTCATTTGATAGACGTCAATGGCACACCAACTGTTTCATGTGCAACGTGTGTGACAAGAACGTCGCTAGCCAGGGCTTCCTTATCGCCAATGGAGAAATTGTCTGCGCCGACTGTGGCAAGAACATGTAGACTCACTTCCTCTCATCAGGACCTCTCATCAATCTCGTCTACCCTCTAACAAAATGACCAAATTCTAATTCAATAATACAATCATCAATAAATACTCATCTTCTTGTATCCTCTCCACGTGTTCATGTTGATTTTCCTTCATTTGTGAAGTAATGTGACAGGAATTGAGTAAATTACAGAAAATTGTCCATCACACAACTCTTGTTGTGGCACTTACGAGTTAGCATATTAGTCTGGTGTTGGTGACCTGTTACAACTGTAAAATATTCCTTACCTTTGTGTATTGAACATTGATTAGTCCATTTGTTGTTGTGTGAGGACATGGTGAGGGGGGTTTGTATATTTTAGTTTGAAATATAGAATTTGCAAGTGTTCAAAAATGTCAGTTCGAAGCAGGACATTCCACAAACTTTGAACCCCCAATCCCTAAACTTTGAAACCCAATCCCTATCCCAAACCCTAATCTCCAGACTCCAAAAGAAAGTTTTCAGAACGTCCTGTTTCGAACTGACATTTGACGAAATGTCCCTTTACCTTCGCTACCTGGTATATGTACCATTTGGGGTTTTAGTTTGAGGTGTTATAAGGTTATTTTTGACAGCTTCCCATTCAAATTGTAATGTTTATGCTGTCGCTAATTTGTCCATGCCAGATTATCGTTTTACAGACAGAGTATTAGTGTTATGGGATCCAAAGAAGTTTCCGGTGTTACAAATACGTTGTTGATACATTTATAGGTGACAAGTTCGGAACTTTACCCAAAAAAAGGTGTACAAAGTCATATAAGATGTTGTTTTATACTCGGTGTCTACTAGTATCTCCTAATACACAAGCTGCGGTACATTTTTTGCAGAGCTAAAATACTGCTATCATACAATAAAAATCCATATTGAATTTAACCTCCGACACGTTTCATGCCGTCTGTTTATGGTATGCCACTTCCATCAGATCCTTGTCAAAATTTCTAAGCGTGATTTTAATGTACCGCAATCAGGGGAGTAATAATATTTTGCGCATATAAAGGTAACAAAGTTAAACTTACGACCACTCAACAATAAAAATTCTGATATAAAATAGTTTGTTTTCCACATTTGAAAATTTAATTCTTGAAATTTTTGCTATAAATTCCACGTGTGTTATGGAACTAAATCCTATAAATTCATAGTTAGCTTTTTAGTAGAAGAGGGCTGCAACAATACTTGGTTTCTATTGGCTCAACTGTTTCACTTTAACTTCCACGGTGAGTCCCACTACTCCTTTGAGAGTCTTCTACTAGCATCCCTGTATTCTACCCATCTGTATTTTTAATTTGGCCGACTATTCATTTTTGTTTGGCTCTTAACTTCATTTGCTTTTATTTTGGCCTGGCCATTCTATTCAAGAATAACTTGAAGCTTGTTGGCATCCTATTACTAGTTTGTACTTTTTATCCAGTGGTACTGTATTGATTTGATTTACAGCATACCAACTAGACAATCACTAAATCGTTTTTCTGATCTCAATCGTGTTGGTTGTCATTTGCAGACGTCGTGAGGGGTATCTATGGAGTACCACACGTGTTATCACTGTAGCAAGTCGCTTACTGGCAAGCGTTACGTGCTGAGACAAGAGCAGGCTACATGCATTCCCTGCTTTGAGGAGAAATTTGCTGATAGGTTGGTCACTTCATCACTTAAACTGCTATACAAATACAAATAGTTCGTAGATTTAAAATTGTTTCCGTATCAAAATATTATGTCTTGGCTTGGAGTTTTTCTCTATTTTCTGACTTAATGTTCTAGTTTGTTGACACAGTCTATCCTATTTTAACCTAGCCAACTACAGTAGCTCAGACTACAAGCCTGTGTTCCACTTTTTCATCACCTCTTCCTCAAAGTGATTAATTTGGTATTGCGGAAAACTGCTAACTATTTTGCAAACAACTTCTGCAGTGTTCAATAATTTTACTCGTTTTCTTTTGATTTATTTGAAGGCATAGTGAATCGATGTCACTTGACTCATTATTCTACATAATTAACTAGTCTGTTTAGGTCTTTATTTGGAACAGCAGCTGTAATTGGATGGATGATATCATATTTGTATATCATATTTATATTTGATATCATATATATTATATAAATATCCATTTGTGGAGGGACCACTCTGTATAAAACAAGCTACAGCATTTATGTATTGGCACACGTCACATGTATTGATGCACGTCACATGTATTGATACACGTTACATGTATTGATACATGTCACATGTATATGTCGCTGTTATCGTATAGTCATTCCATAATTGTCATCTTCACCACTCATTGCGCATACATAGATGTCTGTGTCTATACTTTGCAGATGTGAGGTGTGTGGTCGAGCTATTGGTACCGATGCCAAAGATCTGTCATATAAGGGAAGACACTGGCACGAGGAGTGTTTCAAGTGTTGGGGCTGTCAAGGTGAGTAGATCATCAGTTCGATGATTGATTACATTAGATGTCTTCGGAAACAACTGGTTCATATAGGACTGCTTTTAATATCCGAACACAGCTTAAGCGTTCCGAGGGGTGATTAATGCTTGCTCTGAATGGGACTCCCCTTGTTTACAATAAATATTATTACCAGGCACACCTAGTGTTATAGCTATAGTTATATTATTGGATAAAATAAGTAGCTATTGCTGCAGATTGTTATTTATAAATCTTGCACGTGCAATATCCGAATATCCCTATTGTATATCTATAAAATAAGCTGTTATTTTAGAACTGCTCATTCCTGGCTATTCTCCTACATTGTTTGGACTCAAAACTTTGATAAATTGATTTTTTTCAGTATTTAAAGGTTTTAAGCTGACTACTGCCATTTATACATTTGCAGAACATCTGAACTTTCAAGAATTCATGTAATATTATCGTAAATTATGTGTAAACAAATGATATCGTCTTTTAGAGTCACTTGCTAGTCAGCAGTTCATAGGCAAAGATGAGGGAGTTTACTGTAATAAATGTTATGATGAGAACTTTGCTACGAGATGTGACGGTTGTACTAAGACATTCAAACACGGTAAGAGCTGAGTCTATCATATATTATTATCCAATCGCTATCTGTTTACTAATTAAGAATAGGCTATAATGTAAATACGTAGTGTAGATTTATTATAGTGTATATATAGTGGCTGTGTGATATACATTATAGTATATAGCGCATGTCAAACTTACTGACCCACCGTCATCACTCACAGAATGACCAGCTGATTGACTTACCAATCAGTCGACTGGATGACTGTCTTTCTTTCTGGCTGGCTGGCTGGCTGGCTGGCTAACTGACTGATTGGCTGGACAGTTGGACATTGCTGTTACTATACTGAGTCTAACCAACAGCAAAAATGCTCTCATATGCTATCAATATGTGAAAGCGACCGTTGACTGATACCAGGCTTGCCAAGTTGAACTGATGAAAATCAGGGAGATTCAGCATTTGGGTGGGGGGTGTCCATCGTGGGTGGGGTCCTAAAATTTGAGTTAGAAAAAAGGGAGTCTCCTGTGGAATCAGGGAGACTTAGTAAGCCTGACTGATATGTATACAGATTTTAGTCTTCAAAATTTGGTACTGTGATGTCACATCTTCTATTGTAGGCGAGCAGAAGTTTGACTACAACGGTAAACGTTACCATGATAGATGCTTCATCTGTACCATATGCCAAAAGAGGATTGGTAATACAAGTTTTGTACCTAAAGGTGATGAGAAATTGGTCTGCATGCCTTGCTATAACGAGACGTACGCTCAAAAGTGCGGCAAGTGCCGAAATGTGAGTGGTCTGTTATTGTGGCCTATTAATATGTCCACTTGTTTTCTGGTTTCGGTTGGCCTATTGCAGACTAAAGTATCACTGAATCTGTCTTGTTTGTTCCTTAACAGTTCCATCTCTTAATCTTAAGTTTCACGATAATTACAAAAATAATAATAGTTTAGATTAGTTATTATTATATTTTTTCGAAGTTCATAGCTGCACACTTTGATTTATTTCTTGAGTAATAGGTCAATCAATTGAAATGGGTAAATCATCTCTACTGGAAATGCTTGGAAGGCCATACAGTTTGTTGTCTACGTTGTGTCACCAGCGTGGTGGGGGCCTTTACCAACCACACATAGAAAGAGAAAACATTTCCTCAAACCCTGAGATTAACAATGGAAGGTAAATGGGGGGGGGGGGTAGTTTATTGTCAAGTTTTGCCATGTGTTTGTACCACATGATCAAGCCGCTGTCATCCGCTTATGTTACAGATTATGGCTCAAGGTGGGATCACATTCCGTGATGTGGCTTATCACAAGGAGTGCTTCACTTGTACTAAGTGTAAAACAGAGTTGGCCCACACCAGGTTTGGTACGAAGGAAGACCGTGCCTACTGCCCTGACTGCTTTGTGAAAACTTTTGCTAAGACTTGTGACAATTGTCAGCATCCAATTGCAAGTGAGTTGCATTATTCAGACACCTTTATTTGGTCAAATTTAATGTCTTCCTTTTGCATGTGAACTAAACATTTTGTGGATACCACTGACTACTGCTCTTTGTCAGTATAGCTTGTTTTAATGTAGCTAGTTTAAAGCTCATGCTATGAACGGTCAACTTATTAAAATCCAGGCATTCACTGCAATACCACATTACCACCGAATTTGCGACTGTTTAAAAATTTCTATTAGAAACAGAACTTTCCGGAAACATTTTAAACCCAATCCCCAACTCCTATTTCTAACTGACATTTTCGAAATGTCCGTTTACCATTACCACTACACCCTCCTGATATCATACTAGCTTGGTTTGATTGGATAATCGGTTGATCAATCGGTTGATTGGTCAGTCCATTCATTCATCCATTCAGTAATCAAACTATGCGACTAAATAAATCTGATACCTACACTTTCCATATCAATTAGATTTTCTTTGTATCTACTGCAATACTAAAGCATGTATCTATATAAGTTGTTTTATTAATTTTTAATTTTAGGTTTGGGAAAGTCCGCTAAGTATGTGTCGTTTGATCAAAGGCAATGGCATGTTGACTGCTTCAACTGCAACTCCTGCAACAAGTCTTGTGTGGGACTTGGCTTTCTCAACATCAACAGTAATATCATGTGCCCAGACTGTGGTAAGGGAAAGTAGATGCCCAAACCACTCTGCTACCGAACAATTGTTATAATAACTGTATTAATAGAAAAGTCATGAAGCTTCGCTACTAAACTATCAATCTCCCACTTATTTTCATTGTTTTTTCAATAAATCAAAGCTCTATCTACATTGTAGACGTTGAATTATGTGTGTATATGGCCATTTCACAATAACACATTATTTTTTCCTACAGCCAGAATCATACTGAACCTACAGTCTGGGATGTGTGTAGAAGTTACTAACACTTGGTATATTTACACATTACAAGATTACATATCATAAAAATTCCATTATCATGTCTATGCCTACAACTGGTAATAACAGTGTCACAGAATGCAGTTTACTGGCGAATTTAATACCACAGCCTACCAATAATATAATGATTGCAAAGCCCGGTGGCAATGCCATAATATATACATATTTCACAATGTACAATATAAGAGGTCATAGGATAAAATTGTTTAAGCTGTGCAGGTAACATAACAATATACACAATAGAAATATGTTCGGTTCGGTATTTTACATAATACTTTGGTCACAGTGTTATAAAGGCAACACTCAATTGAAGTTGTCACTAGTTTCTTACTATGCCTGCGAAGAAAGGTTTGCTACCTCTTGCTCAATGTTGGAAACGAGTAGTAGAGAATGATAGAGAACATGTGCCTCAGTTTGTAGTCTAACGTGATGGCGTATCGCTACGTCTTTACCTTGAGCAAGTTGATGGCAGAGCTGTAATGCTTTCTGTGAATGTGCTAGTGCTTGAGGAAGTTTGCCTATCTGCCTGAACAAATGACTCATGGCGAGTCTGGTCTTGACCTGAACTATGACTTGTTTGTTAAACTGTGGTTCTTTCTCATAGAACTTAAGGGTAGCTGTGAGACACGACCAGGAGCTGAAGAATTTCTTTCTTTGCAAGTAGCAACATCCAAGTAAATAGTCAATGTATGCAATCAGTCGGTGATCATATTTAGGTTCTTTTTCTAGGGCCCGCTGCAGAAACCACTTGGCACGGCTGTTCTCTGATTTCTCCAACAGGGTTGTGGCAATATTAGTGAAGAGCTGAACAGATTCCAATATAGGATACTTGGTGCTCACGGGTACAGCACGAGCAAAGCAATGTAGTGCATATTCATATTGTTTTGTCCTGTGATAGAGCTTCCCTAAAGCCCTGAAACTTTGTGATACATACACTGTATGACCCAATTGTTCCCGCATTTCCAACGACATTCTCTGGTAAGTAAAGGCTTGTTCATACTGTCCTACCATTGAATAAAGGCGTCCTAGTTGGCAATATACCTCTGCTATGTCACATTGGTTGGCATTTTCACCATAAATCTGTTGAAGTGCATTGAGGGATAGTGTCAAGTACTCTTGAGACTCGACAAACTTTCTTAAATGCCGATACGTGTTTCCGATATGCCGATAGTTGCTGGCCACTAAATTCACTGCCACCTCCCCTTCGAAAACAGTATCCAACATGACCAGAGATTGGAAGAGGCACTCCAAAGCCTTTGTGTACTCTCCCATTCTTACGTACATGATAGCTGTCTTTGTGAAAATCTTTGCTTTCTCCGGATGGCTTGCGCCTTCACCAAAGGTGGAGTTCATCATGTTTAGTGATCGTGTGTGATACTCCAATGATTTGTCATACTTTCCCATACTGCTGTAACCAAGGCCCATGTAGTTATAAGCAATAGCTAGATACAGGTGGCAGCTATCGTCTCCATATGTCAACTTCCATATAGCTATTGCCTCTTTATAAAATTTGAAGGCTGTAGCGTACTCATTCAGTTTGTAGTTAGAAAACCCTATGTTTATGTACGATATGCTAAGCCCCGGATGATTGGTTTCCCCTCCATAGATTGAGCGTTTGTGTTCTAAAGCTTCTTTGTAAAACTTCCAAGCTTCTTCATGTCTACCCTGATCTTCATAAATATTTCCCAAGTTGTTGTAAACCCTCGCTATATCATGGTGTTTGGATTCAGGACCATACACAACTTTAGCCATAGCAAGGGCTTTGTTGCAACAGTCTAGCGCAACTATATAATTGCTTGTGCGCCGGTGGGCACTAGCCATGAAGGAATATGAGCATCCAATGATAGGATGGTTGCTTTCCTGGCCATAGACTTTGTGTGCCATATCCAATGCCATCTTACAGTATTCGAGTGCACAGTTGAACTTTCCAGTACGCAGGTACACATCGCTGATATAGATGTAGCTTTTTGCTATCTCGTGATGACCATGAACAGTACCATATAGCGCTTTTCTCATGTTTAATGATTTTGTATGGCAGTCAATGGACTCTTTGTATAACCCCATTTCATTATACAAAGTTCCGATGTTATGATAGCTATCAGCAACATCCGGGTGATTAAAGTTTTCTCCAAAAACAAGTTGCCTCATAGCCAAACCAGTTTGGTACAGGATCAAAGATTCTGTGTACCTGCCAACCTTCGTCTTCACCTTACCAAGATTGTTGTAGCTGGTAGCAATGTCTGGATGATTAGCATTTTCTCCGTAAACCAATTTTCCTATCTCAAGTGACTGATTGTAGTATTTGAGCGAGGAAGCGTAGTCGCACATGCTACTGTAGACATCTCCAAGATTTCTATAGCAGGAGGCAATATGAGCATTGACAGCATTCTCCCCACAAATATCTTTCCAAATTCTTAATGAAGCTTCAAAATATCGATGGGACTTTGTGTATTCTCCTAGGTACTGGTAGAGTGTCGCCATATTACTGTAGCCTTTTGCAATATCTGGATGGCTTGCGTTCTCCCCATATTGCAGCATGTGAGCATCTAATGCTTGATTGACGCTTTGAATGTGTTGAATATGCTGATCTCTCAGGCGATTTACATTTACTAGGTCATTAAAGGCTGTGCTGGTGTATGGGTTGATTTCTCTTTGAATGTCCTTGATCATGTCTTCAGATGTTTTTTGGCTGTCAAATGACATCCGGATGTCACAGAGATGTGAGTAGACGTTGGCGATCTCCCTGTAATATTCAGCAAGGTCTGGGTGTTTAGTCTCACTAGTAAACGCGATGCAGTTTTTTACATAGTGCAGTGCCTCATGGAGTTGTTCAAGAGATTTAAGATACCAACCCAGTTTCATGTAGACCAAGCTTGAGTTGTAATATCCTTTTGCTGTCAAATTAGAACATTTAAGTCTTTCTCCCATTTGCAAGCATTCCTTGTTGTACTTTAATGCCATCATAAAATTTCCGCTCTCCATATGTGCTATTCCAATGTCTGCAAGGCATTCTGCGATGTCAGGATGATCCTGGTGCTCGGAAAATATGACTCTTCTCATATCCAACGCTTGGTGGTGGCAATCAAGTGACTTTTTGTATTCTCCTTTTTTCCTGTACACTCGCCCAAAATTATTGTAGACAGAAGCGATATCACCATGATTGGTTGCCACCCCATGCATCGTCTCCAGTTCTCGAAGGGATTCTGTATGGTAATGAAGTGATTTGTCATATTCACCTTTGTCAGCATAGATTGTACCAAGTAGATCTGTGAGTCTTACTTCAAACCTCCGGTTATTTGCACCGATGTGGTGCATCAGAGCTTCACTGGTCATCTTTGAAATGCGAATGCATTCATTGGCAAGACCAAATATCTTTAGATGCTGGCTTGTGTTGGCAAGAGTTTTGTATGCATGTGAAACCACCTCAAGCAATAACCTGTGCTCGGTACCACCAGTATTGCACCTGGCAGGGAGAAGACAATTTTTGAGATGCCCATAGAACGTGTGCTGCTGCTCGACTTGTAGATAGTTCTTTAGATCATGAAACATGCTTATCAGTGTCTTGTAGGCATCTACATAGGCTAGACGATGGTTTAAACACTGACCTTTCAGAACTTTCCATCTGAACTCACAGAGTGAACAATTCTCGTTATCAATTAGCCATGACAAGTATTCCAAAGCGGGGCTATATTTTCTCTCTGAATACAAAATATAGCAGCATATCTCTGCAAGCTTCTTGTCATCCCTTGCTGTAAATGTTTTTTGCGCTTTATACTTGTCGTGAATGATCTTTAAAAATTCCGCACAGCTACTATTGACATTTTGCTCGCCGACAGCATAGTAAAGCTGTTTCAGAGCAATATTGGGTTTCCCTACAAAGTTTGATACTTCAACAAGCAGCAAGAAGTCCGATTTTACAATATGAAGGCTGTTCAACACAGAGCGCATGGCCTCATCAATGTTGAATGTTTCAGACTTTGTCGAAGCACTCACTTCAGCGATGTTGGTGACCGAGATTATTTGCCGAACTCGGTCATTCGTGCATTCCTTGATTGGCACCAGCAGACACCCTAATGTTATAAAGATGTTGACTGGCACATGGTATTGGCATTTCACCTCTGGTGTAAACTGGTTGTATGTGTACAAAGAAAGCATTTCACACTTTGTGCCACAAACCAGATACGCAACTGTGCGTGTGTATAACGATAGTCCCAAGACAATTTGCAAATAACGACAATTTTCTTCAGATAAATACCCTTTTTCGCAGAGTATAGAGAATATATCCCAAGCATATTGGGCATCTAAGACTAATGCCACAGAGAAGTTATAAGCAAGTAATGTGGGAAACCTGAATATATCTGTTTTAGTTTTGATGTCATAGTTCTTTGGGGGACCGAAACGTTTTGACTGTGGTAAAAAGCTGTGACCCTCCATATCTTTTGAAAAGGTCTGCAAGCGCTTTCTTGTGATATGCCCATCACATTTTCCTTCATTCTCTTCAAATGTCAACTTTTCATGCAAAAACTCTCCATGCAACCGTTCACCACTGCTGCTCGAGTAGATGATCACTGAGGTATGCAGCAGATCAGGTAGGTTACCAGCTTTATCACCAAAGTCAGTCTGCAGGCCAGACTTGTAAAGCTCCATCATTCCTGCAACAGTTCGAATCTTATGTGGTTGTCCAGGTGCACCAGTTGGAATATTTCCCGCCTGACTGCTAAACCCATCAAATCGGTAACCTACCACAGTTTCGCTAATTGCACTTTTTCCACCAATCTCTTCAATAGCAAATACTTTCAAAGGAGATTCGCCAAGATTGTTTATTCTGAAGTAGCTGTCGATTGCAAGACGCCAAAAATAATCAATAGTGTTGTCACTTTCAACAAGAAAAACATATTCCAGATCTGAAAACGGTGTTACTTCTCCTCGAGACACGGAGCCAAGACCAAGGACTGCAAACTCACAAGGTGGAAAACGTTCATGTTGGCTTAGAATGTCAGCGCTACACTTTATCAAATGCTCAGAAAATTTGATGAAACCCTCTCCACACATCTTGCTCTTACAAAACACGCTTTTTGCAAAATCATGTGCACTGCTCAATGTAGTTTCGCTGAAGATGTCGAATATGCTTAGACTTTCTTGCTTACCCTTCAAACTGTCAAAATTTTCACGTGTACTCTGTCTGAATGTATCAAGTAGTTGTTTGTGTTTAGTGGTGAGATCCCGATGCTCTGAGAAAGAGAGAGGATGATTCCCTTTGTACCAATCTGACTCAATTTGATAAACAAGCTCAGCCCTGCTGCCACTGTTGCAATCTCTAGCTATGCATGCGTTAGCCAATCCATGAGCCTGAAACATTAGTATTTAAACAGCTGTGCAATCAGAAACCATCAAATGCATGATCATATATATGTAGCATCTCAAAAATCTTATATCAAATTCTGATTTTATGCCATTAGAAGGCTGATAAAACAACCAATAATAACGTAACTATGCTATCAGATAGGATGCGTTTTATTTTTTCAAGACTGATGTCAGTGATTTGAGAGTAGGATGAGGTGAATGTAAACATAGGTGGACACTACCTATCAATATTTGTTAGTATATAATAATTGTTTATAGATATCAGGAATAGGTATACAGGTAGACATATGTGACCCCTGCTATCAGAATCAGACATCGGGAGGGACCCAAAGATTTTGAGATATATATGTTTCCAGATGCAGAAATTTATGAGGATTTCAAATCTGTTTTCTTTTTTATTCTAGCACCAACGGTTCAATTTTTATCAGAATAATACTGGGTCCATATCTGTCGATTTTCATAAAAAGGCGAACTGAGAAAATCTGGTTTAAAGTTTTCGAACCGATAATTTATTGTTTACACTATTCAGAACTTAGCAACGGGCATATCTAATTGACTTACATTGCTAGTTTTTACTGACTAGGGGTAAGAATGTGTGAGGAATCTGATGAAATAACTAAAAACAATGTAAAAACAATATCTTGTGTCCCATGGCCACTTAAACAAGAGATACTGATTTCGGATTTTCGACAAAAACAGTGAAAATGAACTTGTGCACCAATTGCGATGGACAGGCTGCATTAACATAGATTTTAACACAGATTTCCATGCAAGTGAAATAGAAAATACTGCACATCTTGTAACAAGTTAACAAAATGGTCTCTCATATGTGGGTAGCCCTGAGAAGGGTCTTTGAGGTAGGTAGGTTAGAACTATCCGGATTCCGCCATTCTGGTGAAATAGACCAAATTATGAACTTCATTGAGTTGTAGTCTTTCCATAGTCCTTCTATTGCGAGATCAGATGGTAGCACCTTAACATCTGTTTTCTTGAATCCTGTTGAGAGTATGTTGTGTATTAATAATTTTGACAGTGAAAAAATAAGACAAACAAAAACTTAAGTGTAGCAGATGTAGAAGACTAGATTTGAACTCTGGACCTCCAGATTACAAACCCACATGCTTAACCATTACCTCACTGTGACTTGCTAGCTATCACAAAACATGTGCAGTCATACAACAAGATACTGAAAGCTGATAGCTGATGTATGCATAGCTTTGCCACAAAGCTTTTTACTGCTAGTTTTTTGGAAATGATCACTGCACTTTAGTACTTGAAAGAGGAAGGCAGAGGTTATGGGAGACAGATAAAATACATGTAAGTGTATAATACTAGTAGATTCAAACTATTTGTATGTTTACTACTGCAGTATTAGAGCAATGTGATACATGTATAATAATGCAGTGTACCTATGTATTACAATATTTGGGTATGATCTGTAATGTGGACGGACTTATGTAATCTGCCTTCATCTTTGCTTTTTAGCAACAGAGGCCCATTCTGGAATCAACGATAATGAAAATTATATCAGGAAGAGAAGGTTTATTGCCTGTAGAAAGTCAACTTACCTGGAGTCCATCCTAGGAGGGCTAGTGCATGGATAGAGCCGACTGCAATCAGGAAGTCCACTACAAGCTTGGCCAAAGTTGACTGCTTTGATGTTGTAACTTGAAGTCGCTGAAGTTGAAGGGAGTTGTACCACACTCCTTATAATGACTTGACAAGGCTAGAAATAGAGGAGACGTCCCACTGCTGTTCATACACATAAAAGCCTGGCAACAGATTGATGTTCCTACAAATAGTTATGGATACCTTGGACATGAACTGTTTTACTTAATAACTTAAGATAAATACATGTACATGTATATACTCACTTATGTGAGTTTTCAACCTATGTTATTGATTCTAATGTAATGTACATGTGATGCACATTGGTTACTCAAATAGGATAATAAGGGTAGGATATGTGGTAAGTCACATGTATGTGTAGTACACATGGAGATTGCAGCAGAACTAATTTTGAAGTATGAGCTAAACTTTATCTTTACTAGTGAAATAGCCTCAGCCTATAATTCAGGTAGCTTAATGTCATACTAACCATTTGATTGATGAAATAGTTGCTCACCTTCATAATGAAAATCTTTACAAAGTATTTTCTCTTCTTGGACTTGTGGGAATTAGTAGAAGCAGACAGAATTGACTATTGTGGGAGAGATTTTGCTTAATAAATTTTAGGAGATCTAGTAATGGCTGGTCAAGAGCTGTGAGCACATCTCTCACAGATTGAATCATTTCAACAGTAAAACTGGTAATGCTTGGCTTGGTAATAAGCTTGTGCATCCTGAAATCACTCAAAAGTCTTTAACAACAGGATTATAAATAATTATAATTTTGAAGAATTTTCTCAATTTTTACTCTATTATTATCAATATCTCCCAGTACATGTATATCAGGGCCATCCTGGGCCTCAGGTGTGTGTAGCCACACCTAAATTAATGGCATAAAGCTAGTCTCTTTCCTCTCCTTTACTTTCTCGGTCAGAAAAGTCCTCAGCAAGATCCATAAAGTAACAATATTGATTTAAATAATTAAAGCGAGTAAAATCCTGGTCCCACCATGTGCCTCCATGATAAGTCACGTGACTCCATTAGCAACGACTTTGAACGAAGTTTACACCTATTTATGCTGTACTGATTGCTAATTGGTTAGTAGAAAGTGAAAGAGCATGCTTCAATTAGTATAATAACATTGAAAGCTGAGAATCAGCATGGTAAGTTTCAGTTTAGCTTTTTGGACTTTGAGCGCTTATTGCGTGGAAGTCAATTCACCGCGCGATGTCCGATTCTGATAGCAGGGGTCACAATGGAGGCATAGCACAATGTCGCAGGTTGTAGCAAATGTATAAAATATACCAGATGCTACAACAGTTTATGGAATATTACAATGCACAAATATGCTGTTAGCACAGCAGTCAATAATGGGAACTTTGCCAATCTTTGCAAATGATAACATGCTAGATTTCCTACAAAAATTGCGATGTTTTATATTACGCAACAGGAATTTTGCATAACCAGTCCCATACCAACAATAATTTTGTGCGTAACCTAATGTAATGTAACCCTTGGATCTAGTAATGAGTGCAGGTCGCTATAAGGTGGCCAAAGTTCAAAACACTGCTAATTACCCTGCAACTGTTATCTCATGCAACTTAAATGACTGTTGGACTACCAGTTGATATGAGATAAAAGTCCAAATTGTTTATAAACTCTCAAAACAGGTAGGCATAATACAACAATGTTGCGCATTGTAGTATACGTAATTAGTGTAAAATGAGCTTTTTGTTTACTGAGTGAAAATATACAAATTAGTTAGTATTGAAAACTTTGTCAATTGCTTGCAAACTTGATATCATGACTGTATTGGTATTAATTATGCAAAAGGAAGTTTGTATAACTAATCTCATGACAGGCCGCTTGTTCAACAACAATAATAAGGCGATAACTCTATGGTACCCCTTCCCCTCGTTATTAATTCTCATGTAGGTTCATAGACTCTGCTAACGAATGAATATGGTTTGCTATAGGGTAGCCAAAGTCTAAATCTCTGCAGCTGTTACTGTTACATGTAGATTACTCAACTAGAAGGAATGCTGGACTAGCAGTAGACATGGGCTAAAGTCCAAACGGAAGCAGGAAAATCTGCCAGTCAGTATAATATTATAAGCTCGATTGCTTTCTATTCTGAACACTATTGGGTTTCAGTCTACGCTTGTTTCTAGGAACAACAGCAAGATTTCAGTCAAATAAAAATATATTTCCATATAAAATCATACCTCCAGGCCAGAAACCCTAACACAGATTTGCAGTATGACTTATTTGGCTTCCTACTATCACGCCAGAAACTATCTTGCATCTCCCTACCTTGATGTAGTGCCACCATCGGCCAGTATCTTGAGCCCTCTTTTGGTACAGTCTAGCCAAATACTCCAGGAACGGAAAGTCTCCCATCATCTACAGCATGGCATCATATTACAACATTATAATAAACAATACCCATGTTTACCACAGACATTATTCCTATTGTCGGTACGTTGTCACCAACCAACACTAACTAACTCATGGGTAATGGGGAATGCTGGATAGTTGAATTTGTATACCATTTGTAATTGTAACAGAACTAAATAGTTATGGGATGTTATTTAGCCTATGAAGGCAACACTTTTATGATTCATGAAATTTTCAACCAGCTGAATGGTAGTTGAATGAAATGGTAATAAATAAAATTGAAAACTTTATAATAATATAATATATTGGCCGAGGTTTAAGCCCCATCCTATTGCAAAGTGAAACTTTGGTACCAGGCTACAGCAAAGTAGACTAGTGGTGCCAAGTTCTATCTTGCAACCTCAGTAACGGTTGAATCAACAGTTGTTAGAATACATAATTGATTGGAAATTTGGTCAAGTTAAACATAACTTCCTCTTGGCAGACTGTGTTGGCACTGACAGTGTTGTTATCCAATGCATTCAGAACTAGGACTAAGTACATGCATCAAGATTGCCTTGCAAAAGTCAGGCCTATGCACAAATATTACTCGTTGGATTGGTTTAAATGGGTCATATGTAAAAGTCGTGCACAAAATTTGTGCAAGTTTGCTCTGAATGGAATATGCTATACTAAAGGCCAGACTGTATTATGGTTTTAAACTATCAGCTGCTAAGCAAAAACTATATGATATCATATCGTCTATCGTATCATCCAGCATATTGTCTATCATACCGTCTATCATATCATCCAGCATATTGTCTATCATATCGTCTATCATATCGTCTATCATATAGTCTATCATATCTTCTATCATATCGTCTATCATATCGTCTATGGGATACATTACTGGACCTTGTCAAGTGAAGAGGTCTAGTTATAACAGGGGTACCATTCCTATGTACAGTGGTGTGCGAAATAAACTGGACCCCTATGTAGGCATGGCATATTTGCTGCTTAAAGCCTTCTGGAGTCATGCATTTGCATAAAATATAGACAAACTATATATCATTGTAATCCCCAAAGGCTTCTGAACTGAAATATGTAAAGTATGAGTTTGTAAAAAATGTTTTAATAACACTTTGTTAGCTCTAAACCTTATTACCTCCCATTTTGTTTATTGACGAAATATTCTTTGTAATGAATTAGTGCATTACAAGTGCTTTAATTTGCTGAGTTAGCATGTTTTGTTAGAAAAACTCTGAGAAAAATCATTGAGTGGTCCTGAAAGGTGCCATTGGGTGCTATTTGAAAGGTATTGCAGACCCAGTACTTAGTTGGCCAGCCTTTGGTCTTCGGAACCGCTCGGCTTCTTCTGGGCACACCGGTAACCAAATTCTGGAATGATAATGTAGTGCCAGGCATAAATAATTCCTTCTAGTGGTGTTGTGTTGTCTCTGCTGAATTGCACACCAACTCTGTGCCAAAGATTTTCAATTGGATTCAGATCAGGACTTTGAGCCGGCCACTCGAACATTCTAGCACTGCTGTTATTGATGCATTTCCTGACTTTGTAGCACGATGACAAGGCACATTGTCATCCTGAATCAACCATTCATAAATCTAGAGTTCCCTGGCACATGGCAGTAGCTTATTCTCTAGCGAATTAATGTATTTGTCTCCGTTAATCATGCCATCGGTCACCGTTAAGCGTCCGACACTTTTGCGGATATGCATTCCCAAATCGTTACCGAAGTGAGACTCTTTATGATTGGCAGGAGGCAGCATTCTGTCTCTTTATATCGGTTCAAAGTTGTAGCAATAGTATTCTTGACCATTTAACCTCTTTAGCTATTGCAGAGTTAGACTTTCCTTGGTTGTGCAGGTGTACTATTACACTTTGTTGCTGTCAACTGAGTCGAGCCATGATTAAAACAGACTACCGAGAACTGAGTAGTTGGGCATTTTAGGATACCAAAAGTTAACTTTTGTGTATCACACTACATCAAACACAACATCTACAGAGTGTTATCGTGATTTGCATCTAGGCAATATGTGTCCAAACACAAATTATTGTCCAGATAAGCCCTGCCGAAAATAGTACACTTTGCAGCCAATTTTCCGACATGGGTTTGGATGAGTAATTGCATTGCAATTTAATTTGGGTTAGGTGAATGCAATATTTGAAGACAGATTCAGAATCCTGAGAAGATTTCCATTCTAATGATATATAAATTGTACCTGTTATTCACATAGAATGCTGGGAATTTAGTAAGAAACAAAAAGCATATAAAACGCATTCAATAAGGAAAGGGGTCCAGTTTATTTCGCACACCACTGTACATGTAAAAACTATCTCCTTCCTTTTAACTAGTTGCATATAATAGCCCTGAAGCATGTAACAAATTAATTTATTCATATGGTTGCATCAGGAGCCGGTATTGTTTGACTGATAGGACAGGACCTTGGCAGCTAACTTACACACTAAGCAGTGTCACTAGCATAAATACAGGTCAACATAGTTCATCATCGAATCACTTAGCAGGAACCAAAACTCATAGCTGCCTGGCTCTAGCTTATTATCATGCCTAGATATTAACCTAGAAATTTCCTCGTTTTACTAGAATTATAGAAAGGATTGCATGACAAATATACAAACTTTGCCAACATTTATTTTGTTAAAATATTGTTTTTTCAGAGTTTCAACTCAATGAGAATACTACATAGATCTGTTCACATCTATTAACCTATTGCCCTACTGACCTTACTCTTCTTGCTGGCCCTCCCTGACTTGTTATTGATGTATCTTGTCCCTATGTTGTCTATACATTGCTTGTATGTAACAGTATAACGATATAGCCTGTGATCCTACATGTTGATGTACATATCATACTTTGTTTCAATGAAGAAATTTTTGATTCATTTCAGTGATATTCACAATAAGTTTAATCATTTTTAGAAATGCGTTTACCCCGCACCCCATCGGAGGGCGGTGGAATTACTGTTCCTCCAAACTCGAATTTCATTTTGGCTGGGGTGCGTTGTACCTTCAACTTAGAATGTGGCCAACTCAAATGGTTTACTTATAACACTGGTTTAACTTTGTCTCATATTCTGTTTGGTATCACACAGTTCTGTTTACTTACACAGTTACATGTAATTGGATAATAATGCTATAAAATACAATTACTTACATATCGACACAGTCTAGTACTGTAGTGATGTCCTTTGCAGGTCAATGTGTACAGCGTTTTGTTGAACCTCTCCTCATGTTTAAAAGCGCTGGGAAAAAGTTCTTTCTCTACTAAGAGTGTCCGTAAGATTGAGTAGTCAATTTACATGATGTCTACAATAAAAAAGACGTTTGTATTAAAATTAATATGTGCATTGCACATGCGGCCATGGTAAGTTCATTATTATAATTATATCTCCAAAAGGCTACTTGAGATGTGCTCCAGTATTTCAAGCTACCCTTTTATGTGTAGGTCGAACATATCGAACAACATGTAGGCTATTCGATACACACTGATTTACATCACTAGATAGAATTTCCATGGCATACTGTAATAGTGTAAGGGGAATCCTACACGTTGTTGGATGTGGTATAAAAATGTACCAATGTATTGCTACCCCTTATCTGTACATAAAAGTATAGGCAGCATTATTATAATTATTCATGTTTAATAGAATTAAAATGTCCATACTCTCATTTCCTTTTACACATTTGCGCACATATACATGTATGCAAATGTGTACCTGTACTCATATGTACAAATCTATACTATCAAGGATGTATTTTAAGAGCAGGCAAGGAGGCCTGGTTAAAATTGAGCAACAAAATTCGTTTTTATATTCTTGGTTACCATGCTTACCCCCCCCCCCCCAATCTACAGCCCTGAAAGTTTTATTATATTCATATGTCAGGCTTACAAGGAGGGTATAGCAGTCTTTAGAAGTTAGTATGTAGATCTAGTTTAAATCTTTCACTCTTGACTCAGCTGGGTCTGTCTATACTTTCTGCTAACTTGGGAATAAGAGCGTCTCCTTGTACTAAACATATAGAAATATTAACGTAATAAACAGACAAAACTTTAGGACAATCGGTATTCTTCTTCATTGAGTATAAAGCCTATGACAGTGTATTAGCCTTACAGCCACGAGTTGCAGAATGTAGTAGCTACACTTACAGTTACAGAACATACAATGTAATTAATAGCTTTGGAATATACAAAAATCAACAAATCTACTCTAATAGCAACACCTGCGGTATTACGAAGGAACCCTTTGACCACCATCTACTTACCGAACCTGTCACATCACCTCCCCAGTTTTGTGACCCAATCAACTTAAATCATGTAGTGACTAATGACTAAGCAGAGAAATACATGTACATGTAGTAGCTAAGAATATTGCTTAACTTACAGTTCAACTAACATTTGTATACAGTTGAATGTATTTTGTGAACACAGCAGTGGATAGATTTACAATGACTGGATACTGCTGTAACTACATATGGATATGACCTGACTGCTAACCTGGTAAATAAACTAGTATCAGCTCATGTTGCAGTAAAGGGATAAACAACACCGTTACTATGGTGATTCATACATGTAACATTGACCAATGGGGATTGAATGTTGCTTCTAGTGCAAGTATAGTAATAGTAATTAGTAATAGTAATTAGTAATAGTAATTAGTAATAGTAATTAGTAATAGTAATTAGTAATAGTAATTAGTAATAGTAATTAGTAATAGTAATTAGTAATAGTAATTAGTAATAGTAATTAGTAATAGTAATTAGTAATAGTAATTAGTAATAGTAATTAGTAATAGTAATTAGTAATAGTAATGTAATGGTTTCTGTGTTTTGGTGCGGTCGTCCTTGGACGACTATCGACCCAGAAATGAAGTGCCTATGAGTGGTAATAGGACTTCGCATTACATGAAAGATCGAGCGGTCTCAGTAGCCCAAATACTACCAAAGACGACCCATCTGATCTCAAGTCCGACCTTCAGACTATACAGTGAAAGAGAGTAATTCAACCTAGTAGGCGGTTCGCAGAGCGAATGACCTAGTAAAAGGAAGAGAAAGTCCCTGTATCAAGTATAGATGTGAGTAGTGAAGAATGGGTATTTGGTTCCAGTTTTGTATGTATTTTTCCTATTGACTCTTAATTTTATGAGTGCTCTAAGCACTGGTGTAGTGAGAGCAACTAGAGTGTAAAAAATTACTGCTCTCACCCTTGTTCAAAGTGAGAGCAGTTGCTATTTTAGGGAGGCCTAATTACTGACAAGTGCATAGCATAACATCAAATAATTATTCATCACTAAATTATGTGCATAGGCTAAGTTCTTATCTTGCATTAACATCTGATAAGGTGAATTAATCTGCATAATTAATGTTTCTGTAACAAGTCGACAGGAGGTGAAGTGTATGCAGTCAACCAAGAATCGATATTATTTCGGTGGTGTTACAAGCAACTGCTTTATTTATATTTTATAGAATGAACATTCATAGGAGATAACAGAAAATTTGAAAATCTTTTGTTAATAAAGTGACAAACAACATGATCTCTTTCATGTGGTGTTTCACATAACAGCATTAATTTTTTTATGTATGTTGGACGAAACCCTCTTGCACGAAGAAGTAAAAATATTAAGCAGTATTGCCCACAAACATATGATTCACCTTGAAAGGTAGTGTAATTAAAGGAAGGAGGTGACACTGATGAGGAAATAACCTTCTGCATAAGAGTTTTGGTTAAAGGCTTTACTCCAAATGGATCAAAATAATCTATTGCTCCACTATCTCCTTTGAAGACAGCTACCCAATGACTTCCAGGTTCATCTGACTCATCATAATTAAAAATAACAGCTGAAGAAGGAGGTAGAGCAGTAGACAAGTAATGATCTAGTGGTAAAACTTTGCAGTTCATCTTTGAAGCATATGGATCATCCTGAAGAATGCTCAATAGTTGAACAGTGTTCATGCTTTAGATGCTCTTGTAACCACACGTGATTTATCAATTTCGATTAGGTCATCAATCTCTGTGTATACCAGTACACTGACTGTGCTCCTAAGCGGTTCACGGAATGAAATATCAAGGGTTGAGGTGCTGTGTCGAATCAAATGAATTCCCTCTCCATGACATTGATCTGGCGTATTATCAAATGCAAACAGACAAAGACTTTCTTTGAATTCTTCGGGAGAAATGTTGTTACCTTCATCCATGAAAGTCTTATCACAAACTGACATAAGGTTGTGATATGCACGGGCATAGATGTTTTTATTAAATTCCATTTGTAGGGGATTATTCAGCACATTTCGTCCATTGACCATGAGGTTTACTGAAGAAACATTAAAGTTTTCAAATTTGAATGGGGAATGTAAGTAAGAGCCATTTTTTGCTGTGTGATCAAGAAGACCTACTATAACTATCTTCGCTTCTTGTTTATTCTGTAAAATATGAATGCGTTCGTTTTGTCGTCCAAGTGAAATAGTGAAGAATTGAGTGTCTGTCTGATTTACTGGGTATTGAACGCTCTTTCCCTGGTTCATCAATGAGATGTGGGATGCTGCTATGCTTGGATGAATGCGAACCTTTCTCACTAGAAGTTCAATTTTTGTGATGTCGATGGAATAATGCGAGTCGTCACCTTCCGTCTTTTGAAGGACGAAATTGGGGTTGTGTCGCTGTAGCTTAATGTTTATAATCAACCCAGGGATAAGATAGCGAGATTGATTAAATAGCGGACTATTCAATCTTCCAATCATGTCAACAGTTCCACTCTCTGATAATTTTTCTGCACGGGAAGCAATCTTTACTTTTTGAGCGGCACTAAAAGAAGCAGTATGATTTTCCCACATTTCATCTTCCATCCAAAGAGCAGATGTTAAATGGGATGTCTTTGCTTCTTTACCATAGTTCAATTTATTTGTAATAAATGATTTATGAGCATAGTTGGCTTCGTGTTCTATCTCCTTTCCATTGATTTGAATAGTAAGTGATTGAAATAATGTGTGAAGGAGGTTATTGCTAGGGGCAATTTTTACCTCACCCGGATCACCACTCAGTGCACTTCCATCTTGATTTTTTACCTTACATTGGACATGAATGAGAGTATTGCTTAGGTCAATATAGTGGTCAGTATTTCCATCAATTTCAAATTCAATTGGTCCACTTCCCCCTGGAGATCTAATCGGTCCAAGTTCATGTAGTTCCCCTTCTAATATGCTAGTTTTTGTTAATGGAACACTGAACAAATCAAGTTCATAAGCAGTGCTATCCTGAGAGTTTTTGCTGAGCTTGTGAAAATTCATGCTTTCACTTTCGAAGATTGTTCAAAAATGTCATGCTGTAGTCTACGGCGTTTGGTTTTAGGTTTAGTTGCTGCTGTAGATTTTGATTTGGGTCTCTTAGTCCCGCCTACTTTCGAAGGTGAGCTAAATGAATCTGTTAACCCACTAAGTAATTGTCTTCCCCCTCGACTAAAATTTTCTTTGGCTGAATCTGCAAATTTTTTTCCACTTAAAACATCCTTTGCAATGTTTGCCCCAGTGGTGATCAATTGTTTGCCAGCAGTTTTTGCAACAGTCTTAAGCACAGGTGCAATGCCTTTAAACAACTTTGAAAATACTCCACCCAACCCACTTCCGTGCTGAACTGTTCTACCTCGAAACAGAGGCATTCCGCCTCCAGCTTGGTTAACATAATAGCTTTTATAATAAGATGAAGATGAATCAATGTTATATGGCACAATCATTGTTTCTTGAAGTGGAGTGTCAACACTACCTTTCCACCTTCAAATGGAACAACATCTCCGTTATCACGTCTTATATTTATTTCGATAGTGTCTCCTTGGGTATGATTAACGGGAATATACTGAATGTGGTGAAACCTCACCCAATTAACAAACGGTTTGCGAGAAACCTTCTCGATAGGAACTACTCTAAGTAAGGGTACCATAGAGTTTCCTACTACTCTATTTTGCACGATGTCGGCATACACATACAAAGCAGAAAATCCCTCTGTTATATCAGCCGCATGTTCAACATAAACTCCACTTTCATAAAACTCCCCTTCTTTTCTCTTGAAACCTAGTATGTTTAGAACATTTTGACTAAATGATATTCCAAATCCACCTGTTCTCTCATGAACTTTCAACAACACTCGGTTTCGAATATGATCATAATGTAAGGTGATGTCTTTTTCTACATCTGCATTTTGGAGAATTTTTTGAATTTGATTAATAAGTTCATCTATAGAGCTATAAATTCCATCAAACAATTTGAATGTTATTGGACGGTGAGTATCATCAAAGCGAATAGTAACACTTCCGTTAATTATGTTTCTCCAAACAGACGGGAATTGAATTTCGGATAATCCAACCACCCAATTTCCTTCATTGGATAACAGCGGTGAAGGAGTTTTGATTTTGAATGTGTGCTGATTATTTTCAGGAAACGCATCCATAGATGAATTTGATGGTAGCACTAAATAAAACCAAGAATCTTCCATGATGATGTTCAAGGAGAAAATGAAATTTATTTGAGAAAAGATGAAATATATACACTTCAATTCAATTGAAATTAGACTTATTGATCCATTCATTAAATTTATTTGGGTAGCCTTTGAACTTAACCAGATACTGCGTAGCTCTTCCTCTTTTTCTTTCATCTAGAATAGATTCTACAAGGAACCTGGAGTCCGGTCTAACCTTCTGTAATTCATTTTGATAGTATGTGCCATGGATTTTCTCATTGAGCTGGTCTCGGAGACGATAGGTTACTGGAATGGAAGGCACTACTTCATCAACAATAAATGTTTCTCGGGACCAGTTAATATCATACCCTTTACTGAATACATGCTTGTACTTGCTAATTCTAACCACATCATCAATCTTTAGAGTTTGTTTGGAGAGTTTTGGTGTAGCAGCATAGAGTGAAAGCCATACGTCTTCTTCATTTTCGCTATTAACATCACTCGGTCTCATTTTGACAGAAGAATGAAAAGAATTGTTGTATGAATTGACAATGTCATCTATTACTTCAATCCATTTTGTTGAGTTCGTTTTTGTGAACCACCTATATAGCTTGGTTTGAAGAGTTTTGTTGAATCGCTCTATACAAGCAGCTTTAATGTCATCATTTTCAGTAGAGAAATAATGAATGTTGTTCTTTTCTAGTAGATTTTTGACATGAATATTATAAAACTCTTTGCCTTTGTCAAATTGAATAGAACGAAATGACTTCTGGTGAACTATTTCACCCAACCTTTCTGCAACCTCTAGTCCTTTTTTTGACTTTAATGGTCTTGTCCAAGCAAATTTTGAGAACACATCTATGACACATAAGATGAATGAGTGGTTCCTATTTTCCTTCTTAAATTTCTGCATGTCAATTAGATCACATTGAAGTTGGTCATTAATTCCACTCACAAGAGTAGTTCTTCTGACAAACTTTCTAATAACTGGTCTGTGAAGAGTGTATGCTTCTTGGGATTGAAGCCATTGTAATACTTTTTTAGATGATTGGCTTTTCTTTTTTCTTTTTAAAGAATTTAAAAGTTCTTTTGCTCCACCTAAACTTCCTACCTCCTTTGGTGAATAGTAGAGCTTTGCTATCTCTTTGTTTCTATTTTTGCGTTTCTTCATCATCCGAAAGAGACACCCAGTTCTTCAGTAACTTTTTTCCAGCTTTCAAACTTGTCCTACGAGGATGAATAGACTTAGTTTGATATTTTGAGTTGAGATGTGGGGACAGTCTATTTTCGCCTGATTTAGCTTTGCCCGCTGATAAAAACTTTGAGTTTGTAGATTTATATGGGTGTGGACGTCTGCTAGGAGTATTCTTTGGAATGGTGTTACCTGTTGGATTTTCCTTTAGTTTAGCTTTAGACAGAGTTGACAATTTTGGGTTTGTAGACTTATATGACTGTGTACGATTAGCAGGGGTAGTCTTCAGATTAATGTCACCTATCGAAAATCCTTCATTAGTTAAAGCCTCGGCAAAGTGATTGAATGATGATTGACTAGAAGATATTTTCTTGTTGCGTACCACATCTCCGAGAAGCTTAGTTATATCTGAGCCTTGGATTAGTGTGTTCTTGTATTTTATTCCACCATCTTCGGTAAGCTTAAATGATTCATTGTCATTTATAAATTTTACAAGTTTTTTTGCCTTTGATCGATATGTCTGTGGAATTTCGCTAACTACATGATCTAACTTAGCTTTTGCAAAAAAGGTTTCTTCATTTTCAGGATTGATGATATTTTCATTTTTTGGCATGATGGTTGGAGAGGGAGTCGGCTTACCCAATAGAGCCTCTTTGGTAGTAGATGAAAGAGCCCCTTGAAAGTTTTTAAGGTAGGACTGGAGCTGTGTGTTATAGCGCTCCACCTTTTCAAAGTCAGATAGGTTTCCATCGTTTATTATTGTTTTCATTTTCTCATCAATTTCTCTAATTGCTTTAATGCTTGGATGAGTGAAGGCATTGCTAGGATCCTTTGATGATTGAGAGGATTTATGAATGCTTGTCAATTCGTTGTATTTGATCGGATCTATGAGATAAAACTTCTTCATTATTTACCCCCTAATCCACCTAACAGCAACTGTGCAATAGGTTTCAAGATTAAACCTAAAAACCCTCCTTGCTGAATGACTTTTCTCTTTGACTCAACAGAAGACTTTCCTGCTAGGCTTTTGAGTTGTTTATGATATTTCTTTAGTTGGTTGAACTGTTTTGTAGTAAGTGGAACATTACCCCGTACAATATTGCACGCGCATTCACAGATTGATTTTACCAAGTCATCATTTGCTGATGCAATTATCTTTTTTTTATTTTTTGCAGAAGCTCTGTACAGGTCCTTTAACGAACTCATGTTTCTACGAAAGCGAACAGACATTGTGCCTTTCCGATGTTCCAAGCGTTAATGACATTGTGAAATTACTGCATTATCTTTTGTATAACAATTCAAACTTTAGACTTTCCTCTACTCTGCTAACAACAACCACACTTATTCTGTCAACAAAGAAGCCATTGAACTTGACAGTTAAAATTTATCTTACAAGCAATGGTTATTCGGATGCATTATAAAAGAAAAAGTTTTGTGCATGAGAAAATGAAAGTTTGTAGAAGACAATATTTTTTAAAGAGTTTGTTTGTAAAATGATCTGTTTGTAAAAGAAAAGTTTATTTGTATAACAAGAATATGAATATTATAATAAATGTACAATATTGCAAGCAAAAATTTAGTTCACATTATAGTAATGAATTAAAATTGTACAAGAGCCAGAGTCAAAATTACATCATCAAAAGTCAAAATTATAACAAAAGAGTAGTGCGAACCACAAAGAAAGAATAAATGCGAAAGCAAAATATTTTAAAATATCATATTCATTTACTAGCAAATACAATCAGTAAAAATAATACAATGCATCAAATAAATTGAGAGTTTATTTACTAAGTGGAAATGTTGTGACACCATCTGAATGAACTTTTCTCTTAGCATAAAAAAAGGTAAGACCTGCTCGTGACTGGTTATAAGATAAAACTCTATTATTTTTACGCATTATACCAGTGTTTTTTCCAACAACACTCATTTTGTTTTTCAAGACATTTAAAAAATCGGTTTTTTGCAATGCATTCATTCTTTTCATAATACCTTTTGTACTTGTCTTATTTCCTGCATCCCCAAAACAAAAGTAGGTTTTCGAATTAAGTGCTACTACTCCATTACCTTTGTATTCCTGCTTGAATAATCCTGGAGTTCTTTTATGGAAATCAAAAGCAGATTTACAACAATCATTCATAACCCAATTCATATTTAAAAGCTTTGTTTTCACAAAGTCAAGTTTGTGGTTAACACAGAAAGGTGGAACAAACCATTTTTCATACTCAGAAAAAAACTGATGACGTTTACTAGGAATTACAAGTGTTTCAAATTCTCCACTCATTGCAAAGTATGCTGAATCAGTATCCATTTGAATGTACTGAAAATCAGAAGTATCAAAATATGTACACATAAGATCATAATAAAACTCCAACATTCTCAATTTTGCAAGTTGTAAAATAGCAAATCCAATAACAATCGGTGTATCAAGTTTTATTCGCTCTTTAGAAGTTTGCACTTCATATAAATCATCCCCAAGTTCATCAAGCGAAAGGAAGTGTTTGCTATTCAACAATTTACTAAGTTTACTTTCATCAGTCACATATTTCACATCTGTAAACTTTTCTTTGTTAGTAATAGTTGCACCGTAAATTACATTACCACAAAGTTTAGCAGTCTCAGCCAAAATTTTCATAGAAGTGTCTTTGTCTGCCTCCCTGCGCATGTTGCAGACTGCGTTACCAAATTGTTCAAAACATTTGTGACCTTTAAACTGAACTATTTGATAAACATTTGTTACAATCAGTCCATGTGCTAAATACCATTGCAACAACGATGAAAGAATCAAAATCTTTTTACCAAAAAAGCTTCCAATCAAGCTCTTTTGTGGTTGCCTCAATAAATCATGTTTTTCAGAATAATCACGCATTATGTTGGATAAATCAGATCTATCAATTAGAGAATGTTTAAAGATAGGTGGCATTTCTGAAAACATAGGTTTTAAGTTTTCTGGAACATGGATATCACACTCAATAAATCCATAAAACCGCTTCTGTCTAACAGCATCAAGTATTTCTGCTTCTGTCATTGGATTGTTTTCTTCCATCTCACGTGAAAGATAAGATTTTAAAAAATTTCTGCAAAATTGTGAAGATTTTTTAAACTCCTCCCACTCACACTCATAAATAACGACAAGATTGTACCCCAAAGATTTGACGTATGACTCTTTTGATTTAGTGTCATCATGAAGGTCACGGAGTGACTTATTATTGATTGGATTGAATGTCATACCTCTTGTTTTAGGACAAGGTGTTTTACCACCTTTGTGACCATGAAATAAACAGCCATGAAACTGATACACAGTATTAGTAGCTTTACAGTACCCATCAACTGGAAGTGCATGCTGCCCGATTTTCTGCTCACCTTTATTAAACTTGTGTTGAATATATTGGTCGTATATATGACTCACAAACTCTAGCCACTCCTGACTCAATCTTCCAAAATAATCAGAAAACTGTGGTCGAAAGTTATTTTCAACTTTCCGTCGAATGATAGATCCAGTTGGTAACTTTTGCATGGCGCAGTATAGATAGAGTGCATTAGCATCAAAACCATAAACTGTTTTACACAATTTTGCAGAGTTACCCAATTCAACCTTTCTCAAAAAAGTCTTATTCATTTCATGGTATCGATGAAATACAATACTTGGTCCACCAACAATGTTACTTCGGATAGTTCGATGAAGATCAGCATTTTTCCGTCCAATCAAAGGGATAGAAAATTCATTAGCATTTGATTCTAAAAACAACCACTTTGTTGCCAAAGAAGGAACACTGATTCCATCTTTAAACATGTCAATTCCTTTTGCTCTGTAAACTTTATGTTGTTTTTCAATTGCCTCCAAAAATGGAACCACATCAAGGTTGTTGTAGTAAATCAGAAAATCACGTAAAGTTTCCATATTATTCGATTTCCACACATTTTGACATTGAACATACTCCTCTGAAGAAATATTAGTGTTTGTTAAACTGCTGTAAAATTGTTCATGTGATGGCAGGCATGTCTCATCTAACTTAGCAAGTGACGTTACATACTCATAGGGAAAATGACCTTTTTCCATTTGACAGTTATAAGCTTTTATGAAATTTGCATAAGAAAACCCAGGAGCAATAAAGTTAATAATATCTAGGAACTTTAGATTACAGGTTTTAATGCACTTCATGGAGTTATTTCGTTTTATTGCAAATAGAATTTTGTCATGTTTGAGTAAGTATTTTACTAAAGGTGTACGCATACAATTTATATCATATTTTTGACTGTTAAAACCTAAAACAGGTAGCTCAGATATGTATGCTTCAAGTTGGGAAATCAAGTTTTCAATTGAATTTCTTTCATAAACTTTATCATTGGACCATTTTCTTCCTTTAAAGGGTTTCTCAAGAGAATTTTGCAAAAATTTATATAATTCGAGACCATGGAAAATGTCAGCAAATTTTTCTAAACATAGACCCTTTGCAACCTCACTCATTTCTTCTAGCTTTAAAACAAAATTTTCCACAAGTTTATCTATATCACCATCAGATACTAAGCAATTTGGAGTTGTATATCCTGGTATGTTAGAACAAAGACTGATACTCATTAAAACATGCTCTGAAGTAAATTTCAACTGTGATGAACTCAAACATGTAGAAGGTGCAAGAAAACATTCAATGTCAAATGTAGCTCGAAAGGGATAAAATCGCAGATCATGTGGTACAATAATTCCAGTTCTATTTTCTATCAGCTCAAAAATGTTTGCTTTTGGAAAAAAGCTCTCATGGGGAAAAATAAGTTTAGATTGAGATTTTGAGCAACCAGGAGTATGTCTATTTAAACGGTTTCTTAGAGTGAAGCAAGATGAACAATATCTGCACTGGTAGCACTTACTAAATGAATTAATGTCTTTGATCAAGCATAAATGATTTTTGACAGCACATAAATTTAGTTCCCTGTTAAATGATCGAAATGATTGATAAAGGATTGATGCTCTTTCATCTTTGTTAAACTTATACACAGTAATTTTAATTTGAAACAAACTTTCTAATAGTGGAAAATCATGCATTGTTACCCCTTCAAATTTTTTGTTTGAGTCAATCCTGGTTGCTTTGGCAAATTTAAAAAACAATTTTTGAGTAATTGGTTTCAAGTTTCGCAAGCACATGCATCGTCTCTTACATGAACATGTCAGTCTAAGAGCCAGGGCACGAAAGAAGCAAAGATTGTCATCAAATGGTTTGTAGTGGTCAGACAGCAGTGATAGTATTGACTTATTTTTCATAATATACTCTGGCAGCTTGACAGATGCACCAAACTTTCCAAATCCAAGTTTTGTCAAATAGAATGATAAATTTGTAATCATGAGTACACCCCAGGAACTATTTGGACGTTGAGTAACAGCATGGTTGTGTAAGTCAGTCTGGTTAATTAGATCACACAGTTTCATCAAATCAGAAAGTGAACTAACTTGCTTTGGAGAACTAAATAATGCAGTGTTGTTTGATGAGCTATGGAAATACCTTAGTTCATGTGAAACTTTGTGTTGAAGAATAAATCCAATACTACACTGTAACTTGACCTGACTGTCTAATTTATTAATCCAAAGATTTGTTAGTGCTTGCTTCATTTCATGTTTTTGATTCACCATTCGAAAATTAAAAATGTCCACAACTTTTCGACATTTAAAATATGTTTTAATTGATTCCCATCTCTTTTCTATTAATTTATCAATAGAGCTAATCCCAATATTTCCTGAACTTGATTTTGCACTTTCATCTTCATTTTTGTGAGTGTGAGCAGATGAAATCGATTTTTCACTAGTTCTTCCACCACCAACTTGAACCACAAGACGTTTTTGACAATTAATCATGTGTTTTTTGACAAAAGTTTGAGTTGAAAAATAGTTCTGACACTTTTTACATTGAAATCCTTTAAAATTTTCATCATGAATAGATCTGATATGACGCTTTAAATTGAATTTGCGTGAAAACTCCTTAAAACAAATTTTACATTGAGGCATTGTTCACGTGAGAATGAGTGAAAGCTAGCAGGTAAAGTAATTTTTCTTCTTACATACGTTAGTTGCTTTGGTAATAGAGTGTGGTGCTGCTGTTGCTTCCCTTTCCTTTCTTATACTGTTCACCAGAACTGTCACGAACTTGGCTTCGGAAGTCCCAAGAGTCACTGCTCCATTCACTTGCAGACACACCGACGTGATAAGCTGTTTTTCAGTTGAAACAGATGTCGCCTCCTCAAATGTTAGCTCTCTGTCTCCATCATAGAAGCTACAATAAAGATGTTTATCAAGCATGATTCATATCAAATAAGTGGATGAACAAATATAATACCATGATAATCATTGAAGTAAATTAAACTTACGTAGTGTCACTTGACCTTGCGTTTCCTCTTATGGGAAGGTAGCAGTGTGACGAAGCTGTCCTGTTTTTCACCTGGTATCCCATTTTTTCAATCTTTGACTCAAGTTGACGTATCACCCCAACAACTCCACTTCCTGATGTCAGCCGAACTGAATATCCCACAATATCTCCTCCAAATGTTCCATCTACCCATTTTCGTTTTGGATAAACATCTTGAATAAACACAAAAAACCAATTCATTGGATAGCATCATCAAATTGACTATAGCTGGATTTTAATAGTAGTGCATATAAAATCATTATCTACTTACACCCCATCGTTATTTGTTCTCTTGCCACAATCATGATAGGACGCTTTTTTGGATCGTCCTTGTGGAATATTCTCATCCTTTCATTCTCCTTCTCCTCTTCATTAACCTACACATCACATAATTGCAATTATTCAATCTGTTCATGTAGGAATGAGCAGCCAGCGTTAATTTTTGATACAAATTTGGAATTATCTCCTCTTTTTAATTATTGTGTCGAGTAGACAACTCTGTGAAACAGGTTTATGTTATCACATCCAGTTATACTTTACAAGTAAAACATTCGTGAATAAAGTACATTACTCATGGGGACTAATAAGCTATTGATCATAACTAGAAGTTGTCCTCTCACAATTTATCTTCCTCACATAATGAAGAGGAAGAAAAATTGGGAGAGGGTAACTTCTAATTATGATCAACAGCTTATTAGTGCCCATGACGTTACTGGTTGCACACAATCACATTGTCTGCTAGCCACAGTTATAAAATATATTTCAATTTTGATACATGTATATTAACATTTTAAAAATAACAGTTGAGAATAATAACCAATTACTCTGATAAATCAATTTATGTACCTCTATTTGGATGTCTTTGACATCAGTGTCCTCTATCCTTAGCACATAAACCTCTTCTTCATCTTCCTCCTCTTTTGTTTTTGTAGGTGATGAATGAAGAACTGGTTTGAGAGGTACACGCCTTTTAGGCGTGTATAGGTGTGTTGGGGGGAGGAGAACGCATTCATCATCCTCTTCGTCAATTATCACTGTGTCTGCTGAGATAGAAAATATCATATTAAGAGCAAATAATTCCTTTCTAAAGTAAAATCCACCAAAAAGTTTTAATTTATTTGATGAAAAATAATTTTCTACTTACCATCTGATTCACATCCTTTTGAGTTTTTCTCAAGTCTGTTTTTCACGAACTTCCTGTTCCATTCCTCAAACAGTTTTCTGTTTTTCTCTATATCTTCTTTTGTCTCTTTATTGGCATGAGCTCTTTTTGCCGACACATCATCTTCGTAGTCATCCTCCTCAGGCAAAACAAGTTTTCTTTTAGCTCTGTTTGACTACAAAATTTGACCGAAAAAAAAGTTAAATGTAATCTTTCACAATTTGAGCAATAACAAAATAATTGAACACTTCTACTCAAACAATATCTGTAATTTAGTCAACTATAACTTACCTTGACAGGTGCCTTCCCCTTTCTTGATGTTGACGGCTTTGAGACCATCTCATCCCTATAGGATCCATCGCAGATAGCCTCATCGTCAATGAAGGCTTTTGCTTGCTTGGACAGTTGACTTTTCTTCATCTAAATCACAAAAAAATATAACTGTTATAATGTCATTATATTTAAAATGTAGATAAAAACTAAAAAAATTACTTTTTCTAATAAAATTTTTTTTCACAGAGCCTTGCCCTACCTTAAAATGAATATTTTAGGTGTGATTTTGTTTAAAATTCTATACATACATTTTCACCCATTTCAATACTTTCATCTGTGTCAGAATATTTTAGATCCATCCAACATGGACATTGTGCACACCCATCCCATTCCATACCACAATAACTACATTTCACCAATCCATTTGGTAAATTATATGCTGTCATCTAAAAAATAGTCCACTTAATTTTTAGATCAAGAATTATTCTCTGTCTATGCCTAGCACAACTTAAATTAATTTTGACTGGTTTGAATCAGTTTAAACAAGTCTAAATTAAAATTATTTAAAATAAATAATATTACTTACCTTCAAGTTCAGATTTCTCTGCAGCTCAAATTGATTATTTGGTTGAAACACCAGTGAATGCAAACATTGAACAACCCTGTCTCTTTTATAGACCTTGTACCTATCAATCATGTTTATCCAAATTTAATCTCCCAGGTTAATTGCTTTTTAATAATATCCCACCCATATTTCTCTACTTCATCCAATCGTTAGATTTAGAGGGAGTGGCCTTTATTTTATTAGTGTATGCTATCACTTGCAGCTTGCCTAGACAACACACACTAACCATGAGCAAAAGGTCATTGGAACAGATGCTATCATCGAAAATCTATGATGATGAAAGAAAAGCTAAGAAATTTGCAGCTAACATTTCAAAAGAGGACAGGTACAGGCTTCATATGTCCATACAATACTTTAAATATGTTCGGTTGGATAGAATGAGAGAGCAAGTAATTTTAAAAAATGCTCTACGCCGGTTACAAGAAGTGCATGGTGACCCAACACTTGGGGAGGAGAACCTTTACTTGATTTACTTTAAGACTATATATAATTAAAAAATATTTGCTGTGGAATATACCTACAGGGGACACTGCCACATTAAATAAAGGGTAATGCGCCATTATGTCTACCTCATTCAGGTGGTGTGGAAAAGACATATATGTATATTTTCAAAATTATCCCAAAGATGAACATACAAATTCACTACATAAAAATATATGCATAGTAATATATTTTATCCCTGCATATTATATGAACAATTAGTACATTCATGGCGTATAACATCATACATTGAATATACTGTAATAAATCACAATATCCACCTGCTCATGAACAAGCTACAAATAGAACAATAATCCCCCCATACTCTTTACTTCTCATCAAATCTAAGTGAAATAAAAATACATATACATTTTATCTACTAATTTGAAATTTGTTGGTATCACTTATCTACATAGACAACCATTGGATCATTAAATATTTCTGAACGAAATCTATACTTGTCCTGACTATGAGGTTTCATATCGACAAATAAGTACCCATATGGCTTTGAAACAGCATCTTTGTAACACTGAGTGATAAACCGACTGTTTCCCATTTGTTTACCAAGGGTTGTTATTGTTGATGAATCTCTCACTGACTTCAATAACCAGAGGTAGTGGGTATTTAGACTGATTGTTCGAAAATATTTTCCTTTCTCAAAAAGATTCTGAATTAATATGACGACGCTATAATTGAGATGATGTGAGTATTTTGTATAAAGATCACACACTGCTTCTGAATCAGCTACAGTGTTCATAAGGTCATCAATAATTATTATTCTATGTTTGCCATCTCGTGATAGATCCTCTATTTTGGTGATCCCTTCATGAAACTGAATTGGAAATGGACATTTAATTGTCTCATACAGATTTTGCCATACACTGTAGTTAATAATACACTCCACAGGAGTTGGATGAATGAATTCAGCACTATTCTCCAGCAAAGACTTCATTAATACACTCTTTCCACTACTGGTTGGACCTGTAACAACAGTTAACTGTGGAAATGACTGTGAACATGATATTTTAAACACCAGACACATCAATATTTATGTTGATTTTGTTTTTCCATTTTTCCACACAAGTAGTAAATCTGATTAGTTATTTCTTTGAGCTTGGAGAACACATATTTTTTGTGGTCAGTTTCATTAAGTATTTTAGATATTTTTGGATAATGTATTTTATTTAATTATGAAAAGTTTAATACCTTACCCTACCCCAATGCCCTTATTTTATTCATCAAGACAGACTTGAAAGTATCATTCATTTCCTGAGGTTTGTTTCATTTCTACTTAATTATGAAAAGCTTGATGCATTGATTCCTTATACTATCCCTATACCCTTTTATCTCATGCTTACCCTGTTCCAATGTCCTTATTTTATTCCACCAAGACAGACTTGAAAGTATCATTCATTTCCTGAGGTTTGTTTCATTTCTACTTAATTATGAAAAGCTTGATGCATTGATACCTTGTACTATCCCTAAACCCTTTTATCTCATGCTTCAATGAAATTCCTTGTGGTTAAACTCTGCAGACTATACTCTTTTATAATCCCTAAACTTTAGCAACACCACATTCTTTCTACCTGGAATGAATATTAGATTATAATATATGTATATAAATATAGTTTACCACTTATGATTCCAGTAAAAGGTCCATGTAGAGTAACATCAACTTGAGGGATATCCATCTTCAATGTTAAAGTTGGTAGATGAATTTAAACTTGCAGAATTTAAAATAATTTGCCTTAAACTTTTTAATTGATCAATTGACGTATCTTCTTTAGTTAAAGAAAAAATTGTTAAAGAAACAAGAGCGGTAACACAGAATAATATTATTGATAACAAGCTTCTATGTTGTTGCAAGATTCCCCTAAAAAGTGCTTGATGTTGCATATTGAAAGGTATACAAAATACTAAATCCACTTTTGATAAATTACACCTTTTATTGCTTAGATAAAATTGAGGAAACAGATTGTAACAAAAAATTGTATTGGTCACCAATAGCGTGCCCTTCAGCATAATGTAAACATTTGCTAACCAGGTACTTTTTTCTATTTCTTGTTTTCCAAAATGACCGATTACATTTCACGTCTGACTCTGGTAGGAGAGGAAATGAACTCATAGCTTTTTTCAGTTCATTCCATTTCATGGTGTTAATACATATGTTTGCATATTTGAAGCATAATCTTTTTGCATATCCACACTCTTTCAGCAGCTGTTCATTCCAGAGAATAAGGCAGGTGTGTGATGTAAATTTATCTGGATACACACAGGCATCACAAAGAAGGTATTCCATGGAAAAAGTTTTCTTCCACAGACACTTTCCAATATAATAGAAAAGGAACTCATCAGATAATACCTTGTCTTTCAATTCATCTTTTCCGATTATGTGAGCGAATTGGTTGTATACCATAAGTCCATAATCATCCATCATATTTCTGTAAGAAAATTAATTATTAGCTTAGTCATCCACAGAAAAGATTCAAGCTAACAAAAATGTTTTAATTACATGTAGGTTACAAATTAATGAGAAATGGAGAAAATACTTAGACTGTTAATTATCGATCAAAGGCCAACCTCTATCTATCCTTCAGTCAAGAGATTCCTCTCTTTCCTCTAATGTAGAAATGAAAGAGATTGTGGTTGGGTGAATTACTTTAAGCTCTTTTCAGGTTTCAAGTCAACCTAGCCACTTTATTGGTTGCAACACAAAATTTTTCATTAGACAATTAATCTCAATCGTGATTTTCTTTGACAGCTAATGTATATATAAGCCTGTACAATTTGTACCACTTTACTTCAAACTGAAAACTGAAATGGAGCAACTCAGTCTAAACTTGAATGCAGATTTGCTAAAAAACCTCAACCAAAGAAAGGAGTTGGAGGAGAAAAGTCAGCAAGTACTGAAGGAAAAGAGGAGGATGGAGAAGGCAATAACTCAAATTGAAGCCCTCTCAAATGCAAAGGTGGCAGGATATAAAGCTCTGCAGCCGCATCTCCACCAACTGAGGCAAGCCTTGTTTCAAGAATACAAAATATTCTTACAACTGCAGAGCGATATGAGAGAGCTTGGTGCACAAGCAGTCTTAATGGACCTCATTCGTGTGGTCCATATTGATAATAACCAGGAAGATGAAGAAGAAGAGGAAGAAGAACAAGAGCACCAAGAAGATGAAGGAGTCCATGTTTAGTGGACTTTGTCAATCTACCCAAAGGTCCTTTTCAGGACCACCATATATTTCCAAAGAGACTGTTCTATACATTCACACAATGAATATAATATATATTATTACATATGCATTATTTCCTACATGAATGTTCTATGACTTACAAAACTCATTATTTTATTGAAACGTAAGCAATTAACTAAGAGCACCTAATATTGACTTCTAGCTTATGTTCATGTAAAATGATGTAATATTAGATTTTGATGAGGTGTACCACAGTTGATGATCTCTACTATTATCATTGAAAAATAATATCGATTCTTGGTTGACTGCATACACTTCACCTCCTGTCGACTTGTTACAGAAACATTAATTATGCAGATTAATTCACCTTATCAGATGTTAATGCAAGATAAGAACTTAGCCTATGCACATAATTTAGTGATGAATAATTATTTGATGTTATGCTATGCACTTGTCAGTAATTAGGCCTCCCTAAAATAGCAACTGCTCTCACTTTGAACAAGGGTGAGAGCAGTAATTTTTTACACTCTAGTTGCTCTCACTACACCAGTGCTTAGAGCACTCATAAAATTAAGAGTCAATAGGAAAAATACATACAAAACTGGAACCAAATACCCATTCTTCACTACTGATGTGTCTTTATTGAAAGCCAAGCGTAGACTGAGACAATGAACAGTAAAACAGTGCCCTTTATATAGTATAAGGACTTCCGGCCGACCACACGTCGGGAAAAGACGACGTGTGGTCGTCCGGAAGTTGCGCAACAAGATGGCCGCCGGAAGCCCGACGGCCGACCCAAAATAGGTCGGGTTCTACAAAAGTTGCTTATAATGGTCCAATTCATGTACAAAATGAATATCAATGGATTCTGAGAGGTCGGGCCTCTGTACATGGGTATAAAAGGCATTAAAAGACTTAGATATAATCATACAATCATATATAACAATATAAGAGTAAAGTACAAGCAGATATATACATGTATGCACGCAATAATGAGTGTCAGATGTAAGATACGACTGGGCGTACCATCACATAGCCCCCTCACACTAGGTCATGGGTGTCTCTAGTGTCAAGTTAAGAAGGGTACGGTACAGTGTAGATTCTCTGGATACTATATCCAAGTCTGCTTGTACAAGCTGGAGTTGTCGGGGGTGGTTTAGATGCTGGTTGGCTAGTTCACGAAGAGCTATTTCTCGAGCATAGAGAGGTTCCAGATGTTGGCGTAGAGTGTCCCCCACCTGTTGACGGCTGGCAAGGTAGTGAATCCGTGGCTTGAGTTCAGCAAGTTGTTGCATGAACGACGGATCCGGAGATGCAGGACGTGTGGCATTCGGCTGAGTTAGTACAGGAGATGCAGGAGGTGGGGACTGGACGGCAGGAGAGTCTGGAGTGGCTCGGAGTAGGTCCCTGGCAGGTGTATAAGGAGAGCGGTGCGGTGAGACCTCTAGTGTGGGCCTGGACTGCAGTGGCTCGATCAGTAGAGTCGGAGAAGCTGTACAAGAAGCTGCACATGAGACCTTGGGTGGAGAGCCTTCGTAGAGAGGGCCTGACTGAGGAGCAGGCATACTCTTCCTTGGAGCAGGCCTTGTCTTCCAAGAGGGTAGACGTCCGCGTCGGCCAGGGGGGCCGACACTTACTGCGGAGGTACTAGCAGGAGGTCGCCAGAGAGAAGGTCCAGCAGGAGTGGTAGGCGACGAGGAAGAGGAGGAGGTAGCATCAGAAGGTGCGGAGTCGGGGGTCTGTTCTGGAGATGGGCTGTGCCGTCTCTTGGGAGGTCGCTTCCTTGTGGAGGAGGAGCTGGGCAAATAAACTGGTTTATTTGTCCCCGACTGTCCGTCCATAGTAGGACGACATGGTAGAAATGGTGGGGGATCCTTTACGCCCCACCATTCCATGAGGGCCCCATAGCTGGGCCCGTCCGTGAGGAAAAGACGTTTCCCACAGATACTGGATCTCCGACTGAAGTGATGGCCTAGAGCATCACGGCTAACTGAGCTGCGTCCGCAGCGACAGTAGAAGCGGGCAAAGTGCTGTCAAATGTGAATGTTCAGTCTCTTGAGGGTGCCGGAGAAGCCACACTTTGCACATTTGAGGTTAGGCTGACTCCTTCTAGCCAAGTCGTCTCGGGCTTGTTGAGTGAAGGTACTAATCCATGGCTTAGTGGCTCCGGAATGCTGGGACGACTCGATGGGCAGCTTGTCAGTGAGTTTGTGCAGCTTAATTGTAGCTAACTTCAGGGTAGAGGTAACAGGAGGTGGAGTGGGTGGAGGCGTGCCGTCTGGCGTGAGCGTCTTCCGTAGAGGAGATGCATCTACAACACATAATTCATCTGATGTGTAGCCTCCGCCTTCTAACTCATGCTCTTTCCTGTGAGAATGTTCAGGGGAATTCTCCTCTGTCCCGACTGGTCTATGCCGAGTGGGGAGGGAGAGAGAATTCATGCCTGACAGTCTCACAGGTGTTGATTGTACCTCTAATTCTGATTCGGTCCTTACTGGTAACACTGAGATTTGCTTACCTTCAGCCGTGAAGACAGGCTGGTTGGAGTGATCCATACTAGGAGGAGTAGCCGTCTCGTCTGCACGAGAATGAGAAAGGATACGAGTGCTGCTATTAACTTCACCAGTGACACGAGGAGTGCAGGAGTTGCTACATGTAGGGATACATGTGCTTCGGTGAAGTGCTGGACGAGAAAGGACTACTCGTCTGTGAGCTGTCGTATTTATACTAGCCGAGGGATGAGCAATTGGCTCAATTGTAGGCAATGCCTCAGGCACATTTTCTTTGTTCGACTCGTCAAATAAGCGCGGGAACACGGCAATAGTTGCCTTCGATTGCTTCTTATCCGCTTTAGGGGACTTCGAGAGTTCGGCAATCTGTATCTTCGGCTGAAACTGTTCGGCAATGCTAGATTCCGTACAAGAGCGTTTTGCTTTGTGTACTTGAACTGCTGGCAGTATAGACTGTATCTCCGTCGTTGGGATTATGTCTTGAGGTTCGGCTACGCGACATTTCGCGTCCTCTGGATCAGGTCGGGCTGTTGAAACTTGAACATTCTTCGAGAGGTTCAGAGGTAGCTCTCTGGTTTGGTCCAGCACGGTTTGCTCCGTGTCGATCCTCAGGCCGCGGACTTGGACTGTAGTGTCTGGCAGTTCTACACACGATAAGTCGTCCGTCGGGGCATACTGAATTTGGGCGGGAATCAATTGCTGATTAGTGTCGGGTCTGGACGTGGCCAGATCCTGTTGATCCTTCTGAGTTGAGGATAGGTCGGGTTTACCTTGTGAGGTTTGGTCCGACGGGGCGGGACATATGAGTCGTCCTTTCAGCCTTGGGGGTGATCTGTGGTCACTTCGGATGTGTCCGGCTTTGAGTGGGGTCGTTTCTTGCCTGGTGTTGGCCTAGTGGGTTTAGGTTCATCCACTGTGACGGGTGTAGGTGACGCCGTCGGCCTGGAGTGTGATGGGCTAGTTACCCGTGGGGTTTTCTGTTTGGAGTGGCTACTCTTGACTTTAGGCTTAGTGGGTATAGGTTCTTCCACTAGGACGGGTTCTGATGTGTCCGTCGGCCTCAGTGGACGACCATTGTGGTTTGGTCCACTCTTCTTGGGTTTGGCCACAGTAGGAATGGGTTCATCTACTGGGACGGGTTCTGATGTATCCGTCGGCCTTTGTGGACGACCATTGTGGTTTGGTCCACTCTTCTTGGGTTTGGCCTCAGTAGGAATGGGTTCATCTACTGGGACGGGTTCTGATGTATCCGTCGGCCTTTGTGGACGACCAATGTGGGGTGGTCCACCTTCTCCTTGCTGGGCTCCAGTAAGAATGGGTTCGTCTACTGGGACGGGTTCTAGTGTGTCCGTCGGCCCGTCATCTGTGCCTTGACATTTCTGTAGGAGGGTATGTAGGGCTTTCCGTAGGAGGTCGGCGGGAAGCTCCTCTTGTGGCTTTGGAGGGTTGGCCTTGCCACCCTTGTTACTCTGGAAGGCTGTTCCGGTTTCCAGGGCTTCCTCCATATCATCGGGCTGTAACCATGTGTAGTACCAGCGTAGGCCACGGTCGTGGACTGAGAGGCAGAACTTCTCTACAGCCCACTCTTCCAAAGATGCAGGGGGTGCTCCTTCAAAGGCTGTTGCCATCAGTCTGCGGATGAGAGCTGCATAGTCTCTGAGTGACGTGTGGGCTGGCTGTTCCAGGGTGGACAGCTTCCATCGGGCTTCTCTGGCAGATAGTCCATACTGTTCCCTCAGTCGGGAAAATATCTCTTCGACTGATCGGGGTCGGCCGCATTCTTGTGCGGGCCCGTGTAGGGCGGCTCTAAGCCGTATGAGGCGTGCTCTGTCATTCCAGTTGCAACGCTCTGCCATAGCGGTGAAGTCTTCTATGAAGAGTTCGACGTCCTCTTGTCCGTTGTAGCTGAGTGTTTTGAGGTCCTGCTCGGCCTGGTACATTACCTGCTGAAGCAGGTTCCTTATTCGGTCCATGTCGGTAGGGTGTCGGGTAGTGAGTAAAACTGCTTTGGTTTGTTAGGCCGTGTCGGCCTAATGGTCGTACTGAGTACCGTCAATCTGTTCTGGATCCGAGGTCGGTCTTTGATTGAAGATCCGGCGTAGGTCGGGCTACATCCAGCGGAACCACGAGAATTATGGGTGCACTTTAGCGTTTGTCACCTTCTCGTATCCAAGGTTCCCGGGTCCGAGTCCTAAATCGCCGTAGAAGTATTGAAGAATGAGGTCGGTCGGTCACCCGAGGCCGAGGTCACCTTCCTTCTCTTCGTATCGTAAGAGTACGACCTTAGAATCCCACCGCTGCCACCAATGTAATGGTTTCTGTGATTTGGTGCGGTCGTCCTTGGACGACTATCGACCCAGAAATGAAGTGCCTATGAGTGGTAATAGGACTTCGCATTACATGAAAGATCGAGCGGTCTCAGTAGCCCAAATACTACCAAAGACGACCCATCTGATCTCAAGTCCGACCTTCAGACTATACAGTGAAAGAGAGTAATTCAACCTAGTAGGCGGTTCGCAAAGCGAATGACCTAGTAAAAGGAAGAGAAAGTCCCTGTATCAAGTATAGATGTGTCTTTATTGAAAGCCAAGCGTAGACTGAGACAATGAACAGTAAAACAGTGCCCTTTATATAGTATAAGGACTTCCGGCCGACCACACGTCGGGAAAAGACGACGTGTGGTCGTCCGGAAGTTGCGCAACAAGATGGCCGCCGGAAGCCCGACGGCCGACCCAAAATAGGTCGGGTTCTACAAAAGTTGCTTATAATGGTCCAATTCATGTACAAAATGAATATCAATGGATTCTGAGAGGTCGGGCCTCTGTACATGGGTATAAAAGGCATTAAAAGACTTAGATATAATCATACAATCATATATAACAATATAAGAGTAAAGTACAAGCAGATATATACATGTATGCACGCAATAATGAGTGTCAGATGTAAGATACGACTGGGCGTACCATCACAGTAATATAATGAATTTAAGGAGTCGCCCTCCCTTGCTCCTTGGCAACTCCCAAAGTTGCAACAGTCGCCTTGTCTATGTCTACAGGGGCGTATTTTAAGGGGCGGCAGGGAGGCACTGCCGCCCCTGTTGCCAAAATAAAGTGGCCTAAAAGCACTACTTTTGAAAATTTGAGATTTTTTCCCTTAGTATTTGCTTCATTTCCGGTTTGCGACCGAAGCGTTTCCACTCTAGTTATAACTCTATGGCGTTTTCACTCTACTTATAACTCTATGGTGTTGCGTCGTAACAATAACCAGTAATCTTGGATTAATTACTGCATTGCAAGTGGCACACAAAGGGGTCCATAAAACTGTGTGCTCTGCTAAAAGACTCTATGGCTATGCCAAGGTTAAAATCTTGCGATCTTGTGAATGAATGAATAAATATTTTTTATGAATAGTTATTTATACCAAGGAAAAAGTAATAAATGCAAAAGTAAAAGTGGTGAACAGTTGAATCAGGTGAATCAATTTGGAAGTCACTGTTATCCATGAGGTGGTTCCTTTCCTGTCACTGACTACGAGCAGGTGCATGAAATTTAATTCCAATATTTATATTATTTTCTTTTGGCTTCTTTCAAAAATATTTATGATAATGATTCATTCTTTTAATAATTATAATTAGAAGTGTTTGCATTCATTTTAGTTATTCATTCCAGCCACTCCACTGACAGCTACTACTCTACTGCTACACTCACTACTACCAACTAAATATGTATTGTAAAAAAAAATACTAATTTAAATATATAATAATAAATATTAATATAACAATAATGAAATATTTCAATTTTAAATTTATATATAATATAATTATACTATTAATATTATCTTAGCTTTGCTAGGCTGCCACACTTTTCTTGCAAAGATATTTATTTCAAATGCATTTTATTTAAAATAATTAATTTATAATGACAATAGTTGTTGATCACCTATTAAATTTGAAAATTTTAATTTATAAAAATACACTTGCGCCTATGGACTCTTTGTCAAAAGATACAATCATGCAGTATTGTAGTTATTATAAAATTCTACTAGCTAGTAATAGTACTGTAACACTTTCGCTCTTGTTGCAAGTAGTAGTAACTGTATTAAGCAGAAGTAGTAATGAGTACTTGTTGTAGTGATGCTAGAACTAGCATGCTGCTATGTCTAATTTTTGCACTTCAGAGAGTCAGAGGTGAAAATTTTCCGCTGCGCGTGCATTTGCGAGGGGTGCCCGCACCCCACCCCCGCACCCCCCTCCCACCCAACTTTCTGCCTCTCCACTCAATTTTTCTAAACTACGCCCCTGGTCTATTATACCTTACTCGGGGCTCTCAAGTTGCTCAATCAAAAAATCGAGCAGATGCACAATGTTCTGCAGTGTGAGCAGTGTAACAGTATTACTATTACTCTATTAGTAATTGGTCAGATATATAAATAAAGCTGTTGGTCACCTACATGTACAATGTACATATCCATTGCTATATGGAGTTAGCCTAAGTAATTTCTCACAGCCTAATGATCCCAGTACATACATGTAACTCAGTCCTTGCCCTTGGAAAGTAATAAAATTAGTAGCTTTTTCCTAAGAATTCCTAAGTAACTCACAAGCTATGAGATAAGCTGAAGATTAATTTGGAGATTCTAAAGCATTTCAATTCGAAATATAGCTGATGTGAGAAAATCTTCCAAAATCCAGCAGATCATCAATAATGGAAAACCTCCCAAGCTCTCTGGGCAAGCACTGAAAATCCGAACTGCTGGGGGGGGGGGGGAATCCGAGAACTTGAGAGCCCTGCCTTACTGCTCCTAGCTAGTTCAACACAAGTCCAGTTCTTGGTGGCATAGAAGAGTGTATTGATCATCTTGACTATCCAGAAAAATAGTAGCGTGATAACAATAGTCGAAGTGACCCTAGGAATTGTAACAGGAAAAAAAGAAGTAGAACACACTTCTTATAATATATGAATTACTATTGTAGACGGACCAATAAAGGGCATAAGTACTCCCAACGGAGTGATGGAAGCCAATAGAATTATAGATTATGGAACCCAAGTCAACAACAAAATGGTATGTACATGTACTTGCATTTTGTTGCAATATTGTCCTCTGGAGGACTTGGATATAAAATGCAATAATGTCTTTACTAGGAATTATATAAAATGTCAGTTAAGGGAGGAAATAGTGCACTACACTGTCACTATTGGGCAATAAAAAGATAGTATGTACGAACACCCGTAAGGTTTGTTAAATAGTCAGGTTCGTAATATACTTAGCGTTCTCAGATACGTCTTCACTCACCGAAGTTCATGAAGATAAGGGTGAATAGTCTTCCTGCTTTTCTCGAGAGTTGTGCTTTCACCAGCCATTTTACTGCTAGTAAAAGTGTAACACAGGGGGCCTCTGATTCTCCCTAAAGAGTTTAGACTGCCATTTCAGGATTGATGCCTGAAACAGGGGCAGAGCCACGCATATACACTGTATGTGTTTCCTTTATGCTCCATGGAATCAGAAAGTTCTGGGAATCGAAACTGTTTATGTATGTACACATTTTCTGTCTCTGTTGCCCATAACTCCAGCAGATAGAGTTCATCACTTCTGTATGCGAGAACCATAGTATGGAAGGTGAGTGTGATCATAAGGCCTGTATGACAGACCTGGACTCTGCCAAATTTGGTAGCCGAATCAGCCAGAATCAACCGCAGAACATACCTAATCAAATCTACATTGTAGGTCGTTTGTGCTTTTCCGTATTCATTCACCCAATACATAATTATAACCTACACGTACAAGTGTAATGTACATTGCAAAATAAAAAGCAAAAGCTTAGTAGCATTATATCATATCAGACCAGATATGTGCTGCACAGTTGCAGCCAGAGCTTGTGGGCATGTGAACTGAAATGAACGGTCTGAGGGTAGCTTTCAATACCCCACTGCTATGTTGTATGTTCTTGAGTTCCTGTATTTTTAGAACTCAGCTGAGTTTCAGGATACAACATATGCACAGCTTGAAGCTGATCATATCGCTAAAATGAAAGGTCAAACTGACACAGCATATGCTGCTGAATCATCTAGAACCTTAAAGATGCAGCAAGCCGAAAGACTTGCAAAATCTCATCCCGGCGAATTCATACAACACAGTGCAATGGCAGCTGCTGGAGTTAGTAGAGGTACACTCAATTGAAACAAAAATCGAAATAGCAAATGTTAGTGGTGAGGTGAACAGAATGAACCAGCAAGTTGTGACCTAAGCTGATCTTCGCCAAAGTCGAAGTTGTTGTGACACACGCACGTTTTTACATATTCTAATACTAACTGATTGGAGAGTATTATAATATACATGTATATTATATGAATTGTTAATTGTTTGTACTTGACATGAAGACATTACAGAATCCTTCTTTTCAAAATTTAGTATTATGGAGGCGTTAATTTAAAGTGTATAATTGTTAGTTTTGTGCACTCACCACTTCTGCAAGGATAATGCTATTATTCTTACACTCTTCAACATTCTTTGGTATTTTTAGATTCTGAACTACCACTATCATAGTTACAGTGTATGAGCAATAGAGTGTATCGACTACCACCACCACTACAACATTAATCCTTGGGTGTATTGACTACCACCACCATGTTAACCCTAGTGTGTATCCACCCTCCACAGCGGTCACTACTATACACTCGGATTAATTTCTGGTGGTTTGAAATCAGCTAATTAATCTAAGACTCAAGAATTATTTAACAACTTCAGTTGCCAAATGTGGTAGCTTTGGTCTCTAGAGAAATAAAAACCATACTTTTGTTTCAAATTAACTTAATTTATGCAAATTAGTTACTAATTATGCCAATAAAAGCACATTCAACAATTTTTGTTCTATTATTTACATGTTGTGTGATTTCATTTTATTGCAAAAGTTTCATAACACATAGTCTACCAGTGATTTAGGTTAGTGCTGTCACCTGTGGCTGATTTTAAACGGTCTAGATCAATGTTTTTAATTTAAAGTTAATCTTGAAATTAATCTAGCTACCCGATAAATGACAGGACTAACTTAGGTTCACACTATACCATAGTTTTTTTTTGTATTCCGAAGCATACTATTGCAATACTACAGTGAAGTATGCACTCTCTGTTATTACTGCAACTATTATTATAGTTCTATCTGCTTCAACTTCCAAAACGTACTTTTATTGCGGTTGTGTGATACTACATGTATTATTTTTATAACTTTGTATCAAATTATAATATTTTGACTTACTTTTACATTGTAGGTAATTTTGCACAAATTTGATGAGCTGGGGCTCTATAGTATATGCATACAAATAGTAAAATTTCTAAATTACTATTATAACATTGCATTACATAATTATAATATATCATTGACTTTTTCATTTTCATCATAGTACATACAATTATGATATAAAAACGTACTTTTTTGATGCACTGTTGACTAGTGGTTGTGTTTAACAGTTTTTTCACATGAGTACGTTAAAGCAACATTGAAACTTGGGAATCACTTCTGATGTACAATGTAGTTTGCTGTGTATGTACACTCAATTTACTTCTTATACTTGCGGCTTTACACTTCAAACTGAAGCTTAAATGCTATACATGAAGTTCAAGTTAAAGTAATGTAAAACTGTTACTAGAAAATAATTGGATGAGATGTATTGTAATGGTACGCCAAATCGTACCTTACATCTGACACTCATTCTTGTGTGCACATAATTGTATATATTTGCTTGTACTTTACTCCTATACTATTGTACATGTATATAGTTACATGATTAATACTAAATCTTTTAATGCCTTTTATACTCATGTACAGAGGCCCGACCTCTCAGAATCCATTGATATTCATTTTCTACATGAATTGGACCATTATAAGCAACTTTTGTAGAACCCGACTTATTTTGGGTCGGCTTTCGGGCTTCCGGCGGCCATCTTGTTGCGCAACTTCCAGACGACCACACGTCGTCTTTTCCCGACCTTACGTCGGCCGGAAGTCCTTATACTATATAAAGGGCACTGTTTTACTGTTCATTGTCTCAGTCTTCACTTGGCTTTCAACAAAGACACATCTATACTTGATACAGAGACTTTCACTTCCTTTTGTCAGGTCATTCGCTTAGCGAACCGCCTACTAGGTCGGATCACTCTCTTTCAAAGTATAGTCTGAAGGTCAGACTTGGGACCAGATGGGTCGTCTCTGGTAGTTATTGGGCTACTGAGACCGCTCGATCTTTCATGTAATGCGAAGTCCTATTACCACTCATAGGCACTTCATTTCTGGGTCGATAGTCGTCCAAGGACGACCCCACCAAATCACAGAAACCATTACAGTATATCCCATACATTAGATGTTAGATGGCCTGCATGATTTGTTGTTTAATCTGCTACAGCCAGAATATCTGGTTACCTGGCGCTCTTATTATGGAGCTTTCACATTGTAGTTGGTCATTGCAAATACCATAGCTAAGCATAATGTGGTTATAACTACACTATACTATAATTTACTATACTGTATTTACTACAGAGATGCCAGACTCGAGTTAAAGACTCTCACTCGAGTTAATTCAAGCAACATTTTATGGCTTATTATAAAGACTCGTAACTTGAATACACAGCTGTCAAAAACTTGTAACTTGAATTGTAATTCAATTATGGCTATGATCAAAGACTCTTAACTCACACATCATTATGTTGAAATATTCAATAACTCGAGTTTTCATTGGGCAGCTGTGAATTGTAATGAATAGAAATAACCACAGCTATAACCACCAACCACAACCACAATTATAAGAAATTTTAGTTTATCTAGTGCAAGCAGGAGTGTCTGGTCAGTAGTGTACATCGTAGGCACCTCTGTTTGAAGCATTGTTCATAATTATATGACACTAATAGATGGAAAGTCATAGTGAGCCATAGAGCTTGCTAGACTGATAATGTTGTCCAGATTAGAGGGGCAGGTTTTAGAAACATGGCCAAAAATAGCACAGAGATGATAAATGAAAACAGATTGTATAAAAGTCAAATAGTCAAATTTGGAAGAATTTTAACAATATTGTCTGTAAGTGTGGAAGTCAATCTACTCTTGAAAGTTGAAGTTGAAGATAAACTAAACCACTTCTGCATCAAAGTCTCACACATTACATACTGTAGATTTGTTGGGATCTGCTAGCAAATACTGTGGTGAAACAGCCTCCGTGGCAATGGCCTCCCTGGGCTAACCACACTATATTGACATTATTACCTTATTATGCATACTGACACTTACACAGTTATCAAATTCATGCATGCTTATACCATTATATACATAATCAACTACTGTCGTGTGCTTTACTATTATTATCTGTCAATCAGACTATTGGAATTACAACTTGGTTTTTTCCCATATATCGTTAGCAATTATCTTCTCTTGTCTGATTATATTAAATAGAGTCTTTTGCCATGTACTTTTTAAGGCCGATCTCTTGGAATAGGCTCATACTTACATACTTTGCATTTCGGATTATTGTAAGCACCTTTTGTGCCAAGGCCGACCCTTTCATGTGGCCGATGTTGGGCGGAACCATCCATGTTGTTGCATCAGTTCCGGACCCGATACCTTATCGGCCTCTTTTTGCCGGAAGTAGATTTAGTATATAAGGTAGCACATTTTCTGTACAAAATCAGTTGTTGATTGCGCTCTAATAAAGCAACATCTCCTAACTCAAACCTATAGAGGCTTACTCTTGTAGGCGGGTAACTCCACCGGCGGATCCATAGATCCATACAGCTCGAGTTCATCCCCATCCTCGTTTAAGCATATCTCTACACCACTTCTACGACTTAGGTCGATCCCGGATTCTATATGAATCTAGCAAAGGGCTTAAGATCCTAGAATACCAGATCTTTCATTGCACTCCTCTGGAGTATAAAGTCTACAAGACCTACGTCGGTCCTGAGCTCTTCAATGAGTCTTGGCATCGGCCTACGTCAGATACACAATAATAAGAGCACCTAATGACTGTTCACTCTTTTATGTAATGAGCAGAAGGTTACTTGGTCGGCCTCTACCACCTTCCAAGCCCTTCCCATACTAGTGTCCTATCGGCACTCGTATGTAACTATACTCAAAACATTACAATACATGAGCAAAACTAAATTACAGAAATAGTTTTACATGTATAACTTGTATGTCAGCATAACTGCAATGGGTATTGGGTAAGAAGTGTCACATTCTACTGAACTACATGTACATGTATGTATCAGGGCTGTAACGTTAGGGGCGGCAGAGCGGCATGGCCGCCCCTAATTTTCAAAATAAAGTGGCCCAAAAATGGTGTTTTTGAATTCAGGGGTATCAATTCTACGGCGGCCATAGAGTTATCTTCTCCTATGGCCGCGGTAAAGTTTTCCTTACTACGTATTTCTAAGGATGTAGTATAGAATATAGTTTATGCGACACGCTACTTTTCCACAAACCAATCAAATCATCGGATTACTAGAAATAGCCAATCATTATTTACAATTAGGGTGATTAGCCCAAGGTTTGTAGCTACTTATAGTTGCAGTTGCATAATAGGGAGGGCGACATCCTGACCACCGTAAACTTGACCGTAACAATCCTGACCACCGTAAACTTGACCGTTACAATCCTGACCACCGTAAACTTGACCGTTACAATCCTGACCACCGTGAACTTGACCGTTACCATCCTGACCACCGTAAACTTGACCGTTACAATCCTGACCACCGTAAACTTGACCATGGCAATAAACTTGACCACTTGCATATACTCATTCAATTCGTATATAACCCGAAATTTTATTGTGAAATATGATTAAATAAGAGCTATTCCACAATATTACATTACAAATTCTACAACAATAATATTTAAGTAGATTTTAGAACACTTGAAAATATTCTGGTGCGACATATTTTCTACAAACTTGACCACCTCTATACAAATCTATGTATCTTCACTTGATCAAGATATTTATTGCTACATTTGCTCAACAGTCATCAATCTTCATTTTCAAAGTAGAAATAACTTTTAAATTTCTCAATTTTGGGATTTATGATCAATTTTCTATTTTCAGCCATTGACAATTTGCCACAGAACTGGACCGAAACTGGATCACTGGCGATAAAGTGCAACATGTCTTGTCAAAACTTGACCACTCTCTCAAACATCTTATTTTTTGAATAGATGTCCATTGTTTTGTTCGGAATTGTGTAGAAAGTATTTTCTCACAGTTATTCAACAAATAATTTTTCAAAAAAAGTTCGAGCTATAATTAAATTTTTGTTATAATCTATTTTTAGTCATTGTCAACTTGCCCACACATTTCAAGCTCTTTCAAAGTAATGGTACGAGTTGTCTTTATAAAATTTGACCACTTGATATAACCCGTTAGTAAACAAGTAAATTTTTAAATTTATTGTTAAAATACTTGGGATATTTAGTTTTCTAGGTTCCTATAGCAAAAGTTCTATTGTAACATCCATCTTCGAATTTGTAAGAGCATTTTACTAGTTTCTGGCAATGTCGTCTTGTCCAAGACACTGGACCCCCTTGAATAACTTCAGCTGACATGTTAGATACATTAGAGTTATCCTCTCTTAATACAATTAGAGCAGACAACTTCAAAATACTATGTATTATTATTCAGTCAATGTTACTTGTATTGAACAACATTGCAAAAATATTATTTATTGTGGATACAATAGACTTCAACATCCAAGATTCATTCACTTTTCTAACCTCATATTCCCTCTCCTGTGTATCTTTTATAGTGAAATTATAACTTAGTTTACCATCTTTCCTTAATTATTACTCCTGTACTGATACCTAATGCATTTTTACTCTGTTATAATATTTTAGCCCACAGAATTATTTCATAACATCTGTTAGGCTTATTACCAAATAAGTAATATCAATTTTTATAGTACCATGTTGGTGTTATTGAACAATAATATGGATATAAAATTTCCAAAGTTGTCCTTAGATGAACGTATTTATTTACCACTATCTGTACTAAATACAACATTTGGTTTGTTCCATATAATTTTGTAGTGTTTGTGCGTGCGTGTACGAGGTACGAGCGTGGGAGAGAATTAACAGTGGTCTATAATATTGATCTCTCCTTTATTACGTCATGCACTGAGTGTGAGATAACCTAATGTGCTGACTGGAATGCTGTACATAAGTGCTGACCCATAGGTCCGAGTTAACCTAGCATGTACATCATGTATTGTAGTCAACATGTATGTACCTAGCTTATCCTAGCACCTTAGCTGTTAGTCCCGAAGGACCTTGGTTAGGAGGCTACTAGTTTAGAAGAGATCACTCCAGTGTCTTTATTATAGAATATAGATGAGAATTTATTGAGCTTCAGCAGACAACTGATCTGCATACAAAAATATCGCTTCTTATATACAAAAACTACTTCCGGTGACTTAATTCCGGCAAAGGATGACCAGCAGTAGTTCTCACAAGTAATAGAACAATTGCATTAAGCAGGTATAATATCAAATGTCCAAGGACCAACCTATCCATGCAACGAGATACAATTTACACAAATATCAGCAATGTTAGTGATGAAATATCCAACTTCACAATATTTAGCATTGTCTTAGTAAATAACATCATTGCTTAAAATTTAAGCTATGAAGTTATTACCTCATAAATAATTTATTAATTTCACTTACAAATATAGTTTGTACATGTACTGTATCCATGTAGTCACACATTCAGAAGTTATCCTCTCTTTTCAAATTATAGTGATATGATACATCTTCAGCCTATACTATCACAAAACTATTTCAGCAGCAATGACTTGATCATTATCAGCACAGCAATAATAGCCTAGAATATCGATCACATACATGTACGTGCTGCTTGCTGCCCAGTGTGCTACATGAACATTAAATATACATAGACACATAGACAAGTTGCATAATATACAGGTGCACTATATTATAGGATATCGTTACTGTAACTGCAAAAGATATGCGCACTGCAGACTTTTTTATTTTGTCTCATTTGGCCAACGCTGTCATCTGGCACTGCAAGCTGCAAGAGGCTGATCACTCCTAGGAGTATAAGCCAGTGAGTTTATTTGAGCTAGCTAAAATATACAATGTACATGTACATGTACGAGTAAATACTGGAATATATTCCTGCTGGATGGCAATTAAAATATTAGTCAGTGAACTGACTCTATGTCATAGATATAATATAAATGTAACTGTGCTCTACATGT